>JAJJMC010006675.1:0-94844 GCA_023531435.1 Papaver californicum | reverse complement strand
GTCATTCAAACAAAGAAAAAACGAAAAACAAACAAATTAGAGAATCAAAATTAAAGTTATCCAGTAGAATTTACGGTTGGGTTCTGGCTAGAGACCCAACCGTAAACCTGTCTTATTTTTTCATTTTGCCAGTTTTACGGTTGGGTGTATTTCTGATACCCAACCGTAATACTAATGTGACTGGGTATTTTTACCGGAAAAATATAAGTTTTTTGGTTTCCAACTTCAAATAACTGGTAACTAAATTTTGGCGGCTGATTTTTCATTTCACGTCCAAGTTAAATTCAAATTTCAAATCTAACTTCACAACTAATTCACACATACGTTAAACTTTGTTGTCCATAGACATAGAGTTAGGGAGAAGGAGGAGGGGTAGGTCGATGACTTTGACGAGCTCTTTTTTTGCTCATAACAATACGATGAGCAGCACCGCCACGAGTACGAGCTCCAGCACGACCGCCTCGAGTACGAGCACCACGTTGCGCACCCACGGCTTCATCATGTGTCTCTTCATCCGATGCTTGGGGATCTCTTCTAGTAGTACTCGCATCTCTAGTCGCGCCTCTTGGACCGGGTCTACTCCTCTTTAAAGTCCGCTGCACATCCTCAACTTCATGATGAACCTCCTTAATCAAAGCTTGGAGTTGGTAAGGCGTCCTCACATCAATTGTGCTTAGGCATGGATTAATAGAGTCCGCCAATGCAACGGCTTTCTTTTTCTATTCACATATGAAAATAAAAGTAGGATGAGTGTTTAGTAATAAATCTTAAAAACATTAATAACAAAAATAATGTACGTACCAAATTGAAATATGCCTTCTTCCAGAAACCATCTCCTGTGTTGATTGCCAGAGTCTCAGGATCATTGTTGATGATAGTTGGATGACCAAAATGGCGATACCACTCCAAGTAATCTTCTGCAGCCTCTTTTGTGCCCGGAAAGGGAGTTAACTCATTCCTTTGGACTTGGTATTTCGGATCAGTGCGGTTATTCCAAACCGCGACTGAAGGCGTGGGCTCATAGTTTAGCACGATGTTTGGCCCTTCGATCATCGACCCATGTACACACAATTTAAACATTTCGCGTGTCACCGTTGTTTGGACGTATCCATATTGCCGGAGAGTTCGGCGGGGGTTGGACATCACGTACCCAAACGGATGATACAAAGGGCCGTTGTAGCCTGCCACGTCCGATAATTCACGTAAATCCTCAAGATGTCCATCACCCTTTATGCTAATCTTCACATAAGGGTCGAAAACAACATCATCAACCGTGAAAACATCAATTTCTGTTCTCATCTTTGCTATGAGCACTTCTTTATATTTTGCCTGCGTCCCGGTGAAGACGAATTTCTTTCTCGTAGGTCCATTAACATCAACGCTTGTTTGAGGAGCCAGTCTGGGAAAGTGATCGTATACCCATGCCTATAAAGATAATTAATATTAATATAAGAAAATGAGAAAAAAATAAATTAAAATTGAACATTCAAATTCAAACAATAAATTACCTAAAGCAGACCTGTATTACCGGCAATCTCAGTTCCCCTGACCCTCGAAGCTTTTCGAAGGTTAGCAAGTAGGTAGGCCAGGGTGGCAGTTCCCCACGAGTACTGATGGGTCATCCCGAGATCACCCTGAAGCCATTGTAGATACTGGACGTTCACCCTGTTGCCCGAGTTGTCACCAAAGAAGATGGTGCCGAGCATATATAGCAGATAAGCTCTGGCTGTTCGAATGGCTCTGGTGTCATCTATGACGACCCCAGCCATTTCCAACTTCGCGGTCCCTCCAAACTTCTCCCGTAGTGACCGCAGCAATATTTTCTTGCCCATGGATTGAACTTTCTTCTTTGGCATCCCCGGTTTATCTCCACTCACCAATTTAAATTCCGATTCAGCTTCGGTCTTCTCCCATCCAAGTGTTTCTTTGACAAGTGCATAAATATCACTCCAGGACATGTTGTTGTCAAAACCCTCAAACACAGATTTACCTTCCACCTCCAGCCCAAGAATTGATTGGACATCATCCGGCGTTATAGTCATCTCGCCGAATGGGAGATGAAACGTATGGTTTCAGGCCAATAACGTTCCCTGAACGCTGCGCATACGACACTGTCATACTCCCACATTGAATGTGTAATTCCGGGAGCTAACCCGGTACCATTTACCAGAATTTGTACAGCCGTACATTCATCAGTTAAGGGCCAATGTTGAGCCCTTTGACGAACCAATTTCTTGATCGCCTGTGTATGTTCCTACAAAGAATAAAAACAAATTTGTTTTACTTACAAAAGTTAAAAAACAAAAATTTTACAGAATAAGAGAAGTAATTACAATAATACCTTGGTCGCTGCAACTTTGGCAGCCCATGAATGGGGATAACCAAATAATATTGCAGATTTGTTTGGGGCCTCACCCCATAGTCCTCCATTCCTCTTCTTAGGCCACAGTTGAGGTTCAGCCTTTTCTTTCGGAATTTCTTTGGCAACCCTTTTCTTTGCCTTTTCTTTTCTAATTTCTTTACCTTTGCCTTGAGGGACATGTTGTTCTATGTCCCCCTCTTCTTCTTCGTGTTGTTGCTCTTCTGGTGGTTCTCTAATCACAAGAGAACCTCTGGGTGTTGGTAGATCACCCAAGCCTTGAAACACATTATATTCCTCTTCTGCAATTTGAGGAACACTACCACCACCTACCTCAAAAGAGGGATTATGGGTCTTGGTCACGCCTCTCTTCTGAACCCTTAAATGCTTTCCGTGGCGAGGGGTTGGAGTGTGAGAAATAGGTGTTAAATTATTACCCCTCCTATTCTTCCTACAACACACAACCAATACAAGTTAGATAATTTGAAAGCAATTTAACTTCAACAAAAAAAATATTCACTACACAGGAAAATTTACGGTTGGGTTTTTCTCAAAACCCAACCGTAATTTTTCTCCCATATTTTACGGTTATGTTTTGAGAAAAACCCAACCGTAACTCACATGTAGCTGATGTGCACATCAGGCTACATATGAATTACGGTTGGGTTTTTCTCAAAACCTAACCGTAAAAAAATAGGTACAGAAGGTGGTCCATATGTTACGGTTAGGTTTTAAGAAAAAACCCAACCGTAATACTCAAACCAAATTTTTATGGACGCTCTTTGTTACGGTTGGGATTTTCTACAAACCCAACCGTAAGTTGTTTTTAAAAATTGGCGCAATTTATTTACGGTTGGGTTATCTATTGAAACCCAACCGTAATATCTTGAACTATTCATCCTTCCCTTTGATTTACGGTTGGGTATTGAAAATAACCCAACCGTAATTTTTCTCCAATACTTTACGGTTAGGTTTTGAAAAAAACCCAACCGTAACTCACATGTAGCTGATGTGCACATCAGGCTACATATGAATTACGGTTGGGTTTTCCTCAAAACCTAACCGTAAAAATATAAGTACAAAAGGTGGTCCATATGTTACGGTTAGGTTTTAAGGAAAAACCCAACCGTAATACTCAAACCAAATTTTTATGGGCGCTCTTTGTTACGGTTGGGATTTTCTACAAACCCAACCGTAAGTTGTTTTTAAAAATTGGCGCAAATTAGTTACGGTTGGGTTATCTATTGAAACCCAACCGTAATATCCAGAACTATTCATCTTCTTCCCTTTGATTTACGGTTGGGTATTGAAAATAACCCAACCGTAACACTCAAGAACATGAAATATTACGGTTGGGTTTTGACACGGACCCAACCGTAATATCAACTGTGTGCAACATTTTTTGGCCAAAATCATGATCAAACATGCGAATAAATCAATTACAAGTTCTAAGAATACATGGGTTTTCTACAATACCTTAGATACACCATTGTTGGACTTTTCGGTGCTTGATTTTGTTTGTCACTGTCGATTTCTTGTTGAATCTCTTGATTAGGTTGAAAGGAGCAGGGTTGATTGCCATCACTGCTACCTTGAACGCCTTTAGTATGCTTCTTCATCTCGAATTGTTGAGTTGAGTTTAATCGTCGATGAATTTTACGAATCGCCGA
Organism: Papaver californicum; assembly: GCA_023531435.1. Taxonomy (NCBI): domain Eukaryota; kingdom Viridiplantae; phylum Streptophyta; class Magnoliopsida; order Ranunculales; family Papaveraceae; genus Papaver; species Papaver californicum. The sequence goes on along the minus strand of JAJJMC010006675.1, from coordinate 90,815 downwards.
TGAATCGAGGGAGATTACGGTTGGGTTTTGATAGGTTTTCTTTTGTTTAAGTTTTTAAAAGTTATGATTTTTTTTAAAAGAGTTTAAGTTTTAATTGGTATAAGGGTAAAATGGACATTAACTTTACCCCCTAGGACATCCCTTATCGTAAAATTGGGTCACCTCGGCTCAACTGGGAACCCCTCTATTGATATGGGAGCCCCTATATCAGCCTTCTATAAATATGGCGTGTAATATGTTTTGTACAGTACAACTACTTGAGCGATAAAATCTTTCTTTGTGTTAAAGTTGTTTTTCATTTTACATTCTGAAATGATGTACTAATATTATCAGCTAGTAGTTATAGTACAGTACTAATGAGTAGTTAACTTTGAACAAAGTTTGAACTTCCAAAGAATTATAAATCGTTATTTGCATGAAGCTCTCGACGGTCGAGTTGTTATTATTTGGCAACTAAATTATAAGGAGTATATATAACTGTTGTTTCTTCAAAACTTTTTATAAATGACAACTATAACGAAACTCGAATTTGTAGGTTTTGATATTTCAGAAAATAATTATATTTTTAGGGTATTTGATGCCGAGCTTCATCTTGAAGCTAAAGGCTTTGGGCATACAATTCAGGAGGAAACAACGCGTCCAAACAGGATCACGTTGTAACTCTAATTTTCCTTCAACATTATCCCCATGATGATTTGAAGTCGGAATACTTGGCAGTTAAAGACCCATTTATTTATTGGAACTTTCTGAGAAAATGGTATGACCACCTGAAGTTGTTCATACTTTCAAAAGATCAGAATGATTCTTTGAACTTACGACTGCAAATTTTTTGATTAGTGTCAGCTTACAATTCTGATCTGTTTAAATAACCTCACAATTAAAATTATGCGGTAAAACTATCACTGAAGAGAAAATGTTAGAAAAGAAATTAACAACCTTTCATGCCTCGAATGTGCTCCTGCAACAACAGTATCGAGACCATCAATTTACATAATTGTCGGGGCTAATTTCTTGTTTGTGATTGCAGAGTAAAATAATGAGTTTTTGTTGAAAAACCATGAAGCTCGTCTCACTGGTTCCAGTTATGCCCGAAACACACGCAACTACATCTTTTGGACGAAGAAATAATAGTCATGGTACCAAAAATAAACATGGATATGGCAAAGGAAACCAACGTGGGGGCACAAAAATATACGGGGAAAATATAGTCGTTACCAGCCGTACCAGCGACCGTTGAAAATTGTGGAACCGAATCAAAATAAAGAAAAGGGTTCACCAAGTCACCCCCCTCGAAAAGAATACTGATATCGGTGTGGCTTAATTGGTCATTGGCAGCATACCTGTCGTGCACCACAACATTTTCTTAACCTCCATTAGGTGTCCCAAAAGCGACATGCCAATGACATAGAGACGAATTTGATAGAAGCCTGTGCTCTTAGTACAAGTAATACCCACATGGATGTATCCGATTATCCCATCGACCCTAAAAGTGGCGACCCTAGTCAGTTTTCTTTTTATGAGATGTAAAACTAAATGCTTCCTTCATATGCCTTGTAGTATATTTTCTTGTGTTTTATGTGCTTTTATTTTTGTTGCTATTGTGTATATGTTTTTGTTGATGTATATCACATTTTTTAGTGTATAATATAAGTGGATTTTTGTTAATACTTTGTTAATTTCTCTCTCTTATTTGTGTTGAAGGATATGGATTCCAGAAGTAAACTATCAAATCCTAAGGTAGACGATGAAGATGTTTGTTTGGTTGACAGTGAAATAACAAACACAATTTTTTGAACCCATAAATATTTTATAACACCTTTTCGGGTTCGAGTAATATGATAGACGGATTCGGAAGAGCGTGTATCATTATACCAGGAGATACAAAATTAATTATTGAATATGCCTTATATTCTACCAGATCCCAAATTAATCTGTTAAGTTTGAAAGATATTTGACATAATGGTTACCACTTTGAAACAAAAACTGCGCATAATATGGAGTATCTGTGTATTACTTCATTTGTTTCATGCCAGAAGCACATTCTAGAGAAGCTTAAAGATCTTAGTTATGGGTTGTATCTTACGAAAATTCGAACAATCGAATCTCATGTTGTCATTAATTAAAAGTTTAATGACCCCGAATTATTCAAGTTATGGCATGATGAGCTTGGATACGTAGGTTTTACCATTATGGGTATCATAATACAAAAATCTCATGGACATCCTTTACAGAACCAGAAGCTTATGTTAAGCAAGGATATGAATTGTGTTGCTTGTTCATTGGGAAACTGGTTGTGAAACCATCTTTAAAAAAAGTTATTGTTGAATCACCATCATTTATGCACATGATACATGGTAACATTTGTGGGCCTGTCCACCCACACTGTAGGCCATTTTAATATTTTATGGTATTGATAGACGTATCTGCTAGATGATCTCATGTCTGCTTATTATCATCACGTAATGTTGCGTTTGCCAGACTGCTTTCCCGGTTAAATTCTTCGGCTGTGTGCCCATTTTTTCGTACTTTACTATTAACTCCATTCGTCTTGATGGCGCTAGTGATTTACATCTAAGGTTTTTGATGCTTATTTCCTTTCAGTTGGTATTGATGCCGAGCAAACTGTAGCACATGTGCATACTCATAATGGATTAGCTGAGTCTTTTATAAAACATCTTCAATTAATTGCTCGACCCATGCTTATGAGTACTAAATTATTAGTTTCTTCCTTGAGACATGTTATGTTAGATGGAACGATATTAGTCCGGCTTCGTCCAACTGCTAGCTATCAATATCCCCCTTAACTTGTTTTGGGGCAGAAACTAGATATCTCGCATTTACCTGTTTTTGGTTATGTTGTTTATGTGCCTATTGCACCGCCACAACAAACTAAATTTGGTCCACAACTTCGACTAAGTATTTGTGTTAGTTTTGATTCGCCGTCTATTATAAGGTATTAAAAACCTTTAACAGTTGATGCATTTAAAGTTAGATTTGCAAATTGTCATTTCGATGAGACAGTTTTCCCGCCGTTAGGGGGATTAGGTAAGCAAAAGAATAGCGTGAAATATCTTGGTACACACCAAGTTTGTCTCATCTTGATCATTGCACAAATAAAACTAAAATTGAGGTGTAAAAGATTATACATCTGCAAGATATTGCAAATCGCACGCCTGATGCATTTACTGATACTAGTCGAATTAAGAAATAATATATGCCTGCTAAAAATGCTCCAACTTGAATAGATATACATACAGGAGAAGTTGGGAGCTCTATGGAAAATGAGTCATCAAAGGCATGCTTGAAGCATGGACGACCAGTTGGATCAAAATATTTTATCCCTCGAAAGAGAAAAAGTCAATATGTCTCGATTGAAGGTATCGTTCCTGAAGAGACTATCAAAAAACGACCCACTTTTTCTGGTGAACCAAAGAGGATAAAGTCTTGGCTGAGACATAGGCACCTGTAAATGAGAAAATTTCTATAAATTACGCATGCGACAAAGAAGGTATATCATAAACTTTTTTGCATGTATTAATATTGTTAGAGCATCTCCAATGAGATATTGAAAAAGTCCTAAATTTAAGGTCGTCTAAGATTTTTGATATTTTAACCAAAAAATCGTTTCCAATGGAAACATGAAGGGAAAATGTGAAGATGATATAGATGGTAGTTACGTGGACATTTTTAAAGTTAACCTCTAATTTCAGAGGTTCCATTAGAGCATCTGCAATCGTCAACTATTTTGACGATCAAAGATTGAATTTGATCGATAGTCGGCGAAATGCAGCCACAGTCGTCGATCAATTTTAGTATTTAGTCGAGAAAAATCACTGTTCGAGATTAAATCTCGTCGTTGATCGACGACGAAAAATTATAGTCGCGCGAAATCATAAGGCCTCGCCTGTCACCGAACGATTCTCCAGAATCTCGCTTAAAAATACGGGCGAAGAGTTGGCATTTCGCCAGCTCAAGCGGGATACCAAAGTTCCGCTCCACCAGACGATATCCCAGAAGGTCGCCTTCACATAAGCGAGATTCTGAGATACCGACCAAAATTTAAAAACCTTGTTTTGGATATGGGCGAGGTCCCAAAATTACGCTTAAAAACCAAAATTTAAAAATCCGGGAGTGGGCGAGGTCCCAAAATTTCTGATGTATATTTATTTTACAGGCGGTACATCACGCCCTCGTTTGTATCAGACGAAGTTTTAGTGGCTCGTCCGGCTATCCAAGCGATATACTAGTACTTCGCTTACCCCCAAACGATACTCTACGCCCTCGCTTGATCAACCACCGCTGTTCTTGACCCGGATCAAAGATCAAATTTTTTGATCTTTGATCGATGGGTTTGATCGTCCCATTGTAGACGCCCTTAGAGGATGTAAACATCTTAGTCATCATTATCAATGGTTATTATAATATAATTAAATATCTAATTTTATATCAAAGGTTAAAAAAGTTTCCAACTAAATAAAAAATGTTATGGCTGGATATATTTTTTTTTGCCTCGTTAAATTAACGAAATTTTGATCTTACATCTATAAAACAAATTTACATATAGGATACACATCAAGTTCTCATTGAAGATGTTTTTAACTAGTATTTATGATAGGGTACTAAATAAGTAGTTAATTATAAAGAATATTTGAACAAAATTTAATTTATCATAGGATTACAAATTTTTTTCCTTAATTTTTTTAAAAATTATAAAACTTAAAATAGCTCAACTTGAATGAAACCTGGAAGAGTATACGACGACGGAATCTTCTAGATTTATCTTCATCATTAAGTTATTATATTATACTTTTATAATATGGGAATTTGGTTTAGTTTTATAGATAAAGAAGAGATAAAAAGATTAAACCAAATAAAACACTAATCAATTTTTATCGAAGAAAAAAACATTGATCAATTAGCGGGTTATTTTATATAAGAGCATGTTCATTAGTGGATAAGAATCATATAGTCATCATCCTCATCCAAACCAAGTTGATTAGTATTAAGAATCATATATTCTAATACTTATAGAACTCGTACACAGGACACATAAAATTATTAGAACCACATATAAATTAGTATGTAATCAGAGTTATTTTGTTGCCTTCTGATGGTGATAACAAAAAAAACACTCACAAAAAATCAAATAAAATAGATACTAGTACTAGTATTATGCATATTTAAGCGTTTACTAATGGAACTAATGCCCAATGATGAAATGCGTGGCTGCCATTGTGTATGTTGGAATTCCTTGTCATTGAGAGCTATGGGTTATTTTAAACGTCACATTTTGGATGATTTTTTTACCTAACATACCACTCATGATTAAACTATTGAACAAAAAATAAATAAAATAAAAACAATATAAAAAATGAAAATATTCACCCGTAACAAAGGAAAAAAAGTGATTCTTTATAGATATCCCATCGGCTGTCAGTAGTAAAATATACGTATGAAACTTCTTAAGCTGTCCCTGTTTATCCAAGAGTCATTTTATTTATTTGAATTTTGACTCATGATTTTTTAACTTCTGGTTCAGTTTGAGTTAGATGTCAGATCATTTACTTTTTTATTTTTATTATATTTGTTTTGGGATCTGACTCGACTCATACATCTGACTCATAATTAATTAAGTTATGTATCATTTTATACTTGACTCACCAGATAATAAGTCAAATATAATAAATCAAATTCGGATATAATAAATCATATCTAGATAAATCAGATCCAGACGAATCAGTTAAGTCATAAAAAAAACAAAAGAACATATAACTCTTATTTCAGGTTTGCAACGGCGGAGCCTTCCCATATACCAATAAAGGGTGATATAGATGTGAAAGTCCGGCCACAAAATACAATTTCAAACAACTAGTTTTCTTTGTGTGCAGGAGTGCATCAGGTAACATACCTTGACCACAAAATATAATCGCAAAAATCTTGGCAGATTAATCAATCAGGTAACCCAGAATGTTTCCACTTTTTTTTTTTACAGTGGCCGGTGGATAAAAGGAGAGGAGTATTCCCGGTTCAGGTAAGAGTTTTATTCTATCACATACTGTAGTCTTGAAATCTTGATGATGAGGCCACCTTTGCACTGGAAAACGAAATCCGACAGAGAGAAAAGGAAATGATTGTCAGTATTCCGTGTATCTCATGATGGTCACAAATGAAGAGCTGGACCACGCAATCTCTTCAACGATGGTTAGAAACAGAGAAATAGATCATGTATGATCCAATAATACATTATCTTATTAGCATTCACATTAAATACACTGTGTATATAAATGCATGAGTCAATTTTAGCAACTTCGCAATAAACACACCATATGCATGTATTGATGCATAACATCTCTCTATTAATAAATATCTAGTTTGTCTTCGCAGGTTACACACTTGACATTAACCTGAGCCACTAATTAGGTATCTACAAGAATACAAAACTTGCGTATACCGTCTTTATATCATAGGGTTATCTTCTTTTTAATAAAAAAATTAAAGTTTTATCGGACGATCGAAAGGTATCCTAATATAATGTAACTATAGAAGCGAAAATGTAAATGTACATAACATCTTTTTTTTTTTTTTAATCTATTCAATTGAATATGGATTAATCATTTTTTCTAAAATTGATTTAATAATCGAAAAATTATAATCCCCAACTATCATTAAACTCCATCAAATCGGTCAAAACTGGAATTGGTCATCAATTATTTCGACCTAAAACCTTGAAAAAACCCTCATCTAATTTAATTTGTAACGTTTTCATTCAGTTTCATTCAAATCGATCAAATTGGATCGAAATTGATCATCTTTTTATAAAATTGATGTGATAATCAGAGATTTGGGATCCCTAATTATACTTTAACTTCATCAAATAGATTTAAGTCCCATCAATTTCACCTTCAATTGTTTCAAATTAAAATTAAAAATTAAAAAAATATGACGTATAAAAACTATGATATAAACAAAAACAATTAATAACGTATATATATTTTTAATCTATTTTCATAAAAAAATATAATATTTTAATTAAAACTAAATCGGGTCGAATACGATTAAATATTTGATCGGCCCCATCACGTACATCGTCTTAGGTGTCTTTGGAATCTAATCCCGTTGGATTGCTCAAGATTCCACTTAAAATGACCATTCTCAATACACGTTTCACTTTCAAATGCGTGCCCAGAGATGGAGTCAGTGGCCAACAATTTTTGTTAAATTTGATTCCTCACGCACAAACCTCGAGTACCGTAAACTTGTTAGAAATAACCTCGCACTATATAAATCTTTGAACGTGTCATTTATTGGACGACCGAAAAGAATCCCCCTACTCTGCATAGTGATTAGACTATATTTTACCGGACATATTTTTATTGTCCCTTTTTCTATATACAATTTTCATTCTTTAATTTAATCAAAATTCTGTGAACCGTTTCTTTTTAAAGCTGTTTCAGTTTCTTCTAATTCATCGACGAGTAATCTTGATATCATAATCATTTAAGCTGATTTTACTAGGATCTTTGCTAATTACATCTTCAAATCATAATGCTTGTTACAAATGAAAAAAAGAAAGAAATAATCTCATTAAATTAAGCCAATAATTATAATTTCAGCGTCAAGTACTTAAACATATAAGACTTAGAACATCTCCAATGGGATATCCTCCATTTCCTATTAATTAGGTCACATAGGATTTATCAAGTTTTTAATAAAAATCCTTCTTCAACGGGAATGTAAGGATTAAATATAAAGTTGATATATAAGGTAGTTACACAAAACATCCTCTAACTCATCCAATAGTTTTAGAGTTTCTTTTAGAGGATGTAAACTTCATAATCATTAGTATCTACGGTTATTAATAAAAGAATTAAATATTTGATACTAAAATCAAGGTTTAAAAAGTTATTAACCAATGTAATAGAATTTATGGTCGGAGATAGTTTACTTTCACCTCAGTAATTTAAGAAATTTTTTATTTCACATTCGTAGAAAAACACTGACACATAAGATGCAAACCATTTTACCATTGGAGATGCTCTTAGTAGTGACAAAAAAAGGATCAAATCTGATCAATTGTAGTATGATGTGATTATAGACAAGTGGTAAGAAAGTTCGTTCACTCGGACTTGTTGAGATTGATTTTAGACCTAATTTGTAATCTAAAAATAAAGAAAATTAAATTGAAAGTGATATTAATATGATTAGAAGCAACCAAGACTCTGAATTCCACTACTACGGTTAAGTGAGAATTATCTCATCATGTTGAGAACATGTTCAAAATATGCATTCATGGCTCAAAAAGGTGTTTACAAGAAGAAAAATAATTAACTCAGAGAATCGAGACGTTTATAAACATTACAGATGGTGCTTTCTCTGTCGCTAAATGGTACAGAAAAGGTCACAGATTCTTTTATAACGTTTTGCTTAGTTTTTATGATGAAGTTCTTTGTTTTTACGACGAAGTTCTTCCTCTTCTTCACCAGCAACAACTTCTTGTTCTATGTGAGATTTTTTTTCTCTTTTCTCGGCCCTGTGGCCTCCCCCAACACTCGATAATCCTTCTAAGACTCCCCAACATATTATATATACATCACCAACACTAAAATCTCCAAAAAAATCCTTCAACAAACCTTTCATTTAATGAGAATTATTCTTGAGAATATTTTCTTCCTCTCGTTGTTTTGATTTCTTTCCTTTTAAGACCAAATCTTCAGTGCTTTTGTATTCTAAGTTGTTGCTCGAGTTATTACAAGATATTGAATAAAACAGAATCGTGTGAGATTAGAAAGAAAATTTTTCTTAGTGATTATCTCATACCTTCCTGTTTTACCGAACCTTGGTCATTACGTGAGATCTTTCGAGTTTCCAACTTTATACAAACTTCTCTTACTAAGAAAAGCGTATATCTTGTCTTTAAACTCCCAAATTGTTTCCGAAAAAAAAATAACTCTTTACTGAATTCAGATCGAGAGAGAACATTCTCCCGCCAAAAATCTATTTAAAATGTAAGCCTATGGTGCCTTTAGTAAAATTCTTGGGTGCCTTAATCCAAAATGAAGGTGCTTTTAACACTTTTGAAGGGTGCTTTTAACACTTTTGAAGCCATCTTTTCCATTTTATTTATTTCTCAAAATACCTACAAACACCATGAAAACACAATATTAGTACAAAATAAGGACTAACAATATATTAAAATGAGCTCAAATAAGACACATTGATGTGTCTATCATAGTAGCAGAGAAACAAATTATGATGTCACAATTATAAAGAAATAAATCGTATGAAGAAGATAACGGGTAAAACTAGACCCGACCCACAAATCAAAAAATCTAAACACTTCAGTTTCCTCTTCTCTTCAGTTAAGCAATAAAAATATTAAAAAAACAACAACAAACCCATCTCTTCAAGTAGGTTATGCATATTCATCAATCCAGTTGTTGCTTCCATTGTTGTCTCAGACTTATCTTCAATAACCGAACCTAAAACACAACTGATGATAAACTCATCTTCACTAAAAGCCTCAAATACCTAAATCTCAAATACCCTCAAAACCCACACTTATGAACACAAATATAAAAATGAGAAATTGAAGTTTTTTATAATTTACATATAATTCAGAAGTAGAAGAAGTTAAAAGTTGGGAAAGAGAGGCGTTATAGAAGGGGAAGAGAAAACAAGGTAATACATATTGGCCGAGTCAGCCGAGTAACTCGAAGATCTCTCTTCAACCGATACAAATCTTATATACTCGACCAAGCCGAGTATTTGTTATTTACTCGCTGAGTCTTACATGACTCAGACCGAGTTCCGAGTAAGACCGAGTCCCGAGTAACTCGGTGGTCATGGTTAAAAAATTCTAAACACAACTTCCAAAATCTTTTATAAGTAAAAAGAAACCCTAAAAAGCAGAGAGGCTAAGAAAATAAAGAAGTCGAGCTGTGGAGGCGCTGATCAGAGTCAAAGGTATGTCTTCTTAGATCATTTTTTTTTCTTCAGTTATTTTATTTCAATTCTTCTTCTTCCATGTCATCTTATTCACCATTTATTTATCATTTTGATTCTTTTCAGAAAAGATGACTCAACAAGACACCCCTCAAGCAGAGGTATTAAATCCTCAACTGTATAACTTGTTTTTAATTTCTTTTTCTCTTCCATTCTTCTTCCATACCACATGTCCTGTCAGAGTGTAACTATGAGGTTCATTCATATTTATTGAACCTGTTTGTTAAGTTTCTAATTTATTTCTTGTTTAGCTATCTAATGAATATAATAAATATATTGTATAACAAGTGGATCCTTCTAATGCTTCAAATTCAAATTCAAAAAGTGATAGACGTGATATAGCTTGGGAATGGGCTACATCAGTTAATCCTAAGATAAAGCGCGTCAAATGTAATTTGTGCGGTCATAAAATAAATGGCGGGATTAATAGATTTAAAAACCATCTTATGCAAAAGCCAGGTGATGTGAGAGCTTGTTCTAAGACTACACCAAAAACAATGAAGAGAGTTTCAGAAAGCATGAAAGAAAAGAATAAGCAAAGAACAAATAAGGAGAGAATTGATAGATTATCTGAGGATTTGGATCAGATTATGGAGCAAGGTGATGATGAATTGGTGGAACTTGATGCTGTGAATGTAACGGCTAGTAAGCAAATTCTAAGCAAAAGGAAAAAAATTAAAAATTGTGAGTGGTGTTAGAGGTCCACTTGATTTGCTAATAAAATCAGATCCCGTGAAGGCGAAGCAAAAATCAATAAAAGAACTCCAGTCAGCAAAAAAACAGTTGAAATTAGAATCTTGTGATACAATTGGAGCTTGGAAAATATAAGCTGGTTTACCATTCAATGCCTATCTTTTCCCATCATTTAAATAAATGTTTTACAAGATTGGGGAATATGAAAGAGAAATGCCGACACCGTCATATCGTCAACTAAGAACCAACATCTTCAATAATCAGTATGATGAAAGAAAGAAGTTCGTTGAGTCATTCAGGGCACATTGGAGAAGGTTCGGGTGCACTATAATCTATGATGGATGGAAGGATCAAAAAGAACGACAAATTATGAATTGATACCTCAGGAATAACCAAAGATGATGAATACATAAAGAAACTCTGCGATGAGGTGATTGCCGATGTAGGAATAAAAAATATTGTTCAAGTAAGTTAACAATTTACATTTGAAACATATCAGTTCGTAATTGACTATTGCTTGCTTGATTATAGATTAGTTTCTAATAGTTTTTTTTTCTTTTTAAATCAGTTTGTATCTGATAACGGCTCAAACTTTAAGGTTGCCAGTAAACTGTTGATGAAGGAACACCCTATATTATTTTGGACTACATGTGCTACTCATTGTATTAATCTAGTTATGAAAGATCTTAGAGAGCATATTCCATAGATAGTTAAAGCTATCAGCAGGGCCAAGTCACTTGTTTCTTATATTTATAACCATGTAGCAGTATTAACGATGTTTAGAGACTTAACAGGTAACTCATAATTGCATAAGTCTACTGATACTAGATTTGCGACTACATATTATACATTGAGCAGCCTTTTGGAGTACAGAGGTTCCCTGCAAGTGTTATATGTTCAAGATAAGTGGATGCATTCTAGTTATGCGAGGAAATCAGATGGTCAGAGAATGATGGCAATAGTTTCGAGTAATGAATTTTGGGAGGGTGTTATATTTTCAACTCAAGTATTGTCTCCATCGGTAGAGGTTGTGAGGATGGTGGATACAAAGAGAAAACCTTTCTTGGGTTATATTTATGAAGCTGTGATGAGATCAAAAGAAAGGACGCAACATAACTTAAAGAAAATCAAATGCAGTGATGCAAATTGGAAGAAATTTTTTGACATCTTCGAGGAAAGATGGGAAAAGAAGATTTGTCATCCATTACATTGTGCTGGTTATAACCTAAACCCCAAGTATTTCTAAAAAATCTATGCAGAGAGAATGGACAGTGACCCTATGTACCGAGCTTTGAAGGAAGGACTTTACAAGGCTATGGACCGTCTTATAACTGATCCTAATGATCATGATCAGGCCATGCTTGAACTGCGAAGTTGCACAGACGCTATAGGGATCTTAGGAAGACCATCAGCTGTGAAAACTAGAGACACGATACAACCACGTGAGTTGTTATAAAGTTTACAATTTACTTTACTCCTAAATTTTTTAAATCTTAATGTTGAAATCTTACTCTCAATTTCTTAACTGTTTTCTTTCATTATATAGATGATTGATGGATACTTAATGGGGTTGACGTACCTTGCATACAAAAGTTTACAATCCAAGTTCTAAGTCTGACTTGTAGTTTTTCGCCGTGTGGGAGAAATTGAAGTACATTTCATAACGTAAGTAGAAATATCATCTAGCAAATTTTAGCTGTATTATATTGTTTTGATGTCTAACTAGTAACTGGTGCACAATAATGTTTAGAAACTTTAGCTTATAGTCAACAATTTGATCATTTACTCGTTTAGAAATGATTATATATTATTAACAGTTTACTCATTTACTCATTTCAGTTTTGAAAGTTATCTAACTTTTTACTTGGATCAAATTTCAGTTGTATTCCAAGAAAAGAAAAAAGTTTCTGCAGCAAAAACTAAGTCAAGTTGTCTTCATTCAGTACAACAACAAAGTAGAGCGCCGATACAAGGAAGAAAATAAATACGGAAAAGGGAATATAGATCGTCCTATTTTCTTGGAAGAATTTGATGAAGACGATGATTGGCTCATACCGGAAGGTGGATGATTAGTTAGGGAAGGTGAAGAACTTACTTGGGAACAAGCTAATGCAACCAGTGGAGCTATGGATGTTGGACCAAGCACAAGGGCAAGAAGAAAGCAAAAATCAGATACACATCCCTCATTCAGTCTTCTCTCTGATATTTAATGATGATACTCTTCTTCCATCTGATGTCGACAGTGACGAAAGTGATGATTCAAATTTTCAATTTGAAATAGACTACGATAAGCGTATGGAAGCTAATAAGAGTAATGGTGTATGGAGACAAAAATATCAATGAGGAAGAAGATGATAGAGTTGAACTGTAGTCATTAAAGTTATGTACTTATGTTTTGAAGCTGCTTTGGATTTTTTTGGTTTTTTGAAATCAGAACTTAGAAATATGGTTTGGAGTCAGTCTGGTTGAAGTCTAATATTTAGACAGAACTTTTTAAGTTTGTTTTATCAATTATTAATAGACTTGCATTAGTCATTAGGATTTAAAGTCTTGATTTGATCATAAAATGTTATCCATTACAAATGGTATATGTGAGACCTTAAATATTTGATAAAAATATATACAAGTTTTGGGATCGGCGAGTTACTCGGCTGGAATCGCCCTCCAGGCGATCCAGGGCCGATTCCTGAGTCGTACCACTTTGAGAGAAAGTATTCCCTCCATTCCATTTTAGACAAGGGTTTTAGAGTTTTCACACAGATTAAGAAAAAAAAAGACTGTATTTTTTCCATTTGTGTCCATGAAAAAATTCTTCACACATTAATTGCTATTAATAATTTTAAAAAAAACTTATGGTTCCATGACAAAAATCAAGGGTATTGTTAGTAGTTTTGTAGAAAAATGTAAAACCCTGATGTATTTTGGAACTAGAAAAAAAACTATAAACCCGTATCTAAAGTGGAAGGAAGGGAGTATAATAAAAATTAGGGATAAAGCTTTCGTTGACGAGTTTTTATATTTTCAATCAACGGTTGTGATAAATACCGGTTTTGGTTATGTCACCCAACCCAACCCAACCCAACAATCATCTAGTAAGTTAATTTTAACTTAGCTAGTTGGTTCTTGGGTTTCTACCAGGTATATGGCAACTTGGTATTTGTGGACTATAACCTATTTGACAATCAAAAACATTTATTTTTTTTACTTTTAAAATCCATTTTAAGAGGGTGTTTAGAATCACTTTAAGAAATAATTATTCGACTTAATTAAGTGGGACAATTAGAAGTTAGTTTAGGATCACAATAGTAGAATGAATTTTAAGCAAAAAAGCTAATTATGGAGCAAGTTTTTTTTACTTCTGACTTTTTTGTTTCTGGAAGTAGAAGTAGAAGCAGAAGTCAAAAGCAAAGTTTTTTTGCTTTACAAAAAGCTGACTTTTTGACTTCTAGAAGTCGTTCTAAAATTTTATACCCAAAATAACTTCTTGCTTTTCGACTTCTAAAAGTCAAAAAACTACTTCTAAATGTGTATCCAAACGCGCTAGCAGATGTGGATACCACTTAAGAAGTTACTTTTCAACTTCTAAAAACAAAAAAATCAAAAATTAATTACATGACTTCAAAATAATGATTTATAAAAACAAAAAAATTAAACAACCAAGAGACGTCACTCTTGAGATTTTTTCTTTTTTTATTTTCAATCAGAGACATCATTTTTATGAACAACCAGAACTATAGATTACTATCTATATAAAAAAATTTACGGTACAAATAATATGATACTGTGAAAGATGTAGTTGAAATAAACTCGATACGATACATATTAAAACATGATAATAAAAAAATACCAAAAACAATTATCACTTCATATTGTCAATAAATAATGGATAACAACCATCAAAATTAACACACAAACACACATAAAATACTTATTATGTTCATTCTCTAATAAACTCACGAGATAAAGAAATTTCCATTTTGCAGCCAAACATTTAATATTTAGAAGTATAAGACAGAGCTATATTTGTACTTCGCAATCAATAAAAGAAAGGAAACGAGAATCTTGACCTAGCCCTTTTTTAAATTAAAAGAAATTGCACTTAAATGAGTACTAAAATCTATCCTATCAATATTCTTGTTTTTCACTTATTGTTCGTTAAAAACCATGCAAGAACTATGATCAAACATTGTAAAAATCAATAAATCATCCATATTGATCTATCTATATATATATATATATAGCTCACCATTCCAACTTTTAAATACACGTCAAACATTTAGAAAGAGATAAGTTCCCAATTACTTTGGTACATCCATATGAAGAGCGAGAATGAAAACATTCTCATCACATTCTCTAGTTTTAGTAGTACTTGTCCTAACTACAATGATATGTTCTTTGGAAGTTGAAGCTGAAACATGTTAACCTAGTGCAAAAATCAAAGGTATAAAACCTCCACCGGGTAAATGTAAGAAAGGTTTTAATTCTGATTGTTGCAAACCAGGAGAATTTTATACAACATACAAGTGTTCCCCCACTGACCGTCGAGCTGTTTTAACGACAAACAGTTTTGAGAAAGGTGGAGATGGTGGAGGGCCATCGGAATGTGATAATCAATATATTCTGATGACACTCCGGTGGTAGCTTTATCAACTGGATGGTACAACAATGGGAATCGATGTTTGCACAACATAACCATAAAAGGTAATGAACGGAGTGTCGTGGCTAAGGTGGTAGATGAATGTGACTCGACCATGGGCTGTGATGGAGGACCATGACTATCAACCACCATGCCCTCACAACATCGTCGATGCTTCCCCAGCAGTCTGGAAAGCGTTGGGTATTCCTCGTGAAAACTGGGGTGACCTCGATATTACTTGGTCTGATGCTTAATTATATGCTGCTTATACTTGTATAAAATAAAACGGAGAATGTCTTTAGTACTTCAATGGGATGGTTAATAGAAAAAAAAATAAAAATTATTCAGATGTGATGAAATCTAATAAATACATATAAACGAAGTTTATTTTTGTTAAAACGGAGGAAGTAATTTTTTTTGTGTTTTTATATTTGTTTGTTGATTTATGAAACTGCCCGTGAAAGCCACGGTCCAGCGTCACAATATGCAATATCCGTACGTGGCAACCAGACACCAAAATGAAAACAAATTTTTCTGACCCATCTAATCAAAAGAGGTGACACTCACTTACTCATAATTAAAAAAAAATCGACGCGCACATCCCAAAGACACACGCGTGGCACTCAATTGAACTCCCTCTCATTTCTCCACTCCCTATAAGTCTCCTTACCTTTCGCTTTACTTCAGAACAAGTTGATTTTCAGTCACTTGTTGTTCTTCTTCTTCTGCCTTAAAATCTCCTCCTACTTAGAAAGAAAACATCAACTCATTTTTATAGGATTTCATATCACTTTCTCATCTATATATATTTTCCTTATTCTCAGGGAGAGAATATATTGTTATTTCAAAAATCCAAATTTTGAAATCTCACTTTTTTTCTCTTAAATTTCTTGATTAAAAATCAAAATCTCTTTGTTTCTTTGTGTTTGGAAAATTTGTACAATATGAGGTTTAACGAAGAAGAAGAAGAAGCGAAAGAGAATGAAAAGAATTTACTGTCATATTCGATTGGTGTTGAATTTCCTCCTCAACCTCAGAAACTCATTGTTGGTTATGCTTTAACTTCTAAGAAGAAGAAAAGCTTCTTACAACCTAAGTTAGAAGTCTTGGCTAGGTAAACACACTAAATCATTAGATTTGATCTTTATGAATTATGATTTTATTTGGTCTGTGTTGTTTTTATCTTTTAAGTATCTCAGTATGAATTATGGTGCTGAGGATGAGTTTTGTGATTACTATTTCATTAGAGTCATCTGTTTTTTCCTCTAGTTTATGGTGGATCATCTAAATCTGTATTGTTATTGTTCTTTCCACTGTAAACATGAAAAGAGTTATTTATCAAATGGAGAGAAATTGATTAGGTGGAGATCTTTCTGAGTGATTTTTTTTTTAATTGTTTGAATGTTGTTGAACGAATATAAGTCTGTCATTTAAGTGCCAGATTTAAGCTTGAAGAGTCAATTAATTGTGGGGAATTGTGATTTGCGATTTCAATAGTTCTTTGTTGGAATTATTTTTGATTTTTCGGTAGTGTCTGATTCGATTATGTAAAATTACCTGATATTTTTTACTATGATATGATGTGACAAGCAACTAGAATTCGTGGTTTTGTTCAGGCTGACTTTTCTTGATATATCAACTGAATCTTCTTGTATGGGGCGTTCATACATGGTAATTGTGGTCACTATTCAATAATATCAAATTTATTCTGTGGTGCAGGAAGAAGGGGATCTTGTTTGTTGCAATTGACCACAAAAGGCCTCTTTCAGACCAGGGTCCCTTTGACATTGTTCTGCATAAAGTGAGTGGCTATTATATATATCATGAGTTAGACATGTCTTTTTGTTTCTTGAATTTACTCTACACAGCATTTCATACGACGCTATAACTTTTTGTCCATTCCGAGTGGATATCTATGGTGGTTTTCAAGTCTGACTATGTTATTACTATTAGACTATAAAATTTGTGATTAAATGAATTACTTGAGCCTTCAATTTCTAATGATGTTTCCCATTCATTCTTATCCAGTTGACAGGAAAGGAATGGCACCAGATTCTTGAGGTTAGTCTGTAAACTGTATCAAAATCTTGTGTTGGCTCTGGGAGCAGTTATTAGTAGGTTACCTATAATGAGATTATGATCAAAACTTTTGATTTAATTTTTTTTTATTAGTCAAAACATACCAATAAGGAGAATGGAGAAAACATTAAGAAAAAAGAAACATACGCCTAGTGAAATTTTTGTAGCATTGTTTTCCTCCCATTGGTCATATGAACCGAAGAGCATCACTGGTTTTCGGCTATTTTGCTTACCTAGTTCTTTTATTTGCATTGTACTATTGAAGCAACTTCTTTTTATTCGTCACTGGATGATCATCTGCTGCTCATGGTCCTCTGTCGTCTCCTTATGGTCTTTCTTTTCTTTCTTAAAGGACTATAGGCTAGAACATCCAGAAGTGACAGTACTCGACCCTCCAGACTGCATACAACATGTGTACAATCGACAGTCTATGCTTCAAGATGTGGCTGATCTGAACTTATCTGATTGTTATGGTAATTCTATTAGCATTTAGAACAAAAGTTCTGTTTTTGGTATCAGTAAAGTATAAGGAATTAAGGCACTTCGGCTTATTTAAAAGGTTAGAAGGGTTGTATTGTTCTTTATTGATACATTTGCGTTTTAGCAACCTTTCTTGACTTGGTGTATAATTGCAGGCACAGTTGATGTCCCAAAACAGTTGGTTATTACTAAAGATCCTTCATCCATTCCGGATGCAGTTAGGAAAGCAGGCTTAATGCTACCCTTAGGTGAGTTTGTGCATCTACATATTTGATTAGTGAGACCGTCTTGGATCCCACTTACAGACAATAGTCTAGGAAAAAACATGAAATGGTTTTTGCTGTTTAGATTATTTGATCTCTTGATTCTTCCAGACTTAGATGTATTGTTTATGTTCGTTGGTTTGCTCTTTTTTAGTTGCAAAACCACTGGTTGTGGATGGGAGTGCAAAGTCACATGAATTGTCTCTTGCTTATGATCAATTCTCCCTGTCAAAGCTCGATCCTCCTTTGGTTCTGCAGGAGTTCGTCAACCACGGTATGTTGATTCAACAATGCAAGTAACACGAAGGAACCATTTATTGTAACTTGGGAAGATTTTATTTATGTAATCTATCCTTATCTGGGTCGCAGGTGGTGTTCTCTTTAAGGTTTATATTGTTGGGGAAGCTATAAAAGTTGTGCGCCGCTTCTCTCTTCCTGATGTTAATGAACGCGAGTTGCTAAATAATCATGGTGTGTTTCGTTTCCCGAGGGTTTCCTGTGCAGCGGCTTCTGCTGATGAAGCGGATCTGGATCCTTGTATTGCTGGTCAGCTCCTTCACTACTTTCATTTGGAGTGATTTACTTCTCTGTCACACTTGAATGTGTTTTCAGATTTCTATTTGCCGACTGGATTGGCTATGGTAGGGTTGCAAGGAACTCCTTACATTTAAAATTAGCAATGATGAAAGGTTTATTTACTTCTTTCTTTCGTTGTTCTTCACTGCAGAGCTTCCTCCACGTCCTTTACTGGAGAGGCTTGCAAGGGAGCTCCGCCGTCGCCTGGTACACCTGACTCTCTTCCTTTTCATGTATTTGATATTTCTAAATTGTGTATACTTATAATTTTGCTTTATTTAACTTACTATGTTGTATAATATAGGGTCTTCGGCTGTTCAATATAGATATGATCCGAGAGCATGGAAGCAGAGACCGGTTTTATGTTATCGACATCAACTACTTTCCAGGCAAGTAAAATATTTGTTCTGTCTCGGCAATGTTATAATATCTTATCGAGTTTATCTTACCAGCTCATGATATCTTTATCTAGATCAGCTGAAATTATATGGCACCATCCCCTGCAAAAATATAGCCCCCTTGGTTCACTTCAGAAAGATCAGAGAATTATCATCTGCTTCTTTTTCTCTTTATAATCCACTTTTCAGTTTTCTAGAGTTTGCATCTTTTTTCGCATTATTAGAACGCGTGGTCTTACAAGGGTTTTGGAACATTGTTATAACAGGTTATGGGAAAATGCCAGAGTATGAGCACATATTTACAGATTTCCTCCTGAGTTTGGTTCAGAGCAAGTACAAGATACGGTCTGCTAATAGTAATACTCACAAGGTGTAGTGACATGAACATGGAGAAATGGTTTCCTTGCCAAATATAGTTTACTTGTTGAAGTTAGTGGGAGATTCCAAGTTGTAATCCCAGGGAACAGGTTGGTAAAATGCTGGCTGGAGTTCCATGTATAGTGTTGTAAGAGGATTGTTGTCATGATGGTCAGTCTGTACTATCAAAAAGTTGTCTATTTGGCTAGAAGTTGGTTTAAAGTTAAACCACAGCCACACAGGCCAGCGAAAATGAGTAAATGGCTTACGTGATTATAATTGGCTAATAGCTCTTCTGTTTTGTTTTTAATGCGTCTTTTGTACCCAAAATATGTTTCCCGACTGATAACGGGAAACCTTTTTTGTAATATCCAAGTGTCTAGTTTAATTTTCACGGATGATGCTTTATCATGTCTATTATTTTTAAGTAGTACTCCCTAATATTTTCACATGTCTATTATTTTCATGAAGTATTCGTCTGTACTCTTTAAAACTTAAATTCACAGTATTTAACATCCAAGTCTAGTTATCAGTCCTTAAATCAATCAATTTACTGAATGATTTACAAAAATATCCCAAATATTGTTATGAAGTATACGTACTTAAAACCATGTATAGTTCTGTATTTCAACTTTTCATGTATTCAACTCAATTGATGTCAGGGATTTCTAAGCATATTTATTTTTTCAATTTTAATTTTCTCCAACATTTCATTGCTTACTGCCTTGGACATCTGAGTTAGTTTACCAAATTTTCAACATGTTTCTAGCTGTTTTACCTTAAGACATTAACCTCAATTTATATTGTTTGACACATATAAGTTGCATGAATATACACTTCTCTGCCTTCTATGACTGTACATAAAAAATGAGTGAAGCAATTTAGGGTGCAGGAAATTATGTGTGTCCTTTTAGAATTCATATAATGTCGAATTAGCTAAAGCAACACCTGTTCTATTAGCATGAAAAGCAAAATTAAAGAAACAAAATTCAAGACTCTTTTCAACAACATAAAATCGAACAAGCAGCAGGATTTTGCTGGCTAGATGACCTTCTGCCCCAAGGTTATGGAGATGAGTTTTGCCAAATTTCCATAGAATGGTCAAGGTAAGTCACTCTAGGTGTCTGGAACAGTACACTTTTAGTTGTGCCAATTCTATGCCCACCATTTCAGATGCTAGCTTACGGATCAAATTCATCTTCTTATTCCTAAGATCGTGGTTTTCCTATCGCGAAGGCCGAGAAGGTTGTTAAGGGTTGGCATTTCCCCGTGTGATTGTGATTCTGGTATTCCTAACATTACCATCATCTCTACCGTGTCAAACCAACAATTAAGCTACAAAAATTGCTTTTCTCAGCGGAAATGAATCAAACAGATGGTCTTCAAGGATCCTAATTCTTAACGAAAGAAACTTAACTCAAACAAAAAACAACCTAGAATTCATTCATCACTTCATGTACCCAAAAGGTGTTCTCACTTGAAATAAACAACACAAAATGCAAAATTAACAACGTATTTGAAACATAAAGCAAACTAATACAAGATAAACAAACTTATTTGATGTTAAAACCTTAAGGCACTCACTCGACGTTATCGGACTCACCAATAACAGCAGAATCAGTAATATCAGTGGTGGTAGGAGCAGCAGAAACAAGAGTCCAATCAGCAGGAAGAGCAGGAAGTGGTGGGTAAACGGTTTTTCCACGCTTAATATCCCATGGCTGACTCTTCTTTGGTCTAGTCTTCCTATGATGAGCAGTTCCTTTCTTTTGTGGTCTTGATGAACATTCTATCATTGGCATTGTTACTCTCCAAGTTGGCATCATCATTAGACCATTACTAACACCAACATCTCCAATTGTTGAGTAGTTGGATTGCTGCTGCTGCTGCTTAGGCAATACCACTGCCCCCAATCTTGCACCGAAAATTCCAGAACAAATTGACATTTTCCCTCTGTATCCCTCCCTTCCTCACTCACTATCTTCCTGTCTTGTTATCTTCTTCTTTCTCCCCTCGTCAATCTTTTTATCTTTTCACTATTTTATTATTAGCCTCTCAAAGTCTCTCTATCCCCTTATCCACACTCCACCGAACGATATTTCAATACTTTGGGGCAATTGTCGTAATGTATACACATTGTCTACTCTTGGTAGTTTTATGAAATTTACTCGATGCTAAATATGTCTACTACTTCAAACTATGAAAAGAACCTAAACTTGTAGTTTAGAAACAACTTGGGTCACAAGAAATCATTGGTTATATATTAAGCAACCTATCCTTGATTGATTACTATATATTAGAGACACCAGCAACGCATAAAACTTAATCCCTATACATTGTGTATATTGTTGTAAAGTTTGTCCTACAATATCAAGTATTTTTCAAGAACAAAGGTAAAACTATACAAAACTTTATTTGGGATACGTGAAGCGCAGGTTAACCTATCTTCTCTAAGATAGTTTCGTAACTTGTATCTCGATTTGATTTGTTTATAATTCTTATCTATTCCAAGGTCCTTCTCTTTTGTTATAAGGCGATTCAAGAATTTTATCAAATCCAGATTTGATAGAAACTTCAAAATCTTTTAAGTATAATGCATTCTTTTCTATGAGTTAGTTGATTTGCCACTTCTTGGTGCTAGGTTTAGCTGATCTAGTTGTGAGTCTAATCGAACTATGTATTTTCTCGACAAATTCCTTATTTCTATGGAATTTGATTAGCACATCCCATTTCTTTCTCAGTATGCTCTTCCTAAACCTACTTTTGATCATCTAGGGGCCCTTCACCTCTTCATTTTGAAGTTATGTGGTTTAAGAAGTGGGATTTTTGGACAAAATTCAATCATGATGGAACTCATTTTCTTTTGCCGGTTCATTAAACTCAATTTTTTGTAAGAAACTTGTCGCATTGAAGGAAAAACTAATCATTTGCAATAAAGAAGATTTTGGTAATTTGCATTCAAATCACAGAGTCAACTAAATTAATAACTTGGACAGGATTGCTGAAAGTACCGTGTTATCAGAAGAGCAAAGGAAAAATAGAGTCTCTCTAGTTTCAGATCATGAGAAAATTGCTTTCATATTAGAAAGATATTTAAGGAAAGCGAATGGCTAGCAGTTGAGGACAAAAACACAAATTTTTCCACCAAATTTGCTCGTGTAGAAGGCGTAGTAACAAGATCAAGCAACTATATATTAATGGATGTTTTGTGAATGATAGGCATATATGTTAAAAAACACATATTGTTGACTTGTACAAATCTCTATTTAGACAAGATTGTCATGATAGACCTTCCTGTAGTTGATAATTTTGCCTGTTATAACATATATGATATGTAGGCTAATAATCTAGACTTGATAGGCTTGTAGAAGATGAGGAAGTGGTGTCTACTTTGAAGGATTTGGGTACTGAAAGCTCCAGGAAAATATAGTTTTCTAATTGAATTTTTTTTTATAACTGCTCTTTGAAAAATAATATATTAACAATTATTGTTGAATTTTAAAAGACGGGGAAAATAGATGCCAATCATAACTCAGCTCTAAGCACTCTTGTTCCTAAGAAAGAACATGTTGAAATTGTCAAGGATTTTCGTCCAATCAGCTTCTTAACAAGTATTTATAAAATTATTTCAAAAGTTTTGGCTTATATACTTAAAATCTTAATACCTAAACTAATATCAAAATCACAATGTGTATATTTGGAGAGTAGGGAAATAACTTATGGGGTAATTGTGGTAAATGAAACTAGTGGACTCCAGACTAAATCCGCAAAACCTGGTGTAATCTGTAAAATTGACCTAGAAAAAGCTTTTGATAAGCTTAACTGTTGTAAATCTTGTCATCGAATCACAAAATACGACACGAATCGTATTATCGCTTTACCAAATCACTGATTCTAAATCAAGATTAGTAAACCACAATTATTTACCACAATTATTTACAAACTTATAAGGATGATCTTTAAAACAAAAATTAAAGAATAATAATTGAACAAACAACTAAGTAAAATAAACAATGTGTATTGAGCGAGTAATCTCTTTACTTAATACATTTAGTTCCCTTAAATAGATGTTGATACAACTAATGACATATTGCTCCAGCATTCAACAATACCTTTGGCGTTCTTCAACATCACTTCGATGAATGCCAAAAACGAATGTAGATTAATGTAATACAAACTCTCTTTTACAGACTCTCAAAATCTCAATGAATGTACAAAATTTATATGTCACAAACTCAACATGAAGAAGAATTTGTACGGTTGTTAAAACAATATCTTAGGTGACGGTTATAGTTACCAACCGTTATTAATTCAAAGGGTATGACTGTTCATAACAATTAAGATCAAATGATTTAGATCAAATGGTTTAGATCATATCTCTTGACCGTTAGATCATACCTCTTTGATATAAAATAACTAATACCGTTAGATTTGATTTAAACTATTGGATCTTAACTTATCATATCAAATGTAATCCTAAGCGTGCAAATAAGTGCAAAGTGTGTGCGTCCTTAGAAGCTCCCATTTGCGCCCATGCAAGCGTGGTGCAGATGTAGTGTGGTGTTTCGCTGCGAAGCACTAAGGAAATGAGCACCTTAGTCTTGTATTATACGCTAATGTTACACATATAGAATTATATACAAGAGAAGCCTACAAGTTTTAAGTTGTGGGACTAAAAATTTCCCTTATGTTTCAACATAACATAATTTCCATTCATACTGGATATGGGTTTGAGTATCCATCCCAAGCCCAATTTCCTATAATCCCCACATGAACAAAATTGTCACAACAGTAGAATCTTGACTCTAAACCTAAACTCTAATGCAGATTTATCTACAATTGGAATTCTTATTTTGAGAAATTTTGAGAGTAATTCAAGTTCAAACAGAAAACACCCACCTTTCTTGAAATTCATTTTGGATAAACTTTGTAATATCAATGAAGCTGATTGAGTTATTTTCAACACATTTGATCACTTGGAGGAAGAGGTAAGTCACATTTCCCCTATTTTCTTTTTGAGAAAGATTTAAAATGACTTTTGTGTTTTTTCCATGGAGTAATATCCCACCACACTTGAGCCTATTTTGAGTATTCTTCAACTTTATAGGTAGTGGAATGGATATTAAAGATGTGTAGAGTGAAGACGATAGGACCAATAATCTATTAGTTTACCAAAACAATATGATCCAAAATGATAAATATTACGGTCTCAATCTTTTCAAACCAAATGAAGATGCATTCGCAAATTGGCTAAACATTAAAGAACCAGGGTCGTTGGTATATATATTATTTGGGAGTGCAACAAGTTTAGGGCCAAAGCAGATGGAAAAACTTGCATGAGGTCTGAAAAAAGCGAAACTCATTTCTTTTGGGTTGTTCGAGTCAGAGGAGAGCAAATTACCTATCAATTTCTTGCAAGAAACCTCTAAAAATGGCTTGGTAGTAAATTGGTGCCCACAACTATAGGTTTTATCTCATGAAGCTAGTTGTAGGTTCTTTTATGACACACTGTGGGTGGGCATGAATAATTAAAGGGGTACGTTTAAGAGTGTCAATAGTTTCTATAATTTTTGGGTCAGTTCAGTGGTGCGAAATTCGTTGAAGAAGTTTGGAGAATGGTTGTTAGATTTCAGGTTGAGGAGAAAGGTAGCGTTAGGGGAGAGGAAATTGGTAGGTGTATTAACTATCAAGGAAGTAATGAAAGGAGAAAGATCTGGAGAAATCGATAGGAATGCTATTAAATGACAAGAGTTTTGCCAAACATGCAACATGTGATGGTGGAAGTTCAGATACTAACATTCCAGAGATCATTGCTCGACTTTTCCGATGCAATTTATGAGTTTTGCCAAAGATGCAACATGTGATGGTGGAATTTCTCCATCCTGCAGTATTTTGTTGATGTTGTTTATGTTTTTGTGCTTAAGGTCATTTGTTTTCTTTTTGAATAAAGGTTTCATTTGGCAAAGAAATCCTATTGTATGATTTAATTTTTAAAAACTTCCAAAGTCACCCTGATCTGTCTTCTCACTATTTGGACACTAGATATAAAGAACTTAGCACATATATCTATATATTCAAATTTGTAGTACAAGTAACACCATTGTTATGTTCTGAAAGAGGTAACCAAGTAAGAAACTCAACAACAAAAAACTTAGAAAAAGAAAACATTTTTTAAATACAATTACATGATGTATGTAGTATTTTACATTTTGAAATGTAAAAATATCATATGAATCATATATTTACATATTTGAGTATAAAAAGTAACACATAAATCACATATAATTAAGGAACATGAAATTTTAAGAGACTTTTATTAGCGTAATATGTTTCTTATGTTACCAATACAAGAGGTTTATTGTAACTAATACTAAAAACTTAAGACTAATACTATTAATAATACCACATTATTAGGTTTTCCTATTTACAATATTCTGCCATGAAAAAAAAAATAGATTCGGTCTACAAATTAGCATATTACGATGGTATATCATATTTCTCAGAGATCAGTATATATTATCTGAGATACACGGGATTGGTGTATAAAGACGTGGAAAGCTAAATCATTTCCTACTATATATCAAAAGTATGCTCCTTACCATGCCCCAATACCTAGGATTATAGATCCCAACTTCTCCAGGAGAACAACCTTCATTCTCGCAGAGTACATCCATTCAAAAAGAAATCTTATTGCGTTTGAAACATGATGATGATCAGTTGATACGATAACAAATGACTCATTACCGATAATAGACCATGGATTAATGTTGGAAGGAATATTTTGGCCACCAACTTCAAATCCTGAAAGCAAACATACTTTGTTAGAACCTCAAAAGCAACACGAAAATGTAGTCTAGCTGAGAAAAAAAACACATAAAAGGAAAATTTCCATCTACAATTGAACTGATTCTCTATTTCTAAGGAGATCTTCCCATATCCCTCTAGTTACGCCATGCTTTATCTCCTGAAAGAAAACTAAGCAGATAACGATTAACGCAAACCAAACAATTGAAAATTGATTCTCAAATATATTACACTGCTCTAACTGCTACTGATTTTACGGGAAACAACGTTGGGGATAGAGGACATCCAGGATATAATGGAGAATAGGGAACAACAAGAGGTGCATACTTATATTTCGAATGGGCCAAAGTAATGAAACATACCAACGTGGAAATACAAGTTGAATACATGGAAACTTTGGTCCGTTTTACTATGCTCTACCAAAATGTTGTACAATGAAGATTTCACTTAAGCTATCATGAAATGAGTAGAAGGAATTCTACAAATGCTACTTTCATAATAAAATTTTGAAGCTTTTCAATTGGTGTTGGTCTGTAAAAACTATAAATATAACTTCATTCCAGTTAGAGGTTATGGTAATCCTTCCTTTCTATTATTGCTACTATAAGCATAACATGTAATAGTTTGTAATCCCTTTAGGCTCGCTTAAGTTTTTGTATATATATTAAAAAAGAAATTATGTTAATTAAAAAATATGGAATATCTTTCAAATTGTATTCCCAAATTAATTTTGAGTTTCTCTTTATTATTTTATTTTAAATATACACTATATATATGTGTGTGTTTTAAATAAACTAATTAAAGTTAAGACAAAGATAAATTTGGAGGAGAGTAAAGGAAGCTCATTTTAATCAACATATGAGTTGTATCGAGTACATTGTGCATGATTTCAATTTATATACATACAATAGAGTAGGTGTTAAATGTAGAGTTAAAAGGATAATTAGTACATCCATAAAAAATGCACCATGCACCTATTAGTATGAAGGTCACATGAAAGTGTAATGGTTGTAATGATATTGGTATAAGTGGGGTAGAAATCCATTACTATTATTACTTCAACACTCCCTTTTGGATGACACCACACTACTATAATTATTTATAAAACTTGGACAAATAAAAACCCCAGTAGGAAAAAACCTTGACGTAGTTCTTCACATGTAGTGTTTCTCAAATACCACTGTGTCTAAGTAAATTGTCATATTAAAACCTTATTAGAAAAATCCAGAGGGACAAAACCCGAACCAAGAAAAAAGAGTACAATATTAAAAAAACTTGGAGTAGAGTTGGATTCACATATGTTGCCTCGTTAAAACCTTAATAAAGTAAAAAATAGTACAATGCTTCGTTAAATTTGAACAATTTTCTTGTTGTTTCATGACTCAGAAAAACCCTGTGGGAAAAAGAGCAACCTTGGAAAATTACAATCATTGTGTTTGATGTTGTTGTCTCATTAAAAACTTTGTCGAGTAACGAAAACCATGTGGGAAAACTAGTCTCGAATGAAGGGAAAAAAAGTTCAACACGCCTTAACGTCGACGTCAGATACTCCCCTTGATGTCGCCAACTCCCCCTAGCTGTATTCACAGGAGACCAGACAATTTTCTTAGTCCTATATTTTTTCACGCGCTTTTCAGACGTGGAATTGGGCGATGACTTAGTAAATAAGTGGTCGGTTGTCAGCCAAACAAAATTATTTTCAAGTTATCTACTTCATAAATATGGATTAGAATATATTAGTAAGAACAAGTTCGTTCCTCATGGAGATATGGGTTGTCAAGTTATTTTGATTACTTATGTAAAACGGGTTTATTGATTGTGATTATAACTAAATTATACTAAAGTAAGTAAATTAATACCAATATCAGAGATAAAGAGTACTGGTTAAAGGTTTCATCTTCCATCTTCCAACATGTTATCAACTGAATCATACTCAATATTCATTTACTCTCAATATCAATAACCCTAAAGCATCTTATCACAAGCTTACTCTGGCAAAACTCATATTATCATCAAAGACGCAAGAGCCACTCTTTGAAACCTTTTCACTAGATAACTTGGCGCAAGAAACACTCAAGTTTAACCCAATGAAAGCAATGGTATTTGTGAGTTGATGTTATTCTAAGCAATCCGGCGCAAGAGCCACACTGACTTAACCTAGGTCACGCTTCTACACAAAATTGCATGGTAACATCCCGTCATTAACAACTATGTTATGCTACTTGTAACAAGGATCTTTCGACAATTACGGATCTCAAACCCTAGTTTAGCTATAGATATCAATGCATGCTCATCTAATTCACGACCTAAACAAACAAGCAACCAATCATACATGGCATTATAAACAGTAGAACATAAGCAATATTGAAGAGATTATGAACATATGAGAATGGATACTTCAATTAATAAACATGTTTTCCAACTTAGGACTACATCTCCAACCAATATGAGGTTTAGTTCATCATGGATTTCTCAAAATCCATGGAAAATATAGAAAAAAGCAAATAAAGCAAACCCTAGAGATCGTGATGATCAATCGCAACTCCAAGCCCTAGCTCCTTGTTCTCCTTGTTGTAAAGTGTAAAAAGTCCCTCTCTTAGAGTTATAGAAGCCTTTTTATATAGTTCTCATCAAATCTAGGTGTTAGAGTCCTAATGGGACCATGATACCTTGATTTAAAAGTCAAAAACGTGTCTTAGAAGTGGCTCCCGTCGTGCTACAATCAGTAGACTCATTCCCCACCTTTCTACCGATTATTTTTATGAAGTATACAGAGTTTTCATGTTCCCAAAACGTCCATAATCGGTAGGCACGACCTCCTCATCATCTACCGATTATTTTTGTGAATTATACAGAGAATTCTAGTCCAAAACGGCCATAATCGGTAGACACGGGCTCACGTTATCTACTGATTATTTTGCTGAGTGTTTTTCTTACTTCTTTTCAGCTATTTTGCTCATAACTTCCTCATACGAACTCGGAATGACCTCATACTTTTTGCATTGACTTCGTCTTTCAATTATATTCGAGGTGACTATAAAAAATTATGGATTTGGACGAGTTGATCTTGGTATTTATCCCTTATTCACTTGTAGAACTTGACTTCCTTGTTCATTTCATGTTGTAATGAACTCCTTTCTTTTTCTTTGGTTGAATACACTTCAAAACTCCTAATAAACTCAAAAGAAAACAAAATCAAAGCAAAATGATATGAAAAATAACAATAAAACAATGGATTAAAGTATAAAACCAATGTAAATAATGCACCTATCAATAAGTCTGCCATATTTTCATCGGACTCTACTTTGCTGACTTGAAAATTTAGATGACATTGTAGTTGCTGATTTTGGTTGTTATATAACTTAATATATCGTTGCATATCATTTCTTTGATTCAGATACTTTCAGTAATATCAACGCGATTTTTCAACTCTTCAACGTTCAATATATATATAGTTGGTGCTGTTATTGTTGTCTCGCTAATAACCGTACCGAGTAACAAAAACCCTCTGGGAAAAAACAATCTCGATCGAAGGGAAAACGAGTACAATACACCTTCACATTTCAAAGTAAAATATGTCGATATCATATCCTTAGATCCTCCCCCTGATGTCGGCATCTTCCCCTGACTCTGTTCAAGGGTGTTTCCAGACAGTTCATTTAGTCACGTACTTTTCAAAAGTGAATTTAGGTAATGAATTAGTAAATAAGTCTTTCATATTTAACCCTAATTACTTTCATATCAGAAGAGATTATTGTTCCTTCATAATTAGAAATTATTCAGATTGCACTTTCATTAACATTCCTTTTTATGTCTTTGTATGGACAAAACAAACATATGTGGATGGTTTCTTTTAGGTATATGATTACATTTCTTATATCATCCCAATGACATTGTGTTGGCGCTCAGCTATATCTAGCTGACAAGTTCACTGAGGATGTAATATTCGGTCGAGTACACATTACGTTAAGTACAAAAATACATTTTTTGTACGTAGATAAGAAAATTTCATCTCCAAACACATCTTCGTCATTTTCTTTTAGACGAAATGGTTATTTATATACATTTAAACCTCGACTAATCATGAGAGTGCTATCAAGATGCATGTCCTTGTTAAATTGTCTGACAATATTTTAAACATATGCAAACTAGCGGCATAATATACCACAAGCTCGGTGTTCTGGTTTGAAACCTAGATAAAATCGAGCTTTCCCAAGATTTTTCATCTCAAATTCGGATATTAAACAACTTGTACTATCTCTTATTTTATCACGAGTACTTATCATGTCCATACCATCGACATAGATAGCTACCAAATCAATAACTTTTTTCTTTGTTAATACGCAGGGTGTAAAACCTTACTTATTATCCCTTCCAAATCAAATTGTCACTAAGAAGGGTATACCACATCCTCCTGATTGTTAGATCCATAAGTGAGTGTTTTAATGTAATTGCAAACACACTCTGTAGTATAAAGTCATTTGATTTGGGCAACATAAGACCATCAGGTACTTTTGTAAGTATCTCTGTGTCTGGATCGGATCTCCATAGAGATATGTAATAACCACATATACATATGCTGCATTTCAAGTCCTTTTGAAACTACCAGGTTAACTAAGTAGCAGAACTATATGATGTTCGTTGCGAGAAACCTTGGGGCCGCAAGGTGATACATTCGAACTTCATTAATCTCACTATGTTTTGTGAAAAATAATCATATAGGTCCAGTAGGAACACTTGGTAGGTTGGCACTACCATACCAAAACCTATAAAATTTTTAAATAACCAAATTCTACCTGGATGGCGTAGGCCAAGCAAGCTCTTTGTTGACATTAATCAATAAGGAACATGGTTCGATCTCATTGTTCCCTACTTCTTGGAGAAACTGTATATATGAAAATATATCATCAATTTGCATGCAAGATCTTTCCTTTGACTCATGCGCTTTCTCGTAATCCATTGAATTTTCATTGTTCTCTGGAATCATTTAAAACTTCGGAGCATCCTCCAGTTTTGATTCATGGACATAATCAGAGATAATATCATGAGATGATTAAGTAGATGATATTAATTAGGTTGTGCCTTGCTCACCCCCTTTCTTCCCTGGGTGTGTATTGATCGAACCAGGTGGTTTTTCCACCTTCATATATGGAGCCACGACCCCAACCACACTTCCACCAAGTAAAGTTGTGACACATTAGTTTATGGTGCATTATCCTTTACTATGGATTGATAACCTTGGAGGTATGTTTACAGCTGCTATGTGTGATCTAATCACTTTACCGATATTAATGAATATTTTGAAGATCAATAATTCCTTTTCACTTCACATTTACATTTGTGGAGTATGAAAATCAACATGATAGTGAGAACACACCATGAAATTCCGTGTCTTTTGCTTGGAAAATCCTTGTTCATGTCTCCTCCTAACGACACGGAGACTGTCTCATCAAAGTGATCGTCCGCAAATATAGCAGTTAAGAGATTTTCTGCCAAAAGTTTCAAAATTTTGGATAACAGTTGGAAATTCGTGTCCAACATAACTACTTAATCATTTTAATGACCCATAATAGTACAATGTGGGGTTGTAGTAACACACATATAGTACAACCAAAGATACAAGAATATAAATATCAAGCTTATATCCAGTTACCAACTGGTATGCAAATAATGGTTGACCAATAGTGGATCTAAAACGAATAATTAAAAATGCGGGCAATTTTTCATATCCCCAAGCAGTTATAGGCAGGTTGGAATGCATAAAATGTGTTTACGCTATCATTTGTAACCTTTGATGGTAGCTTCATGTGGGATATTAAACATACAACAACCATCAAGTCTTTTTGATGTAAAACCTCTAGTATTTATAAGAGTGGTTAGCTCTTAGATGTATAATATAACTAGGAGAACATCATGTTTAGTGAATAATAATTAATACAACATATTCAGCATCGAAGCATCCACCAGAGCCATAATTTATTTGAATGGTCCGCATTCTGTATGGATATGTCCTCAAATATCACTTTGCTTCCTTTGTAAAAAATGGTTGTTTACCGTTTGTATTTTAGGATGGTCATAATCTTGTTTTATTGAACAAAGACTTTGTAAAATGAGTGTCATGAGTTCTTACTTTATAAAAGCATAATGGGGTAGGAGGTGGTGCATTTAGTACTTTAGAAAATATTGATTATGATAATATCGTCGCTTCGCATTCTATGAATCTTTTTCACACTATATTGTTCACTCAAATAAAGGGATGTCCAAGTTAGTTCTTTCAAACACATAATATCATGTCACAACCAAAATATCTTTATGGTTATGTTAAAGCATGTACGAGTCAATCCCCAACATTTTATTATCGGGGTCAATAAGTTAATAATCCAAACATTAGTGATTTATTGTTCGCTATATTAATTTATTAGTTTCTCTAAAACGTGTTTCTTTCCACATTCATTAGTGGAAATACAAAGATACAGTCAGTTACACTCTACCTGTGAGTTTTGATATGATAACCGTTTATAAGAATGTCTTTAAAACTGAACAAGGTGTGATTATCTCTCGGTGCATGTAGAGTTGTTGTGACATTTATCAAAGGTTTAAGCATTGCTTTGCTCGATTGTTATTTGTGTATAAGAAACCAATCAATAAATAATTAAAATTATTTATTTCTTGAGAAATAAAAGTATTATAGTCATAAAGGTATTGTAAGGAACAAATCCAATAAAAACAATCGGGTTTAATTAGAGACCTTTGGTCAGGCTCAAAATTTGTTATATCGGTAAAAAAAATTGGATCATGAGATGAAAAAAGTTGTTAATTAGGAACATAAATGTTTTTGTTTATTGAAGTACTTATGTAGAAGTCAAAAGTAAATATGAAAGTGCAATAACTTATGAGTCAAAAGTTTGATAAGTTTGCATGGAAAACATAAATAACTGAAATTTTAATAGCTATTGAGTAACAAATTTCTTGTTAGAACTTGATGTTTTTCCGTTAAGTCGTTTCAAAATTTATTACCCATACGAATTTTCAGCTTTTTGACTTAAATAAGTCAAAAAAAAGCTTTTTAAAGGGTTGCCAAGCGAACCCTCTAAGAGGAACTTGGTTAAAAACTTGATTTTGCCAAACAATAGAAATTGGTGGTTAATATGGCCTCAACTAACAAACTATCCCAATTGCCAAGGGTATTTTACGAATGTGCTTTGGAAATTAGTACACCTTTGGTCCCATAGGAAAAACTAGAAAAATGAAAGACCACTTTTTATGGGATGGAGGACTGTTTTCAGAAATTAGCTAAGCAAGCAGCATATCCACAAAAGGATTAGCAAACATATCCAACCAACACATGACATGACCAAAGCATGTTAGCTCTGAAATCTTCTAGCTATAAAAAGATTCTCTCCTTACTTATGTGGAGATGAGCAACTTGACCGACTACTGAATCAGTCATTAAATCCTACAACCAACAACAACCTTAGCAACTTATGGTGTCATGCTGACATGACTAAATCAGAGACCAACGATTCTTGTCACAGATCGGAAAATTCCGCCTCCAGCGCGTTGCGCTGGGCAGGCCAGAACTCCCCGATGCGCGATGAATAGAGTGGTACTCAGACCAAAACGTAGTTCCCACATCAATCAAGCTACGTTTATACCGTTCCATGTATATTTTCCTTTCCAAACATGCTTTGCAAGCATGGTACTCAGACCGTAGTCTCCATATCGTTCCAACTCACCCTTGACCTACAAAGGGTGCAAGGCCATTAAAGCCCATGGTGAATGCCTTTAACAAGCATCACCTAAGTATAATCCTTGTCCAGGCCTGACTCATGCCTTGGACTAACATACCATTCCAACTTACCCTTATTATACCAAGGGTTGAAGGCTATACAAGCTAATGGGGATGCCTTTGGAAATCATCACATAATTACAATCATTGTCCAGGCCTAACTCATGCCTTGGACCAACACCTAGGCTATTTCAAGCCTAAACTTTCGCTTCATGAATTCTGCTTCGACCATGCGTTGGAGCCTGCACTTAATCTTATTCTTGCCAAGGGTGCAACATCCAGGCACATGTCATTCCATGCCGCAACGGTTGCTAGGAAGTATGAACAATCCATCAAATGGAATTGCAACTACCCCATCAAGTGCGGCACCAATAATCTCTTGCTTAGCATTGCCGAGCCAGATGATATGAGTTACCATAATGTCGCAATCATCTCCCAAATTAGATGATATGAGCGACAAGGTGCTGCACCGCAATGCATTGCATTACGGCTGCCTACGTACCCAAACCGTACCTTGAAGGGATCAAGCATGACCATAGTTCATAAAAGGGTCAATTCGAAAGGAACTAGCAACTTAGCCTATTAAGGCAAGGTCAACTTTTGATTCCATCTTTATCGCAAGGCCAAAGGCCAAGCAAAGCCTAGACCGTATAGGCCGAACGACTTTCGCAAAGTATGCACTAGCTTGTGCATAACTATCGATATTTATTATGCAAATATGCATTCTCAAGTATCTAGCACGATTGAATGATGCTTTCGCATAATTCAAGCTTTATAGGTTAAGCTACATGCATATTGATGCTTTAGCATCAAGTATACTCCAACGTATAAGCCACATCGTATATATATACGTGTGTATTACCGCTCATGCACATTCAAGCTTCATCAGTCAAGCTACAAGCATAGTGATGCTTATGCATCAAGTATGCTTCAACATATAGGCTACTTCGCATATCTATATGTGCATTACCCCTCATGCACATTCAAGCTTCATCGGTTAAGCTACAAGCATATTGATGCTTATGCATCAAGTATGCTCCAACGTATAGGCTACATCGCATTTATATGTGCATTACCGCTCATGCACATTCAAGCAAAGCTCCCTCCCTATATATGTTTTATTTGCATTTCTACAAATAAATATTTGAATGGGAAGTGTCATCCATCGACTGCAAGACCGAAAATGAAGTTTTCTTGCCAAAGCCAAGCGAAACATTCTCGGGTAAGCTACAAATAAACACGCTAATGCATCACGGTGATGCATTGAATCATGCATCATGGCATAATAGTGCCTTAGCACTATGATGCATTCATCGAATATCGACATTGGCTCGGTGATGCATTGAATCATGCATCACGGCATAATAGTGCCTTAGCACTATGATGCATTCATCGAATAACGACATTGGCTCGGTGATGCATTGAATCATGCATCACGGCATAATAGTGCATCAGCACTATGATGCTCTCACTTACGCAACTTTGGCTCAGTGATGCGTTGAATCATGCATCACGGCATAATAGTGCATCAACATTATGATGCTTTCACTTACACAACTTTGGCTCAGTGATGCATTGAATCATGCATCACGGCATAATAGTGCATCAGCACTATGATGCTCTCACTTACGCAACTTTGGCTCAGTGATGCATTGAATCATGCATCATAGCATAATAGTGCATCAGCACTATGATGCCTTCTTCGAATACGTATCACGCGTAATATGGCCTTAACACTATAATTCGAGGTCAAGGCATCCATACCCTAATGCATATCTGGGTAAGCTTTATAAGCTTAGGATGAAGCTTCAACCCAGGCCATGACGCGCCCATGAGTAAGCGCCATACGAAAATTGCGGGTGTTATAACTCTGCTGCATGTTCTTCATCTTCATGAAGAACACAACCAGAATCGGTGGATACGATGGATCCACATCGAACGATTCTGGAAAAAATCAGGAATTTAATACACGAAAAATAAAGATTTTTACACATAAATCTATCAGAAATGCTATTATAAGAAAGGGTATATAGAGATTTATCTTGTAGTTCACTCCGGATGATCGGATTTTGTTTTTGAAAAAGTTAGGTTATGGTTTTTAGAATTTGAAAAGTTTGTTGGAAATAAAAAGATTTTTTTTGTTTTGCTTTTGTTTTAGATTTTGTTAGTTTGGAATGTGGTGATACAAAAAATATTTTTAATTTATATTTTGATTTAAGTATTATGGTTAATTAATGAGTAGAAAGTAGTTTAGTATTTTTGATAATAGCTAATTACACATCCCTTTTTGTATGATTAGTATCATGTTTAGTGTTCTTGAATCAGTGAATCGATTGTTTGTTTTGATAATCTCTGTTGTTAGTTATTTTAGATCTGCAGAATATCATGTTTAAGGTTTGTAAGTAAGATTAGTATCATGTTTAGTTAATATTATGTGAAATAGTTAATGGATGTGATGTTTTGAAAATTTGAGTGATTGCATCTTGTTGTGTTCTTCTGTCAGTATGATTGAATTCAATTTTGTGTTACTAGTGAACTAAGATCTGTAAAGTGTTAAACGATCAATATTTTCTTATGCGCTGTAGATTATATTAGTTGGATTACATGATTTTGTGTTTTGTATTTTTATATCCTGATTTAATATGTTTTTTCTTTAACATGATTTCATATGTTTTCTGATGACATGATTTCAGATGTTTTTATATATCATGATTAATGTTTCTTTTATGACTTTTGCTAGGGAATATAGTTGAACTGCTAATGAAATAGTTTATAAGTGTTTTTGTTAGTCGAATTGTTTCTTTTCTTTTTTTGGAACTGTTTTGCTTATCAATTTTGTGACGGTCAATTCATTGGTACTATTTTCGTTGGACCTCATGTTAATTTCTTCCCTAGTGTATGACCTTTTATCCTGTGTTCCATTTTTTTTTTTGGTTCAGTTCTTCTGTCTTCAAATTATGTTGGATTAGATTCATGTTTCTTATGATGTTCTAGATCCTGTGTTTATTTTGTGTCTGATTTCAAAATTTTACTCTAAAAACATATGATAGAGTTTGATTTACCTACTTTTAGATTATAGGTTTATTTAGAAATTTAAATAGTTACCTGGATTTACGTCAAGGGTTGATTGAAATGATGAAGATATCCATGCTCATTGGATTAGATTGTTATATCTTTATAGCAACATTTCTATAGGCGTTAGATTTTTTTGGTATGTGACTTACTGAAATATTCAGCATATGAGAATTAACTAACTTTACTTGTTATCTTTTCTTTAATAGTCATAAATTTAAACTTTTAACATAATATTCATTTCTTGATGGATATTGCAGAGTTATTGGGTCATATGCCAATGACAGTGCCAATGCCAAAAGTCTTTGATCCTTGGAGTTCATAAGAATCATTTCTTGTTGTAACTTATTGCATACTTGTTATGTGTTTACTTGTTTTTTCACGTTCAACTTTGAAAGGACTTATGGATTGTAATTTGTATGGATTATAAATCTATGAATGTGTATGGATTGTGTGTGGATTCAACAGGTAAAAATTACAGGGGAAAAAACAAAAACAGGGAAAGCATTATTAATTACGAAACTGCCACAGGTACAGAACCGAAACCGAACCAGGACCGAACCGACCAGATATGTACGGTTCTAGAATCGAACCAACCCTGATCGGAATAGATATCGGTTTTAAAATAAAAAACCGACCTTAGATCTGTATAGATACTCGGTACTCCAAAGAATCAAGCCGAACCAATCTTTATAGAAGTTAAATAATCTAACTTCCAATTTTACTCTTACAATTTTAAGCTATTTTTTATATTAAACTCAAGTAACAACAGAAAATCAATCCCACAATTAACTGATGAGTATATTACACCCAAGGTTAAAAGGAAAAGGAAGCATTTATGATCTTTTAACTTGTATAGCAGGATATTATATGTGATAATCCAAGGCAATAAGCTAACATTATATACAGTAATGTCTCTTTTTGTGATACAACACTTTTCGCTTTCTGTTAGGTTTAAAATTTGAGTTTGCCAATCCCACCGTGAAATTCTCTTAATAGTCTCAATACATAGTACTTATTCTATACATATTTTAAGGATGTAACTTTAAATATACTGTTAATCTAAAAGTCAATAGAAAATAAATGTTAATTAAATTTTTAATAAATTTTTGACCAATTCCTTCTTAGTATATTTATACATCTTTTTTTATATAATTTAACTTCTTAATTAAGAAAAATAAATTATTTAATTCGTTCAATGTTAAAATACTAATCATTAAAGAAAATAAAAAAAAAATATTCTTCAAATAAATAAATAACTTTAATTGTTTTAATCCCAAAAACATTCATTTATCGAGGTTGGACGGTAGTTATAAAAAAATTATCTCCTCACTTACGTGGAGATGAGCAACTTGACCGACTACTGAATCAGTCATTAAATCCTACGACAACCAACAACCTTAGCAACTGATGTGATATCATGCTTACATGACCAGAACAGAGACCAGAGATGGCCATTTTACCAAACTAGTCCAACAACTATTGGTATACTGGATTGTACAAATAACAGGCAGTTTTTGGACTAGTTTAGTCAAGTGTTTAAATATCACCTTTAGTTTTGGAGTAGTGTTGAGCTAGCTAGACTTTGGTTTAGATTATGGAAGGAGAGAAGATCAGTGGTCATGTTATGGTGGTACCATATCATGGTCAAGGCCATATGAACCCAATTCTTCAATTCTGCAAACGACTATCTTCAAAAGGAATAAAAATTACAGTAGCTACTACTGTTTCGGTCATCAAATCTCTTGAACATGTAGTTATTGGTGAGTCAATAAGTTTAGAACCTATTTATGATGATAGTGTTGAAGGTGACATGAAAACACTTGGAGGATTCAAAGTTTTCTTAGACAAGTTTGAATCCATTGCTTCCAAAAATTTAGAGAAACTCATCATCAAAAACCCAATTAAGTGTCTTGTTTATGATGCTAATTTACCATGGTGTTTAGATATAGCCAGAGAAATGAATATTCTTGGAGCAGCTTTTTTTACTCAATCTTGTTCCTCAATTTATAGTTACTACAAAATGACATTAGATGATGAAGAAGGAGGTGACAAAGGGCCTGATTCTTCTATTCCTGATTTATCTACAATTGGAGTTCCTGTCCTGAGATCTTTTGAGGCTACATCAACTTCAAGTGGAAAACACCCACCTTTCTTAAAATTCATTTTGGATCAACTTTGTAATATCAAGGAAGCTGATTGGGTTCTTTTCAACTCATTTGATCAATTGGAGGAAGAGGTAAGTCACATTTCCTCTCTTTTCTTTTTGAGAAAATTTAGAATGACTTATCATTTTTTGAGTTTTCTTTTAACTATAGGTGGTGGAATGGATGTCAAAGATGTGCCGAGTGAAGACGATAGGACCAACAATACCATCAGTCTACCTAGACAATAGGATCGAAGGTGATAAAGACTACGGTTTCAATCTCTTCAAACCAAATGAAGATGCCTGCGCAAATTGGCTGAACACTAAACAACCAGGGACAGTGGTGTATATATCATTTGGGAGTGCAGCAAGTTTGGGGCCGAAGCAGATGGAAGAGCTTGCATGGTACCTGAAAGAAAGCCAAACTCATTTCTTGTGGGTTGTTCGAGAATCAGAGGAGGGCAAGTTACCAATCAATTTCTTGCAAGAAACCTCTAAATATGGCTTGGTAGTGAACTGGTGCCCACAACTACAGGTTTTATCTCATGAAGCTGTTGGTTGTTTTATGACACATTGTGGATGGAACTCTACAATTGAAGGGGTAAGTTTGGGAGTTCCAATGGTTGCTATGCCGCAATTTTTGGATCAGTTCAGTGGTGCGAAATTCGTTGAAGAAGTTTGGAGGATGGGAATTAGAGTTAGGGAGGATGAGAAAGGTATTGTTAGGAGGGAAGAAATTGGTAGGTGTATCAAGGAAGTAATGAAAGGAGAAAGATCTGAAGAAATCAAGAGTAATGCTAATAAATGGAAAGAGTTGGCAAAAGATGCAGCAAGAGAAAGTGGAAGTTCAGATAATAACATTGAAGAGATCATTGCTCGAATTGTTCACCATTGAGATGAGGTCTCCAACCCTTTGTTTCTGTGGCTTTGGTCTTAGTATCTAAGGTCATTCTTTTTCTTTCTGAATAAAGGTTTCATCTGGATTTTTATTTTATTTTTGGTATCGTCTTATTCAAATTCCAAAAACTTTCAAAGTCAACCTGATCTTTCTTCTCACTATTTGGACACGGGGTATAAGGAATTGAACACATGTATATATAGATTCAAATCTGTGGTACAACTAACAGCATTGTTATGTTCCTGTTTCTACCTTCTGGTTCTGAAAGAGCTGGCTAATACTAAGTAGAGAGAAGTCCCATCAATTTCATTTACTTTTTACATATTGATATTTACATAAATAATTACAAGTTACAACAAAAGTAATCCTAGGTAAAGAAGCTATTCTAAGGTCCTAAAATATGGCTACAATAATTATGTACATGCCATTTACAGAAACAAGGAAAACGTATTCTATTCACCAGAATGGACACCACCTGAATGCAAGAAAGAAAATAACACAATTAATCAAGGGATGAAAATTTTGCAAAGAAAGAAAGGAAACATAAAATAATCAAGAGTTTTGCTAACAGCAGCATAAAAGACTAGAAGCACACAAACATGTGTAGATGGCATTACTTTAAACTATAATTAATCCAATTCAGATTTTTTAGATAACTATCTTAAATGCAGACTTTTAGATAACTATCTTAAATGCAGAGATCTAAGAGATCCAAATCCACTAATGGTCGAGTTCAATTGAAGATCCAAATTTCACAAGCTTAATCAATTGTATTATATTCTGTGGTAATTGTTTAAGGAAGTGGTAGAAGTGAAAATTACCACGAATATAGTTGATTTTACTGATTTGGCTGTAAATATCTGGGACGAAATTGAAAATACGTACCCAACATAATTCTGGCACAAATTTTCATGTGATGTAGCTTGAAGAATCAATTTCTGAACTTGCAGCTTAACAGAAAGCCCGTGATCTACTTCACGAGTATCTCCAGAGATCAATGTGGTATGGTCTACTGCATGTGGGATGGAGCTGGTTGTGCCAGGCACTGAAGCACCGGTGGAGAAGTCACGCCCTGTGAGTTTATTACTCATCCGTTCCATGACGACCACAGCACGCACATTTAAAACTTCATTAGCATTAGCATCACTAAGTTGGTTGACAGCCTGTACAAGAATGACCAATAGGTATGAAATCACTTGCAAACTTCAATATTAAAAAATCCACAAAATCGCTTAAGGAAAATATAAATACCTGAAGAAGTTCTCTTTCTCTAGCACCTCTTTGAGGAAGGTCCCTATTGGGCGCAGGTTCTTCACTATTCACAACTGGCTGGACGTGACTACTAGTAAGAGGGACTTCGTTGAAATTAAAAAGTCGCCAATTTATGAGAGGATCGTGTACAAAAGCCTGTGAACAAGTAAACATAGGAATTACCAACCTCAGAAAATTTCTAAAAAAACTACTTACAAGGTCAATAAGTAATAAGTGCCACACAATAAGGAAAGAACATACATAGGAAAGAACAAAAGCAACCATTTAAGTTGTCAAGCTGCTTGGATTAGTAAAGAGAGATTTTCTTAGTGAGTTAAACATATGCCAACGAATGAAGCATAAGTTTCTTGTGATTAACTAGGAAAGGCGCTATTAGCAGACAGATAATCTAAGCCAAGATTCCAATGAAGTTCTGTCAGTGTTAGATGAAGCCGCACTGTGTTTCAAAATAAAAAACAAATTGTAGAAAACACATTTGCAGTAAAGTAATATCGAATCATATACATGCTGGTCAATTTGAGCCAGTTGCTTCACCGTCACCACCAAAACAAAAACCAAACAATACAAACATGGATATTTGAATGTATATTTTTGCTGTCCATGGTGACAGGAATTGAACCATCGAATAATACCGAACCACGTAAAGTGTGTCATGTTTACTATATTCTTTACTTATGCATATGTTTCCTGGAATGGTGTAGTGAATTCTATGTTAGTGTTAGTTTACTATGTACTCTCCATGTATTTGTCTTTAGAATGTTTCAGTTGGTCAGATTGTTTCTATTTTCAGCTAACTAACAACATTCAATTTGCAAGGAGCTCATACAATTTGATCAATGTGATATACTAACAGTTGAATAAAAATCTTTAGTTCTATACCTCCATCATGGCCATGACACTGTCCTTATTTGTTCGAAGAACTTGCATAACATTCTCACAAGTTGATCTGAAGTTTCCCTCAATGCCACTGACTTCCATAGCTTTCACAAGCATTCTAGTCAAACGGAACGGAACCTGTTTCATGATAATTTAGTACTGGAAAACTGTAAGAATGATGAAAATGTTGGTATTCTAAACCTGTAGAATTGACAAAGGTTATGCATTTATCATTGGACCAAGCATACCTTTTCTGGGAACTTCTCTCGGTTCATTGAAGCTTCAAAGCAATCTCCAAAATCAATATGTAATATTTTCCCACTACAATTTTTTTGCAATTAATTAATACCTTTAGACTGTTCTCATCTATGAGAAGAAAAAGAAGATCTAAGAAGTTTGAAGTACCTATAACGATGTAGCATAAGATTACTTGGATGTCTGTCTCCTAATCCAAGGAGATAACCTACCTGGAATTTTTTTTGAATTCATTGTTAGCTTCATGTAAAATATGAGTTGATGGTTTAGAGATTAGACATAAGGAATAAATACCATGCTCATGACAGCCAAGCTTCTAGTATAATTTGTCCTACGGTCTAACCAGACCTCGGAAGTACGACTTTTTAACCACAGGACCTACAACATTCAACACGTAAGATTTCAGAAAGGATGGCATGGAAAATTCCTACAACAGAAAAGAGCAACCAAGAAGAATCCTCAGATAATGCAAGAAGATAAATTCTCAATACTGCATGGCATTTTGTACAAGGATTGAAGAGAGATGTGGTATCATACCCTTGACAAGTCATTCCCTTCAGTATTCTGCAAAGCATGCTCAAACACTTCGACTTTAGCGATGAGGGGCAAGTGATCATAATCCGGAGCAAAAGCCAGCATAAGTTTGTGCTCTTGATTCAAGGTGATCTGCGAATCAATGTTTACAGATCAGATTTTGATTATCCTAATAACCAAAAGAAAATTATAATTTATGCATACCAACCTTTCTGGCATCCCTGTATTCCCGAATCAAATGGTGCAAAGTATCACAATTTGGAACCCATCCAATTAACCCACTATTGGGAGATAATGGGATGACAGCGTAACGTTGAATAGAAAGATCCTTATCTTGAGTTTTTCTGGAGTTCTCCAACAAGGTATTCACCAGTCCAAAAAGCTAATAAAAGCACTTTTTAGTTAATACCAAATTACTACCTATTAACAATAAATACAAAGAAAAAAACTAACAATGGCGGTCAATGGGAAACGAATTATGTTATTACCTGCATAACACGCTCATCTTGACGCAAATCTTCATGCCCCTTCAACAGAAAAGCATAGTCTTCTCCATCACTCCCATGAATTGTCAACTTGCGGGGCCGCTGTTTAGATGTTATCACAACAAGCTGTGGCGCAAATGAAGCAATGGTAACAACAGGTGATCCTGAGATACAAAAGTAAGCACTAACATTAGAGCACTAAAGGCTTACAAAAGTCCATCAGATATTCACCAGAATCTAATCAATCACCTGCACGGTATGTTCCAGGCACAGCAAGCTCCAAGTCGCGGCAGTCAAGCAGCTCTGGGGAAACAGACTGCAAATTTTGAAGCCGGTGAGAAAAGCACTAGTGAGATCATTAAGAGACTACATTAATAAAAAATATCATGTTGTTCCTTGCCTGCAAGTCTAGGGTTGTAAGACTAGGAAGTTGCTTGTCAATACGTCTGAATACATGATAATAGAGA
Source organism: Papaver californicum (assembly GCA_023531435.1). Lineage (NCBI taxonomy): Eukaryota > Viridiplantae > Streptophyta > Magnoliopsida > Ranunculales > Papaveraceae > Papaver > Papaver californicum. Next base: position 46,733 of record JAJJMC010006675.1, on the reverse strand, counting down.
TCCCATGCCTGTCAAACAAATATCTACTTGTCAATAGCAGTGTCACAAAAATACAAAGTTGACATTTGGTGATGGTTTTCTAGCAGAAAACACAATAAATACACTGGTGGAAGTCCTAGTCAAAACAGAGTTGCAATACAGAATTTATCAAATAAATATATAACTTGACCAGGATTTGCCAAGATCTAGAAAGATAACACCAAATCAATAATTTCAACACGGCCAAGGAAAACGAATTTTAATTCTACAACGATAACCCACATGCTCAATTAGAAAATTCGAGAAAACAGATAAATAACACTGTATAGCATTCACAAGCACATTCTAAATCGTAAAACAAAGAGAAACTAGAGAAACTAGCATTAAAATGAGAAGCGTCAACTTTTTAGTTTTCCCCGAACTGAATAAATAAATCAAACCAGATGAAGCAGAACTATATAAAGGTGCATGCCAAATTCACGTAGGATCTCTATTACCTGAGTAAGTTCTGCATCCTTCCCAGTTTTCTTATATTTCATGCAGCACTCATATGCCTCCAGTAATTCATGACCATATGCCTGTTTCCAGCAGAAACAAATTTGAAGGTCAAACATTCAACAGGCATATTACGTTTGACACTTTGGTATGAATATTTTTGAGTTTCCATAATATGGGAAAGAAAGCTTGCTGAAAGACTAGAATGGTGAGGATTGTTTGACAAAGCTCCAAGCTCCAACTACACAAAGCTTGCAAACTCAGTGATGACACAGTACACTCTTTACCACGAAACTCTACGAGCAACATGGTCCACACGACAACTTGCCAACAAGATATTAATCTCTACTTGGTGGCAAACAGGCCAAGACAACTTGGAAGGGATCAGTTGTTCAGGGAATATAAATCCAAGATTTACTGATAATGCTTATATTCTGAAAGGTATGTTGCATAATGAGTTATTGTTAATGCTTATGCAATGGAAGGTGCCCAACCACAGTTTGAGCTGAAAATACATAAATGGACCAAAGCATATATGATCTGGACATGTTTCCTAGTCCATCACCATGCAACTCACCTAGTTGGCAAACTATCTTTCACCTGTCGGTCGCCATGCAACGGTCCAGGAAATTCCAAATCTAGGTAATGTACCACAATGACCGAGATAATTACCTGGATAAAGGTTTGTTCTTTAATAGTGCTAGCCCCTTCCTTCAGCCTTTCATGCAGTGGCTCCAGCACGTTTAACATTCCTTCAATATTATGTTCACCAAAATACAGCCTGCTAGCTTCTTCAAGCGCTTCATGCCACATTTCATGCCAAAGTATCGCAACCCTAATCAACTCCTTGGACACAAGTTGTGCCTACATGAACAGAATGTCATAATAAAATAACAGGCACTAGCATCCAAGATTCGAATTGAAATAAGATTTCTTTAAAACAGATAACAATTGCTAACCTGATCCACAAGTACGCCGCTATGCTGCCTAACTTTATCAACCACTTCTTGTGCTGCAGCTCTGCGCATATTGCTTATTGATTTACACGCCACAAGAAGAGGGTACATAAGAGCCTGTCAACGAAATCCATAAACGTTTCTCAAAGTGCCTAAAAGGCGTGTCTTTTCACAAGTTCCAAAGAAAATGTTATCGATAAAAAAGATTACACACTAGAAGGCCAAACATGAATGCTTAATTTGATTAAAGAAAAACTATTTCTGCCAAAGAATATTATCGTAGAACTAAAAGGAAATGACATCACAGCATTTGCTAGTCCAAGAAAATGGAACACGCCGACATTATGGATTCAACATGCAGCATCGGAACCGAAACACTCAGACAGACAAATTGGAAAGACCTGTGTAAAAGGAGTATCAATCTTTTGCTTGAAATGTGTTTTACCTTTCCCCTATGCTAGATATCATTTAATGAAGGACGGCTGGACATGGAGCAAATATGAAACTAGCTTTCTGGTTTCTGATCATCATTTAGTGGGTTAACATGTTAGAGCTGAACACTTTTTGTATTCTACTTTTAGGAGTTACCCAAGTACAAAAAAAGATTGTGGAAACAACAAAAGCAAACCTGTGGATGTCCTCGCCCTATCCGCACTAGAAGCGATTGTATGAGCTCTCTCACAGCATGGTTGTTTGAATGTATTCTAGCAATTATTTGAGGCAACACAACCAGCCATGTGTCAATATTAACATGTGCAAATCCTTTCTGCAGTGCCAATTGAACCTCTGCAGTAGCTCCATGGTTAAACCACAACGTGAGAAGACGAAGGATATCCTGGAAAAAGAATTACCAGCCCATTTAAAAGTGCAATTAGCAAACATAGAGATCATGAAATAATATTACACTGACTTAGAGACAGATATATAAAACCCAAAATCCCATATCCCACTAATAATAGAGATACATATAGATCACAACACTATTTGCATCGATAAGCAATAATCTGTGGGTCCAGATTAAGTTACATACAGAACTGGCAAAACTTTAGGCTGCAAAATTAGAATGTAAAATGTAAATAGTACTTTACCCATGTATGATTTAAGATCTAATCTCCAGATAGTAACTTTGAAATAAGAGTTCGTATAAATAGGAAGATATTTACAAGTTTCGTGGTAAAAAAGTTTAAATGTGACATAAGGATTTTCTTGGTGAAACTCTAAGTATGATTAACATAAGCGAAACCTGCTTCCACATGGGTAACAATTTTACCTGTAAACTGTCGTCCACTCCTTTTGCAGTTGCTGCGCATGCAATTGAATGAAAATAACCAGTAACAGCTGCTACAACATACTTCCCAGCAAAATCAGGGAACCCTCTCCCAGTGTAAACATTCATGTAATGAGACATAACAGCAGTATTGAAGAGTGCCCATGTGTGCCACGCTTTCGACCAGTCAGTTGCACACTGAGTGGCATTCCGGAATGCAATAAGAACTTCTGCTGACAACCAGAGACAATAAGCAGATAAATAAGACGACATTCTTCAAGAGAAGACAAAAGAAGCAAACATTAAAGAATATTTGTGTAGCCAAACATGAGATGCAAACAATCAATCAAAAAATAACCTTGTATAGTCTCGTCATCCAACGCGGGAGAAAGTGCCCACTGCCAAGTCCCAAGTTTCAGATAAACACGAGCAATAAGCGGAATGCAAGGACTTGACGAACTAACTAAACCAGCTGGTAACCATGGCGGACTGCTCATTGTTCCTGAAAGCTCCATAGCAAGATCCTAAAAAGGAGAAACAACTAACAATTACGATAAAAGACATGATAAAATTAAACTAAATATATTTCGTCAGAAGGTAGGCGCCAAAACTGCGTCATTAGAAGGGTCAGGAAAAGATAGAAAAGAAGGTGTTCTTGGTACCTGCAACCTTGCAAATGATTCTTTTCTCTTCAGATCCTCCCCAAGAGACCATTGATACTTTAAGTAGGCCAAAATCACTTGTGGAGGTCCATGATATGGCATATTTCCCATAGTGGTCTCCGGGTCGTACTGTATTCAACAAATGTATTAAATTAAAATAAAATGAAATAATTTACCAATAATGAAGTAGTTGAAAGCAGAGATTTAGCACCAATAAATATGCACCACTGACCTGTAACAGTTTGACTAAAGTGGACCGTGCTTGACTAATTCTACCGCTTTTGCGGCAAAGAGAAGCAAACTTGAGCCAAGTATCGATGTCTTCTGTGGGGGGGAGCACAAGTGCTCGGACTGCGAGAAGTGCTTGCCAAACCTGCATGATTCAAGAAGGAAGACAGAGAAAGATCATTCTATGTAAAAATGAAAGGACTCAGCACTGAATCATAGATGACCAATGCAAGAAAACACCAGCTCGCAAAGAAGCTAGGCATATTAAAAGTAAAGCATGCAGTAACCAGATTTAAGAATTACCCCCAACCAATAAGCATTACAAAGGTTAAATATGGAAAAGGAGTATTAATAGTAAAATAAAGACTGGCACATAAAGGCTTACTCACCTCTACATTCCGCTTTGTTCCTTGTATACGTTCGGTCCACATATTTCGAATTAGGGCTCTCCGTCCTTCAGCGACAGAGTTTGCCATAGGAAGCGTACAGTAATCAATGACCTGTAGCACATTGCAAAGGTGTTCAGACTTACGTTGGTACATTCAAGAAGTGACTTTGTTTGGCAAATTCAAATCCAGTTTGACACAATAATGACCGTAGGAATTAAGATCAAAATACCTCCTCTAATTCAGACAGCTGTTGAACTCGCACCATATTGCTGTAAGCACGATCGTAACTCTCAAGGACCTACAGAACGAGTTTCTTCTTAAATATATTACCACAAATCAGATATTATGTGAGAAAATAACTTATGAATAGAAGTAAAAATTTGATACTTTAGTAGTAATTATGTAAAGATTTTTCAACAAGGAAATTTGAAATCTAAATACCAAACAGAAAAAAGAAGGAAAAAAAAACAATAGAAGGAGAAAAGAGAAAAATAGCATTCATGGATGGCTTTGAAAACTGCACAAAGTTCGAATTTCAACAACTAAACTATCACGCTCCAACTAAAAGAGAAAGCTAAAGACATTAACTCATTCACTTTGTAATATGAAAAGTGCATAAGGTTTGTTAACAGGCCAATACCCATTTTAAAAACAACTCCACAAAACCAATGCAGGGCACGGGAGCTAAAGAAACTTACCAGTGCTGCAAGCTCTGTTGCCAAACATTTTCTTGCCCTCTCAACAAACTCACGTGCCTCGTCATACTGTAAAGAAGGGAAATTAAGATCTCTACGCAGATTGAAACCATAAGAAAAATCAACAGGCAAGATCGACAATATCAATGATTCCTACCTTCCCACGGCGAACCAACAGAACAGCCCTAAAGAAAGTACCGTTACTACTTCCGTCACCAGTTGCAGCAGTGTTCCCTAGAATCCGGAGTTTGGTCTCATCCCCATCATCCAGACGAGACACATAATCCGACATCTGATCCCACTCCCCCATGTTCCAGGCAGCACTAGAAGCCTGGAAAAATGCACCATCTCTTTGAGCGGAAGCCAAAATATATATTCATAGAAAGTACGATAAATGAGTAAGCACAAACCATTGGTGCCATTTCCAGTCGAGCTGCAGGCTCTGCAGGGGTCCAAAATTCCTTGCAAAGGTTATTGAGCTCTTCCCATCGAGCTAGTGCAGCCAAGCATCGCATTCTCCCTACGAGATATATACAAAATGAAAACCCTTAGCGGTATCTTTGTAATAGAAGGTCAACAGAAGAATATGAAACATCTGTAAAATATAAAAAGAATATTATAAAAAACATTAGGAGCAAGAAAAGGAAAAGGGACAACCAACGGCCCACGAAAGGCTCACATTTGCACATTAAAGCAACAGATGATACTAAGAGCATCTTTTGTTGCTCCTCTTCTTGAAACAGTTAATGCTTATGGCAGCAAAAACTGAAGAACAAAAAGACGCAAACCAGACACACGGATAACAGTACAAACCTAATGTAGCATCCAAAATGACATGCGGACTTGCTGCCTGAGATGCTTTGACAGTGTATGCCTTGAGAGCATCATCCCACCGCTGCAGTTTTTCATACCTATAGTAAATACCATAGAACCACATGATAAGAGAGTCTCCATCAATAAAGTAAAATGCACAACAACGACTGATATAGCAAGGTAACCGTGGCCTATCTCTTAACGCAGAACAGACAAACATTTATAAAATCTCAACAAAATGGAGTATGGCTTGAATGTACCAGGATTCCTTCAGTTGGACATCCAAATCTTGCTGAGCATAAGTCAGTATTCCGACAGCAGCCTGGGGATAAAAGCCTTGATTAGACGGAAAGTATCCCTTGAATATTTTTATGAACACCATGTGTACTGGATATTAAACTCATTTGAAGTCTGTAACGTAAAGGATATACAGACCTCATGCTGGTGCAACTGATTATTTATATGTATAAGAGCTTCAACAGCAGCCACTGGGTTAGCATCCATCTTCTTCGAGCGCGCACCTTCAAACTCCATTTCCTTATAATGTAGAGCCTTCGCAAATGCTCTACACTGAGGACAAATTCAGCTTCAGTAGATGCATCAATATGAAGGAGGAGCTCTCGATACAAAGGAGAAATACGAAATTACCAGTTGGGTGAGCTAGATCACCAATAAAATTCCTAATCAATCTAAAAGATCAAAATTACCTTTTCTGCAAGAGCACCAAGTAGTCGAATATCTATTGGAAGAGGTTTCTCGTCATGCTCCATAAACTCAGCCTGCGGATTTAGGAGTTCAAGATATGTTCAGACGGAGCCATATTATGTAAGTCCAGCACATCATAGGGGTAGAGTATGTCTCTCCTATTTATAGACATGGAACTGCTATAACATAAAATGTCTTAAGCCTGAGTCAAATCCAATATGGATTAGCTCAAGACACAGACCTTATTCGTAGAAAATACTAAGCATGTTTACCTCAATGGGATATTGAGTCCGACATTAATTGATTACAATACAAAAAAATATAGATTTATATATGGAATAGGGTGAGCACATATGATCAGCGGCTAGATCATGGGCACAAATAGCGGTGACAAAATCTCATATGCACTATAACCATAACAATGCCAACCTATATGATATCATACTGGCAGTCTGATACCACAAAAAGCAGTTAATACCTAAACATGAAATTTGTTACTACTTTCATTGAATTACAATTTTCATAAATTTGCACATCAAAGACTAAATTTGCACTTCCACATCAAACTGACAACTCTCTAGATAAAACAATTTCTTTTTCTTTCTTTATCCCATAGTATCTGTGAACATAACAAGAAAAATATGACTATCCCCAAGTATACATCTCAATGAATGACGACGATTCTTTCAAATAGTACATACCAAGTTAAGGAGTGTTGCCAGAATTTCTGGAGGAATATTTGGAGAAGAAAATGCCATCTCTAAACTCCGAACTAACTGTTGCTGACAAGTTTCGTTCAGTTGAGCCCAGCAACTCACAAAACCAGCTGCAAACAGCTCGCGGCCAACGAAAGGCTGCAATTACAAAGTCAATCTTCAGGACCAAAAGTAGATGTACAGATAACAGGAAGAAAAAACTTTCATGTACCACCTGCAATTGCGCAAGCCTTGCACAGGTTCGCAGAGCAGGAGATGGAGATTCTTTGAGGAGTTCAATACTAAAATGTCTCATCCACTCAGCCCAATCTTCCTTAGTACTCCTTTGAGAAGCCTCACCAGCTGTCCTTAATCGACCATCATTGACCTGTAAGGAAAATAGTCAAGTTAAAACTCGTTCGATAAAAGAAAATGATATGAGCTCAAATGGTGATTGGGAGGGTAAAAATATAGTTCAGCGTCACAATCCCACCCACATGTCAACAATATTGTCCCCTTAATGGCCATCGCTCACTGTTATAGGGTTTTCTTTGGGAAATAGGCTAGGCACAAGCCTGGTCAATCTCTCTCATAAGGCCTTGGGAACATCTCTACTTACTAGTTGAACTTTAAGGACCGGTTGCGTATGAAAAGGATAATAATTAAAACTATAAGTGGATACTAAAGAATATGAGTTTCTACCAAGCTGCACTAAATAGCAAGAAGAGGACAAAGCCCTTGCTCCCAAAACCAAATAACTATTAAAGTACTCACTAATCTTCAACCTCCTGTGGATCGATAATAATAATACTAAACAAGATGGTATCAATAATCCATTACAAATAAAGCATGTCTAAGGAACTTTTTCTGTCAGGAAGATATTTTCTCAATGTAATCATGGAAAAAATGTTTACCCAACATCTAAGTAACATTTAAAGCACCAACAGTAATAAGAATCCATTTCTGAGAGGTGACAACACATAATCTGACAGCAATGTGACTGCTGGATCAGAATGACCAGCTAAATACCATAGGTCAAGACTACATTTCGTGAAAAGAAATCAGGTAGATTTGTGATCAGTTAAGCTGACATGCACATGTACAAGAACGGCATAATGAGAATATTCAGTAGGTCGATACAGTCACTAAAGGCCATAGGACAAAGGAACATACAGGTAAAAAATTATCCAGCACTAATCTAGAAAAGAAATTACTTGATGGCTTCTTAGTTGCTTCTTCATCTCAGGCCCCTCCTCAAAATTCTCAACATCATTCAGAGGATCACTTATGACCTCAACAGGATGTCGCCGAGTCAGTCTACCAGCAGAACTCCCCAATATTAATGGCTCACGCCTACGTAGACGTCCTTCGATTTCCTCAAATTCCTTATGCTAGAAATAAAGCTCTCACTATCAGAAATTTCTTACGATGAACAAGCTGTGAAATAATTAATTGAATAAAGAGAGGTTAAACAAAGTCTTTAAAACTATGGTTTAGGAGAAGACCCTCAAACGGTGTTTCAACAAAAGTTTATGGATTGACGGCACGAAAATGGTGAAGTCCTCCCCAAGCGCATGTGCTAAGGAGCAAAGGGCATCAACAGCATCCTTCCTAAGCTCATCATTGTTTCTGCAAAGGAAAAGCATATGCAAATGACGAAAAATGGGTGGGAGCATTTGTGAAAACAATTAGGCGCAAGGTAGCACACCTCCTTAAGAGACTTACGATTCTCGGAAAGCATGAACATTGCAGTGCTACACTGCTACTAGATAAGCATAACTGGGTACCAGTAAGATGTTGCCTAATTGTTAAATTCTAGAAGAAAAAAAATTCAATATGACATACCCAAACTAACAAGAAAGCTAGTCGCATGCAGATATATTAAAGGCAGGCTGTTGAGAACTTACCCATCCAGGACAAGCTTCAAATGATGGACTAGCGCTGCTACATGTCCAGTTACCTAGAAAAGGAAATATACATGCGGAAGATTACATGGTCAAGTGGATCAATCCCCTCTCTCTTCCATACGAAAAGTAGAAAACAAGTTTCACATGGTACACAATTGGAAAACCAAAAACCAAAGAGAAGTGGTGTAGTACCTGCACACAAGGGATCAACCTTGTAAGAGTCTTAATAGCAGCACGCTGTATTTCCACTGAAGCATCCACTTTAAACAAACGAATGAGTGCCGGAAGAAGTAAATGCATGTGCTCATCCAAAGTCCCTGAAACACACAAATAATAAGAGAACCAAATATATAAGGCTCGTTCAAACAAATAGAACAACAGAAGTGACTGATTGATACAAATACAACAAACAACAGAAGCTAAGCTAAGCTAAAGAATACGAACCCCCAAACACTTCAAGAGTATGAAGAATATCTAGGACATATGTGTAGTCATTACACCGTTCAGCATCAGTCAGTACTAGAATACAACATGGAAGAATAACAGGAAGATATGTCCTAAATTCATCATTTAATGCCAAGCAAAGCTGCTCTACAAGGTGAAGAACCTGCGAGATCGAAATATTATCAAACAGAAGGAAACACAGAATTTATATAATAACAAATCCCCAGGATATTACAGTATGGGGTCGAGAATCGAGAAACTTAATATCAAGAAGGTACTTACAGGTGAGCCATGCACGGGACGATTAGATGCTGGCAAACTAAAAGAAGCCCATAACTCAGATATAAGAGACAGCAACTCGGGCAGATACTTGCGTATATGCTACACAAACATAATACCAGACGCTCGTTAGCATAGTAAAAGAATCACTGAAGCGTCAGAAATAAAAGTCAAACTGGCATGAACTATGATGCCTTCCATGGTTCTCTTTTACCTGGCGCACAATAGATACTAGAGTCCCAAGTTTCCAAGTTATAAACTCCTTTAGTCCATCTTCACATGTGCGGACAGTGTGGAAGAGATCAGGCAAAACCTACAGGTACAAAGAGATAACTTTCATTTGACATTTAATTGTGGTCTCAATGAACAAAAAAGAGTTGGGACAAATGCCCAACTCGGTTTTGTAGATTCAAGTCTTTTTTTCTCTTAAATGTCTTCCTTTTTTTCTCATTTTCAAGATTAGAAACTCAATAGGACTGTACACTTGATTAACCGACAAAATGTCTCAAATGAATCAAGATGGAACATGACACTGACAATCCAAAACATCCAACATTGCACGTATGGGAAGAAAACAATTATAAGAGGACAAGCAACATATATATACATATGCTCATAAAGGAAAGAAGCAGTTGCTGTGATTTGGCTATCTTAAGATTACTGAGATACAAATATGTTGAACGTCAACTGAAACTTAAATCATTGAACTAACCTTTGGCAAATAAGGAACGCACCCAAGGCCCATGGACTAATCTCACAAGAACGGGAAAAAATAACTGGTTAGGGAGCATTAAAAAAAATGAAATACAATAAACAAAAGAAAAGTAAAAGAGAGATAAAATGTCAAATAGAGAGACGATACATTACCTTGAATATAAACATAAGAGAACCAACGACCTTTTGATGATAGCTTGAAAGAGAAGGATCCCGAAGAATGCGCATGAGTGAGCTGATTGCAACCTGGTCATTAAAACTCAAATTAAAACACATGGAAGACCATAAAACGTCCTAAATTCTGTCCTAAATATTTACCGTAGGATAATAATCTTCTGATGTGGCAAAAGATGGCCAAAGGTCCGTGGGTAACTCATCCATTGATCGGATGTGCTGGCCAGTATCACTGGCTGCACGGATACCTTCTCCATGTGACCCTGGCAAGCTTTGCTGATTCCGTTTATGAACATGGGGATCCAAGGCACCCATAATCCCTAATACCTGAATAAGAAAGACAAGAACTATTTCAGCACAGTAATAATTGGATAGGTACGTCACCAGAATATCAAGTCCAAAGACAATACCTTCAATACTTCTCGTCTGGTAGACCAAGCCAGCTCACCATTCAGCAACTTTAATAGCAATCCAAGCAAAAGCGGGTACTCATTATATGGCTCAATTACATAGCTGTGAAAAAAGTAAAAAAAAAATCATGTGGCATAATAGTTTCAGAAATCATTACGACAGTGAACGTATAAAAGACTACTGCTTCCTATTGGATCTCATGAGGGGGGGAAATGTATGTATAAGAAAGTAGAAACAATGTAACCATTCAGCTATGGAGTGCCATAAATCTCAAAAAAAACTAAAAATGCAACACTACGCTTAACAAAATTTTAAACCGAGACTGTCTGCCTTGCAACCAGTAGCAACTTACAATAATAAGTAATTTCAATATGTTTGACACTGTCAAGCCGAGCAATTGCACTTATGATGCTATTTATATAATGAGGCCAGCTAACACAATTAAGAATCTATGACTAGATAACCTCCCCTAAGAGTCCTCCAAGAAACACCAATATATCAAAAAAAAAAAGTTAAAATTTTTAAAAATGAATCCTATTAAATCAGCAATCAAATCTAGTTCTGGCCTTCTCATATCAACTAAAAAAGAGTACAACCACTGTGACCTAAATGTTTACCAAAGTTGAGAAGATTAATAGTGGTGCATCTAGAATATGTTGTTTGGAGGGATAGATCTGATGCAGTCTTTTATTTGGAGGCACAGTTTGATGTGCAACAACATCAGCGATATAAAACAAGAGAAAATAGCCTCAAAACATTTCTTTTCAAGAGAAAACAGTGCTGGTATAGAGTAGCATACCCTGTGCTCTGTACAACTTGACCAAGTGTTGCTACGGCAACTTCACGCTTTGTAACAGATGACCCATCGATTAAAGCCTCTACAATCAATGGCATTAGTTGAGGAAGATACTGCCGCATTGCAAAACCACCCTGCATATGAGTGTATTCAACATAAGGAGTAAGTAACAATACCAGTGCAGTCTGACAAAATAATACATGAAAACTTTTTGCTGTTAAAGTAGTATAAATTATCAGCTACATCTCTCGATGGCAGGAACAGCAGTAAACATACGAAACCTATGTAATTGCATTACAAGATATGTATCTTAAAATCACCATTCACTTTTATCATTTATGCACCCTACCCATGGAGTACCCTCACAAGTGGGGGCGGTAATCGGATGACTAACCGATAAAATTTGTCGAGCAGTGAGGTATACATTCACTCATTCAGGACTCTATTCTTTTTTTTTACATGAAGTCTAAGCAGCCAAAAATACAAGTAAAATAATAAGAAACTGAATTAAATATTACAATTAACACCTCATTTTCCCAACCTCTTTTCTGGCCTTGATGGATTCAATACTTTAGAGAACTAGGCCCGTGAAAGAACGGAAGAGAACTATCTTTGTCGCTCAAAAACCTAGAACCACTTTTGCAAGAAAATCCTTGAAGAGGTACAGAATCTAATACGCAGTAGTTCAAGAAATGAAATGCATAAGTTTAGCTGCATGCAGTTTAATTCTTTTGGACAGATGGTTTCTAGGCTTCAATCCCGCAAATGTTGGGTATGTTTGATGTCTCAAAACATAGAGTAGGAGAGCAGAAGGAAAATTTTACAAGCAACTACATAAAAAGCTATAAGTGTTCACTCACCACCCTAGCAAGCTCCCCAATAGTAACAAGAACACCATTTACAATACCATTACTTGCATTCACCCCAGTGCCCTCACGAAGCTTTGCCACTAGTGCCTGAAGAGATTGAAGAGCAACCGGTAAGAGATAGCTCACTAGTCGAGCTGATGTATAAACAAAACACTATGCGAACCTTGTGCACAGGAGCAGTATATGGAAGTATAAGTCGTTCACAACTTCGAATTAAGCAACCCAATAGTTTCGCACTTTCTTCTCTACATTTGCTATCTGCACTGCTGACAAACAAGATATGTCAACATCTGAAGATTTTGTGACTAAAATTGAACAGAGAATGGTGGGTTTTCCAAATGCACAAACACAGCCACTAAAAAAACATCTTCTTTCCTAAACTTCGAAGGAATTAGAATTACAAATAGCCATTTGACCTTTGTTCTAGATATGTCAGCAGTTGTATGAGATGGCGACGAAGTGCTGGAAGAACATATGCTGGATTTTTTTCGGATAACCTCCCAGCCAATGAGATTGCATACTCTCGAACAACAAAATCCTATAACAGTATAAAAAAACTATAAAATAAAAGATAGATGAAAAATAGGAAAAGAGGAATCAAGAAATAATGAGTTTAGCAGTAGCTAATCACGAACTAGAGTAGAATAAAGTTTTTATGATATTCAGCATGCTAGGAAACATATGTTCATCAATTTCAAGAATATTCAAAAAATTATAATTGGTGCCCCGTACGGAAGGAATGTAAATACCAAACCTTAATTGCCAACATCAAAAGTGAGTATAATGTTGCTGATATAAATCCTTGTTCCACTGAGGAATGTAACTGTGCATTATCAGCTAATCTCCTAATAATCGGTCTTTGCATTTTAGAGTGAATGAGTACGATTGAAGAAGACAAAATTCAAATGAAACTACAAAAACCACAAACGGGACACATTCAAGTTGGTCCAAATTTATTTAACCGACATGAAGAAATTTTAAGAATTTGGACCGCTAATGGGAGTTCTGGATAGAAATTGCTCACAGAAAATTTTACTCCCCCTACTGAATGAAGAAATGATACTTTAAACTAATGTACATGCTTTGACCACAAAAGGCCAAAAAACTTGAGAGCCACCCACATTCCCAAAAACCAATCAGTCAGATGCTTTGAATCAAACTCATGCAAATGATATTTTAAACTCATGTGGCAGCCATGCCAATAACCACATGATTTAAAGTGATTATAGTTTTACTTACTGGTTATGTATACAAAGAAATGCATTTACACTTTGCATCTCATCAAAATTCCCTCCGGTGTAGCAATGTAATATCTCTTCAATTTGAAAGACTTGCGTAAATGGTGTTATCTCTTTTCTAATGGAAGCCTATAACTAATATCCCAAGTGGTTCACTCTCTTTGTTTCATTGTAACTCTTTGATATTATGTCTATAGCAAATGGACACGACTAAGCTTATAAGTAACAGCCTAAGGGGTTCACTCTATTTATTTAATCGTAATGATGTTTCAATCAGTAACACCAAATAAGACATAGTCAGGGGAATAGACAAACAGAATAGTATTTACATTAATGAGAGCAAAGAGAAGAAAAAAATAATCAGGGATACCTTATAGTATAAAGCAGCACACTCAGAATCAACAAAAAAAATAGGCAGTAGCGAAAGATGATCTTTAAAATCGGTAAAGCATACTGGTTTCATTAATCATTACGAAAATGGAAATATATTGTCACTTGCTCGTCACTAGCAATAGTAGGGAAACAAAAAAATGCAGATCGTCACCTGATCCTTAATAATATAGCTTGACCTTACCTCATCATTTAAAGCCTTACCTCATCATTTAAAGCCACGAAAACTGCACTTAAACTATCAGCCTGTGCCAAAAATTCGTCAAACCCTCCATTTCCATGCAGAGAAGAGAAGACCGACAGCCGAACATTGACATCAGCATCAGCAATAGCTGCAATCAAAAGCTTTTCCACGATCTACAAAAATAGAAACATAGGTAAGACGGCATGTATAGCATGTGTAATCCATGTAACCACTATGAATTTTCCTTCAAGGGTACCATATTACACATTTACACTGACAAGATACTTCAAATCCACACAGTTAAGTCGTACCCAGCAAATTACTTGCATGAGCAGCATTAACAAACAAAGAATATGAGAGGTACCAAGCAGAAAATAAAAAGAGACCAGGCTGGCAATGTGTGTAGATACTTTCTACTGCAGACAAAGATGTTATCTCAGATGACCGAGCTAAACATACTAGTTGCATTAAGTAATATACGTATTGTATCCACAGAAGCAGGTTGTACAATCCAGAATTTAGAAAGTAGAGAACTGTGAACAATAAAAAATTTATGAAGTCCAACAAACACAAAATAAAAGAGCAACATTTACATGATTGAAAAATCGCAATAGGTATTGGGTAGAAGAATGAAAAAAATCCTACAGACAAATGAGGTTCTCCATGATACAGAAGTATTAACAGGTACGAGTTGGTTAAGTAAGAAACATCATACACTCGCCTATTTCTAAGCATTAGATATAGAGCATACCAGTACCACAACGCCAAATCTTAAATACACATCAAAATGGGAGCATGCGTAGTAAATAAAAAGGATAAAAAATGGAAAGCAAAGAAACTGCTCTAGCTGCAAGGGACAGCAGGACACGAGTAATTATTAAATCAGATGTAACATAAGCATGCATAAGAAATTAATAGATGTCAAACAGACCAAGCATGCATAAGAAATTAATAGATGTCAAACAGACCTCCTCAACAAGGCGGCGTCGCCTTCCTCCAGTTCGACTGGACCTACTTGAACTAAATTGTGCACATGCTACTCCAGAGAAGAAGTTAGCAACTAATCTGCAGCAACATAAAGCAGCATCTCTCCTGGTAGCTCCATCCTCATCTTCAAGATATACAACAACAGATGCTCTGGCGAACTCGAGAAGTTCATGACCCTAAATCACAAGGTAGCATCGCAGTGAGGGGACAGATGAAATCACAAAGTAACTCTCTTTTGAGAATCGAGTAACAGATTATGTAGCAAACCCAAGAAGGTCATAGCTGCCGCACATCTGGGTTGCATAGATACTGGTATGGGTATCCGATACCGATACCGATACGTAACAGAGAAACTGATAAGGTATTTCAGAAAACGGCCGGTACGGCATACATATAATTTTCTAAGGGTAATTTTGTAGGAATCAATAATGTTTTGGAGAACACAAGTTCAATGTAATCCCAAAAACACTCTTTCTACACCTCTCTCTCACAATACTTTAGTCCCCCCATGCTAACAAACTTCAAACTTCCCCTCTTTATAAGGAGAATAAACTCCTTCAATTTCTCTTCAAGTGTTTCTCCACTTCGCATGCACAAAGCACGTGAGAAACAAGAAACCTTCAAACAAATTTCAAGGGTAAAACTTGAAATAAACTAATAAATTTTTTGGCAAGGCTTTTGGGAAGTATCAGGGAGTATCGGTATCGGTATCACATAAATACTAAGGAGATAGCTTCACCAAAATGACATCAAAAATATAAGCACAGATAAATGACTGAACCCACCTTAAAATTGAAACGAGCAAGTGTTTGCAAAGCAAGTTGCACGAGAGCAGAACCACTGAGCTCTGATACTTGGTTAGGGTTATTAATCACATTTCCGCGAGTAACTACAACACCTGTCCTTGAATGAGAATAAAGAGTCCTTGAAAGAGCTACTGAAATGGAGTCAAGCAAGCGTTCTTGGATGGTAGGCAACAGCGACGGAATACTGGATCGTTCAAAGGCAATGTAGAAAGTGAATTCTTCAAATGAATAAGCATTTAGACACTAAGTTTCATCAAAACAATGATTTAAAATGAGTCGCGAGACAGTGTACCTAACAGTTATTTGTTCAAGAGATTCGACAAGAGTAGAAGAAAGACCGGTAGAGAACATGGCATCCAAGAGACTTCGAACATGAGGTTCCATATCAGGCCCCATGGCTTTTGCAAAGCTTCCAACACAAGCCAAAGCTTCGAGTGAGGGTCTGCCTCTACGAGAGGGAGCTATCTAAAAATCATAAAATACACACTTGAAGATTCTATTGACCATAAGCAGTGGATTAGGATTCTGGAATATCAAATAGATAAAGACACGTACTGCATCTCGCAAGTGATTCATTATAGTCGGCAAATAGTGGACAAGTTCACCATCCAAAGCACCAGCCATCTCTCCCAGGGCTATGAACCCACTGGCGCGTTCAGCTGGTATTCGCAGGACGGCAAGAATATGATCCATACAAATCTGTGCAAAAAATTGCAGTTACTCCGTGATGTGTAAAGATATGAGTGATCAGTTTTACATCCCAGAACATCAAACACCGAATAGTAAATCAGTTATAGTGTTACGACTGTGCTAAAATATAGAGGGAAAAAGATAGCATACATACCTTTAAGTAGTTTGCAACAAAACGGTCGCGTAGGAAGTGGGCTATACGGGGTAGCAAGGATGTTATGCTGAGACGTACAAGTTTATCCTTATGCTCCAGGTATCTGAGAACAATGTCTGCCACCTCTCTATATCTTGACATCATGAACTCACCAGAATTCCTGGAGAAATCAAAATTAATCATCATGGTTATTAAAATGTCATCAATGTTACGTAGCTTTAATGTGCTTGGTGATCATATAAAATACAAAACCATTCTATTATTTGAGAATGCTGCAAATAGTATATTTATCCACTTTACACAAAGGGAGCAGCAAGGATTTGGAATTAACCTACACATTAAGTATTGATACACTGCTGAAATTATCAAATATGGGGTGCAGAAGAAAGAAAAGTGAGAACCACCAACCTTAAAAGCTCCCCAACTGAAAGCAATGAACCATGAATGCTATGAACAGGAGCATTCTTACCGAGTCCATCTTGTGTAGCTTCGAACATGCGGTAATACCTATGAAAATACAAGTCAGTAAAAAGTATTTTAAGAACGATGAAACAAATAGAAATTTTAGTTTGAATAGGAAGAAAAACATTGTTTAATTGTACAAGCTTGGATCTTGTCATCATCACATAGCGCATCCAGTGTGACTCTGAAAGTAATAGATTTACTAACACACAGATGAAAGAGAATTGGGTAATCCATCTAGAATGTGAGTCCCCTAGACATGATCAAAATAATTAGTCCATCTTAAGATTATTAACCTGATAAAAGTGCTTGCTTAAGGTTTGAAAAATCTGAACCGTTCCACTAAAATGTTATTTTATGGCCTTATTTCTTTTTAAACAATATTTCAACAGTATCTATATTTTGCAAGTTTTATCAACGTTAAAAAAGCAAATTGAGATGTCCATTCTAATAAGTAATTCAGATACAGATCCTTGTTTACTAAGCTTCTTGAAAAATGAATGGCTGATTCATACAACCCTTTATGTTCATGTAATGGCAATATAATGGTGCAGGACTAGGAACCTTGCTAATATTCTAGACCCAGTCATTAGTCCAGGAGTGCAAACAGCTTCGCATCTTGTTTCTAAACCAATCTGATTTAGTTACACTGCTACGTATACAAAATATTGTTCCATAAGGCCTCTGTAGTCGCAATAAATCCATATTTTGCAATTATGCATCAACATCTAAACCTATTTACGTCCATAATAATAATTAACTTGAAAACACAATTGAAATTGGGAAAGTTCTCCTACTGGTATCAACAAGAAAACTCATAGTCAACGGTGACATGCTAGAAAGTTACTAATACGAAAAAAATACTAATATCAACGTCAAACGGTATAGCTGCTATATATTTATAAGGAACTCCGGCACAAATAGTTGACGGAAGTTTATCAGATGCTTTTAATAGGTAACACTTAGTTAACAACTTCCGGGGGTTCTCACGTACCACTGCACACGCCAACGTGTCTCCCGCTTCTCAATCACACGGAGGCAAGCACGCAGTGCTTCGACAGCCCGCTCACGAACAGCCAAAGTAGGATCCCTCAGCGCAACCCATATGAGATCAACAAATTCTGGCACATGGACATTGAAAACTGTTGATGCATTTTCTGCCATTTCCTGACATGGAAGGAGAAAATATATGTAAGAAGGTTCCTAGTGTAGGAGCTAAACACATCTTCATGACAAAGAATTTTTTACTGCAGAAAACAACAATATGTAAAACTGTAACAACATTTCAAGAGACAAATATTCAGTTAACCAATTTACACCAACTTCAACTGTATCAGCAGGTAAATATATTACTTGTTGAATGAGGATACCTTAAGCAACTAACAAACCAACCTTATGGAGCAAAAAGAAGATACACCAAATAAACAATTTCTTAAACAGAATAGGATCTTACTTTCAAAATCAAGACAGCTGCAAAACGACGATATTCTACTCTTTCACCACGAAGCCAATCCATCGCAGTTTTAACCTGGAGAAACAAATCATTTTAGATTTTTATAGCTAAGAAAACATCACAAAACAACTGATAAGAAAAGTAACCAACCTGGCGCTCCACTTCATCTGCAGTCATTGCTCCACCAGCTCTGGCTAGATGGCCAAGCACCCTACTGGCGAGGATTAGAACTTCAGGATCACGTTTTACCTCAAATATGGTGCGCATATAGTTAGAGAACTTGGAAACTTTGGAAACACTCTCGCCGAGAGTCACATCTATTAACTCATCAATGGCTCTTAAAGCTCCCAGATTCTCAGAGACATCGTTACTTTCTAGGAGGCTCGAAAAACGTTCATACAACTGATCCATGAAACGAGAAAAGGCTTCCCCACTGAGGTCTCGAGCTTCTTCCTCAACGCGTTTCCCCAAAGCCAATGCAGCACCGTCCTGCACCCAAGGTGATTAACAAAAATGCTTAAAAAGATCATCATGAGAAGAAATTGTTCAGATCCGAAAATCTACGGAAAAAGAATTAAGGTGGCGAGTGGAGGATACATCACGCCTATTAGTTAGATATCCATTACAAATAGTTGTTTGAAACAAGGTTTGATCTTTTGAGTTGAGGACTACTGTGTAGAGAAGCAGTCTAATTTGGACATGGATACATGTATTGGCAACTAACCGTGACATAACCAGTAAAACCACATGGCATGAACTCATAAACACAAAATTTAAGAAAGTTTTTGCAGCGTTGAGATACTTTTATATGGATACTTAACATTGTACTTGTATAGTACTATTTGTCTGAAACCTAAGTTGATTCAGTCAATTACACAGTATTTATGATATTCTATTAACTAACTTAAGTCATAATACTTTTGATTTGCATACTACACTAACTGTAGTCTATTATGAAAATGGGAGCTCAAATTACCCCAACAGTTTCCTATTCTTCCCTATTCGGACTCCAGAATCTGTATTTTACTAAAGAAGCAATTGTTACCAAAATGAGAAAGTGAAGTAACTCTTCCGCAGTTTGAGAACTCAATGATACAGCATATACATTAAAAAAACTAATTACTACAACCTTCCTTACATTTACCACAACTATTTCTAGAACTGCAGTCCTTCAATTTTGTTTTTCTAGTTGCACACCCTCACAGCATTTTCTAGTAGTATTAAAGAAAATCGACTAAAGAACTGAATCTCAAGTTAGAACAGACCTAATCTATCTGCAAGAGCCTCCATTTCATGTTAGCTTATCAAAAGCTAGACCAGTAATTTTCAAGTGAAATTTTCTAACGCCCTAACCTGAACACCAACTATAATTGAACTTCAAAACAGTGGATATACTGTTATCCTAGACCAAATTCAACTATATGACTCAAATATTGGGAAAGAGAGGCCTAATTGAGAAGATCTATATAAAGAAAAATCAGAAAAGGAAACAAAAAATGAAACTCACCTTAGGGTTTCCTCTAGTGCAAAGATTAGCGAGGATACGACTAAGAGCATCTCCACTGGTAGAACCACTAACAGTGGAAGTAGTAGGAACAGTAGCACCATATCGTGTAGATGGAGAAGAAGCTGTCATTACTTTGAAAAAACCCTAACAGAATCTTTTAGACATTTAAACCCTTTTTCTTCTTTTGAAATCGACAAATTCTTAGATACTTAGTGTGAATAAAAATAATAATACTGTCGATAGATAGCTGTAAGTTAACGAAGAGAACAGCATCGTCTCTTTCCCCATCTCTCTTTTTTTCTATATTGTTTTTGATCTGTGCTGGCTTTGCTGTTGCTGTAGTTTTGTTCCTATTTCCGGGCTCGGTTGTATTTTCATCCGGCCGGACTTGGAGCAAACACCCATCCGCTTGGAAGCACTCAATGGGATGTTGTTAGCTTTGGAGAAATCTAATACAGGGGCCTATGAAAGAAAACTATTATGGGGCTGCATTAGTTTTTTTAGGGCTGCACTAGTATTCAAATCTACTAACCATAGATAGGAGATTTAATATGAAGCCTGATTTAGGGGCTCCTCAATTCATAGAGGGGTTCCTCATATAAGATGAAATAGAGATATTTGAAGTAAAATTTAAAAACTCTTTATCTATAATATTTTTATAATGGCTAAACTATCCCTGATTAGTTAGTATCAGTAAAATTAATTAGCTAATAGATTAGGTTAAACATAATTAATCTTAAATAATCTTATATTTAATGAAATCAAATCAATTTTTTTTTCTTTTTGGTTTGATGGGAAGAAAGATTAGAAGAAATTTAAGATAATTTTGTAGAGTTTTTTTTAAAACCCTAGATTTTGATTCAATCAACTAGAGTAGTGAGGTATACCTCTAACTTAAACTCTTGGTCTTTTAATAGCTCAAATTTGATGAAATTACGTTATAAAAGATGATTTTTTTTTATTCAGAGAAATTTACGGTTGGGTTTTTATGTCGAACCCAACCGTAAAAGCCATTTTATGGTTTGGTGTTCTTCCCAACCCAACCGTAACCGTTAGTTCGGGATGAACACCAAATCGTAACAGTTTTACGGTCGGGTTTTAGCATCGGACCAACGTAAATAATCTAAAAAAAAAATTCTTATCCAGGATGATTTACGGTTGGGTTTTGACAATCAACCCAACTGTAAATACCAATTGTAGTTTTACTTCCAGACAATTTCAGCCAAAATTTACGGTTGGGTTTAGGCTTCCCAACCAAGGTTGTACAATACCGGATTTCGGTTCGTACCGGTCGAGAGCGATACACTGGTACGCCGGTATACCGGGGAAATTTCGGTTTAAATATCGGTGGAATATCGGTGCATATATTTTATACCTATACTTTTATGAAAAATTACTAGTTCACATTTTAGAACTATAAATAAATTTTAACACGTTATAACAAATATTTTTTCACAAAATTTAAAAAGATAAACTAGTATTCATCCAAAATATATAGATCCATAGATTTCATACAAAGTTCAAACTGGAAATACAAAAGAAACAAGATTAACTTCAAAGTTTATCGTCTAAAATACTAATTAAACAAAGATATTACAATTTTAAGATCATTAGATTAATTATAGATATTATCATATGCATATATAATTCTACAATATCATAAAAATATGGGTAACAATTGAAAACCCTAAAACAAGAATAAATTTTTATTTTTTTATTTTTTTTTAATTTTTTTTAAATAAAAAAAACAAAAAAAAATGATTGTACCGGTCAATACCGGCCAATACCGGTCAATACCGGCCGTATCGGCCAAACCGGTACAGTCCATACCGGCCGATATTCTCGGTCAAATACTGTTTACCGGTATACCGGATTTCGTCCCGCTTTTCGGCCGAAACCGGTAAAACCGGCGGTATACCGGCCGTACGGGCCGGTATGGACTGCACTGTTCCCAACCCAACCATAAAACATCCTTTGGAGCATTGAGTTTAAGGTAAAATTGGGGATTAAAAATCAAATTTTTAAACTTATTCAATCATTTTAACTAGATTGAAGGTAAATTGGGTCATTCAAACAAAGAAAAACCGAAAACAACACAAGTACTAGAATCCAATTTTGAATGATCCAGGAGAATTTACGGTTGGTTTTTGGCTGAAAACCCAACCGTAAAATTGATATTCATATTTAAGGTTGGGTTTTGGGTGAAAACCCAACCGTAAGTCTGGCATGAAAAAAATGACAGTTTTACGGTTGGGTTTTCAGCCAAAACCCAACCGTAAATATGATTATTATTTTTGTTTTTTGACTTGATTTTTCCTTTGCTTGGTTTCCAACTTGAAATTTTTGTAAATAAAACATGAGCTAGACAAATTAAAGATAAAAACTTTCTCATACATTCTAACTAAAGTTATATAATGTATATAATACACCAACAAAAAAAAACCCTTAGTTTGACGCAATTGTTATAATAAACATAGAGTTAGGGAGAAGGAGAAGGGGATTGTCGATGAGTTTGACGAGCTCTTTTTTTGCTCTTAGGACAACGAGTACGAGGAGAAGCACCACCGCCACGAGCACCAGCACGACCGCCACGAGTACGAGCACCACGTTGCACATCCTCGGCTTCATCATGTGTCTCTTCATCACTAGGTTGCGGCTCTCTTCGGCTAGTAGTCGCATCTCTTGTACCGGCTCTACTCCTCTTTAAATTTCTTGTCGTCTCATCTTCGTCTGCTTCATGAAGCTTCCCAATTTTGGCTTGCAGGTTCTTCAATTGGTCAGACGTCGTCACATCAACTCTACTTAGACATTGAGTGATAGAATATGTCAATGCAAGTGCTTTCTTTTTCACCTTATTTTTCTATTCACAGATGAAAATAAAAGTTGGTTGAGTCTTTAGTAATAAATCTTAAAAACATTAATAACAAAATTAATTTACGTACCAAATTGAAATATGTTTTCTTCCAAAAACCATCTTTTGTGTTGTTTCCTTCACCCCTTTGAAGTATTTTCATAGTTTCTGGATCAATGTTAATGACATTTGGATGAACAAAATGACGATACCAATCCAAGTAATGTTCTGCAGCCTCTTTTGTGCCCAGAGATGAAATTACCTCCTGCATTTGGATTTGGTAATCCGGTTGATAGCGGTTGTTCCAAACCGTGACCGAAAGCGTTGGGTTGTAGTTGATCACGATGGTTGGGCCTTCGATCATCGAGCCATTCACACACAATTTAAAGGCTTCGTGTGTTACCTTGGTTTGGACATATCAAGTTTGGCGGAGAGTTCGACGCACATCACGAACCCAAACGGATAGTACAAAGGCCCGTTGTAGCCTGCCACGTCTGAGAATTGACGTAAATATTCAACATCTCCATAATCATCTATGTTAATCTTCACATAAGGATCAAAAACAACATCTTCAACGGTGAAAGCATCAATTTCACTTCTCATCTTTGCTATCTGCACTTCTTTGTGCTTTGCCTGAGTACCGGTGAAGATGAATTTCTTTCATATAGGTCCAGTACCATCACCGCTCGACTTCATTTTAGGAGCCAGGCTCGGAAAGTGATCATAGACCCATGCCTATGAAGATAATAAATATTAATATAAGATAATGCGCAAAAAAAAATCTGAATTTAAACATTGAAATTCCAACAATAAATTACCTGAAGAAGACCAGTATTCCCGGCAATCTCAGTTCCCCTAACCCTCGAAGCTTTTATAAGGTTGGCAAGTAGGTAAGCCAGGCTGGCAGTTCCCATGAGTACTCATGCGTCTTCTGGAGATCATCCGTCAACCACTATAGAAAGTGAGCGTTGACCCTGTTTCCTGAGTTGTCAGCAAAGAATATGGTGTCGAGCATATATAGAAGATACGCTCTGGCTGTTCGCATAGCTCTGGTTTTATCTATGACGACCCCATCCTTTTCCAACTGTCGGGTTCCTCCAAACTTCTCCCTGAGACTACGCAACAAGATCTTCTTGGTCATACCTAGACCTTTCTTCGTTGCTGCCCCCGGTTTATCTCCACAAGCCAATTTAAACTCTGATTCGGCTTCTCTCTTCTCCCATCCAAGTGTATCTTTTACAAGGACAAAAAGATCACTCTATGACATGTTGTTGTCAAAATCTTCATACACAGATTTACCTTCAACTGGAAAGCCAAGAATTGACTGGACATCATCCGGCGTTATTGTCATCTCGCCGAATGGGAGATGAAACGTATCGGTTTCAGGCCAATAACGTTCCCTGAATGCTGTGCAGATGACACTATCATACTCCAACATCGAATTGGTAATTCCGGGAGCTAACCCGATACATTTGCGAGAACTTGGACGACCATACATTCTTCAGCTAAAGGCCAATGTTGAGCCCTTTGACGAACCAATTTCTTGATCGCATGTGTATGATCCTACAAAGAATAAAAACAATTTTTTTTAACTTGAAGTTAAACAAACGAAAATTTAACAACACAAGAGAAGTTTTTAGATTAATACCCTCATCTCAGCAACTTTGGCATCCCATGAATGGGGATAACCAAATAATATAGCAGACCTGTCTGGGGCCTCACCCCAAGGTCTTCCATTCCTCTTCTTAGGCCACAACACGTCTTTGCCTTTGGGAATATGCTTCCCTTTCGGTTCTGGCTGCTTCTTTGGGGTTTTTTCCTTCAGTCTTGGTTCAGTAGAAGCAACAATAATTTCTTTACCTTTGCCTTGAGGGACAAATTGTTCTTTGTCCGTCTCTTCTTCCTCACATTGTTGCTCTTGTGGTGGTTCTCTAATCACAAGAACACCTCCACTGCACACAGGCAGATCTTCCAAGTCTTGGAAAACATTATATTCCTCTTGTGCAAGTTGAGGAGAACTACCACCCCCTACCTCAAAGGTCGTCTTATGGCTCTTTCTCAAGCCTCTATTAGCTACCCATAAATGAACTTCGTGGCGAGGGGTTGGAGTGTGAGAAATAGGTGTTAAGTTATTACCCCTATTCTTCTTATGTTTCCTACAACATAAAAGCAATACAAGTTAGATAATTTCCAAGCAATTCAACTCAAACAACTTCAATTTGAAAATTCAGAATTTTTTACGGTTGGGTTTCACATATAGAACCCAACCGTAAATAATAAACATCACCCACACATGAGAATTTACGATTGGGAATTGACACTCCAACCCAACCGTAAATAATCCTCACCAAAAAAATTTAACTAACCAGAAGCATTTACGGTTGGGTTTTCCAATCGAACCCAACCGTAAATAATCCTCAACAAAAAAATTTTACATACACATAAATATTTACGGTTGGAAAAATAAATCCAACCCAACCGTAAAATTCAAGTAAAAAAATTTGTGCAAATTTTTTTACGGTTGGGTTCAAAATCGAACCCAACCGTAAAATTTCATCTTCATCTCCTACCCTTTTATTTACGGTTGGGAAAATTAATCAAACCCAACCGTAAAATTCAAAAAAAAAAAATGGGCAATTTTTTTTACGGTTGGGTTCAAAATCAAACCCAACCGTAAAATTTCATCTTCATCTCCTTCCCTTTTATTTAGGTTGGGTTTTCCAATCGAACCCAACCGTAAATTCTTCTGTAACCAATTTTTTTTAACGAAAACAACAATCAAACAAGAAAATCAATCACTTTTGGTTTCTAAAAATAACATGGGTTTTGTTCAATACCTTAGATACACATTGTTTGTTGTTTCGGAGTATGATTTTGATTATCACCACCGATTTGTTCTTCAATCTCTTGATTAGGTTGAAAAGTTTGATTTTAGTTGGCATCACTACTACCTTCTACACCTTTAGTATGATTCTTCATCACGATTTTTGGAGTTTAATCGACGAAGAATTTTTCGAATTGATTTAATCGACGAGGAATTTCGATTGAGAAGTTGAAATTGGAAAGGTTGGGTTACGGTTGGGAAATTTAAGTTTTGAGAGAGTTTTGAATTGGAATTGAAATTGGAAAGGTTTTGATTTTGTTTAGGTTTTAATTGGTTGAAGAGCAAATTAGATTTTTTCATAGATAGAAGGGTAATATGGACATTTAACATAGCCTCTAGGACACCCTTTAACGGATTTTTGGGTCACCCTGCCTCACATTGGAGCCCCTCTACAAATGTGGGAGCCCCTAAATCAGGCTTCTTTAATATATATGGTATGTCAAAATTATTCTTTGAATAATCTTATTATTATATTATTTTTCCTCCATAACTAGATTTAAATATGTTTAAAAATTACAAACAAATCTAGCCGAATTCATCTTTTCTTTTTCCGTTTCTTTTTCTTCCCTATTTTATCTTCTCCATTTTTCCTCTTCCTGTATTTTTCTCTTCAAACGACGATTAATCGTCGATTCTTAAAATTATTCATCGTTCGTTAAACTCTTTCTATATAACAAAATGCGGTAGAAGCAAGTGACCAAAGGTGATACTCAACATCCAACAAAATGCGGTAAGTTGATTTTTTAAAATCCATCGGTAAGAGTATCATTTCCAAACCGTAGACATTTCGTCCTAGTCGTAAGTTAAGCTAAAATTCAGTTAAATTTTTTTCACATTTCTTTGTTTAGTTTATGTCTAGGTCCATTATCTGAAAATCCAACCCTAAACTAAAATTTTCCGATCGCAAACCATGTTTTCCAGACGTAAACTAAATTTTTCCAACTGAAGATATTTTTTCCCAATCGTATGAAAAATAATTTCGAACCGTAAACCATTTTTCCCGACAGTAGGTTGATATGAGTTTCCAATTCAAAAATTCAATTTTGTTTTGTTTGTGAATTTTTGAGCTTTGTTTTCTTGTTATATATATTGAACACACTTCTTAATATGTTTCAGGAATCGACCAAAGGACAAGAAAAGGAGAATGCAACAAATAACATGAAGATATGAGCAGACTCTAACCCCTCGTTATAAAAAATCATTGGGTGGAGGGAAAAGGAACAAATATGTATTTGTCATTCGGGAACCAAGAGAATAAGAGAGTGAACGCCGACTTATGTTTTTTCAACAACAAAATAAAAGGAATGGTGAGATTCAAGAAGAATATAAGATTGAAACAAGTGTTTGTCCATTAGTTGCTCTCTCCAAACCTAAATTGAAAGAAAAAGAGAAGAAGCCACTTCCACGTACATCAAAACAAATCATTGAAGATATGGTGTTTTTGCCCGACAAAGAGAATGGCATACCTTGGGTGATCCATAGGCTGCAAGGGTCTGTCGGGCAAAGGTAGTAATCTAATCCAAATCTAAAACTTTGTATATTATTGTTAATTTATTTACCATGTTTTTTTAAATAATTTTATAATTTTTGTAGGATCATCCGACAGCGGTCCCGAAACTCAAACACCAAAGGGCTAGTTTTTGGCCATTGGTACATAAAACAAAGCGGTGGTAGCCTTGATACAAGCTCCAGCGTTATGGCGTGGAATATACTCAGCGTGGAAGCAACTAGATGTTGTTATTGTTTGTTCCTTAAGGGAGAGATTCTGGCCTGGAATAACAAATTTTTATCTCCCGTTCAACGAGATAACTACCGCTCCGGACGATGCTCTCCAAATTATCGTCTGCCCATGGATAGAAAAGTTGTGTCAGAGGGTTTCAACAACTCTCTTCCTTTTGAAAAGCTTTATGAGTTGGCTAGAGAATAATGTCTTGGATGGGGAGGATATACAACCGAATAAGAGTTTCAGATAGTTGTCGGAGCAAAGCCGAGCAGATCAAGAGTAACAAGGACTAAGGACGGTGAAATTCTACATGTTGCTATTACAAGAAAGATATTAATTTGGTTCGTTTGATGGCAAGTTTGAGAAATTTAAGGTGAGGAAGATAAATGAAGCAAAAGTTAGACGTATATCAACAACTTACTTATTGTACGCTCTTGGCGCCATAATTTTTCATGATCTTTAGAGTAACAGGGTGAACGCTTGCTATCTACAGTTGTTGAGGAATCTCAGTCTTGATCCGGAGAAGAACGAGGTACCACGGGACTCGTGGGGCACTACCACCATTTATTTCTTACTTGACAATCTTAGCAAAGCTTCGAGGTGGAATGTCACACAAATTACAGGGAATGTTGGTCTTCTCCAGGTAATTTTTATATTTTATTTCCAAAATTTGTTGTAAATTTATATTAATTTGTGTGCAATCTTTTAAATATATTATCTTTTTGCACATTCATGAGTTTACGACCATTTTCCTTCCTTGAGACCAATTAAGGATAAAAATAACACTCCACTAGTCTTACAGGATGCAGATATCCCTTCTTAGAAAATCAGCCGAAGGATATATAAATAGGGTAAGATGGTTTAGATGAAGACTACTTAAACACTTTGACAATTGACAAAGTGGTGTTTGATCCATACTGCAAGCTCAATGCAAATAGAGATGATGCTAGTAGCTTTTCAGATGAGTCGACCTATAATAAGCTATTGTATTATCCAACGGGGTTCGTGATTTACAATATTCGTAGAAGTCTCCATCAAATTGGTATGGTTTAGAAGATAGTTAGGGAGGAAGTTCTTAAACCGGAGAAAACACACTCCGGACTTTTAACAACTAATATATTGAATTATGAGCCGTCATCAGCGATCAACTTTTGAAACCGTCGTATTATGAAATAGTCATGTTATGGATCGTATCGTTGAAAAAGGGAAGTTTATATGGCTTGAAAAAAAGGCGCTTTCATTTGGTGCTGTCATTAGCTTAATGTAAGGTTTTTCTGTTATTTAGTTTGGATTTGGCTCGTTTTTTCCACTGGCTAGGATATGAAAAAAAAAATATAGGACCTTGCTAATCGTATGTGCTGATTTTGGATGGTTCAAGTGTTTACCACCTTGATCAATCGGCCGTCTTTGTAAGCACCAAGCCACCAACTATTTCTTTGAGGCATACATTATTCTTGTCCATGTCATGGATTAAAATGAAAATCGCTCGTTTAATACAAATAGGATATTACTTTCTATTATGTTTGCTTATTGCTTTGGATCGAATAATCTTCATAATTTTTCTAACAAAACTTGCACTTGCACAGATTAATAATTCTTTTTTGATAACGATCAACACAACTAGCTATGGATCAACACAACTAGCTATGGCTTGACTACCATGATCATTGATACATCGATCTTTCCAATCCTTAAAGTTATTATTAGTATATGTCTATACCCATGTCATTGTGCAAAAGCACCCTTTCTTCCGAAGTTACGGGGTCATTTTACCGAGTCCCTTTGATATGGTTCTCTCAAACGTCCTGGTATACTTTATTTGTGTACCTGTATCAATTTGGGGTACGGTAACAGTTTATCAGGAAGATCTCCCTCCAAGTTACAGTAAAAATTAAAAAAACTAAAAAACAAATTAAGAACATGTAAACAAAACAAAACAAAACAAAACGAAGCTCCCCGATAGTACGTAGATGAAAAATTGCTAAATATTTAATCTATTGTTTTAATTAAATAAAAAATAATATATATATATATATAATAATATATAATATAATATAATATATTCAACTGTAAAGAAAATCGAAAAAACTAAGAGAAAACATAGGATGAGAGTGTTTTTCATAGCCATCCTTTTTAATGTTTTCCACATAAACAAAGCTAACCGCTTTTTGTTTTTTGGCGAAGAAAATTTACTTAGGAAAGTATTATCATATACTCCAAATGGCAGTGACGGAGCTAGAACTTTTTGGCTGGGGACAAATTACTATAATAAAAGAAGAACCAATAAACAAAACAATTAGTTGGTCCAATAATTCTTAAATGTGTTTTTGTGGGTATGGAAGACTAGTAAATTTGGATATTGTTTTAATATCCATAAATATGAAAGATACTTTTCTAGTACCCAATTTTGGATATTTTCTCTAAAATTTTGTTGCTAGTGTTGCTAGAACTGACCAACATGCCCCTACATTCTTTAATTATGTTATCTTGTAAATCGTTATTGTCTTACTGTTACTACCCAAGCGGCAAACGCCTCCGTTAATTACTTCCACTCTCTTTTTGCAGAATACCTCTATCACTTTCCCAAGGGAGTCGTAGCAGCAACATGGGACGTGTTTGTACCCAATCCATGAAGTAATCTTCTAATCAAGTTAGCGAAAGGCACTAAACAAGAATATCTTAGAATGAGTAGCAATCATTCCTTTTAAACGTCTTCCTAATAAAATCGTTGGCTTTTCTACTCATCTTATAGAGAGAATGCAGTTTTTTACTGAATCTAATCAATGTTTTTAATTGGTTAATGTTTTTTATTGTTTTATCATGTTTATTGGATTTAACTTTAGATGATTGTTTCTGGATTTAGTTTTAATAGCTGATGCGGCATTAGTGTAGTTTGTTATAAGCTAATTAAATGGGAACCCTTGAAGTGTTTTACTAGATATAATTATTGTTTTTATTTGGTTAGTGATTCATATTGTTTTTGTATCACATGATGTTGCATTGATGCTTTAGATGATTGTGGCTGGATGTGGTACCACTACGGTTTGTTGTTATGTGAACAATGTGTTTGATTAAGGTTTTGTTCTCACGGACAGAAAAAGATTGCAGTCAGTTTGATTGGATCGCGTGGTATGTTTCTAAAGAAGCAATGCATTTGTTTGGGTTTAATCATGGATGAATGTATTACCTTAAATAAGGATGTATCCAGATTAATTCGACTATTCTTATTTTACGATATAAAAACAATTTAAACCGTAAAGTGAATTATTAGTAGTTTAAACCTGGATGAAATCATGTATGCTACAGATTATTTCTAGATGAAACTAATTTCATCTTAGTGTAAAAATGGATGAAAAATGGTTTTATCATGTACATTCCGACAATTTTATTTTTCGTGAGGATGTATCTAGTTTCATCCTGTATATTCTCACAAATAAATATGTTTTCCTCAGGATGTAACTAGTTTCATCTTGTACATTTAGATATTTATTTATTTTTATACTGGAGATGATGGTGATGTTTTATATTTTGTTACTATTCAAGGTTGTGGACCTGCGGTGGCAACAATGTGGTGTTTTGTTACGTTGAAAATGTTGGTAGTGGTGGTTATGCTAGATTTTTTTGTTTTTTATATGGAACATGTGCTAGTATAGTTTTTCATATCTTATTTGAAGCAAGAATGCAACCAGTTTCATCTTAGCTAATTTTTTTTTCTTATTTTAACGCGGGATGCGTCAATTTTCATTTTACCTTTTTTTTAATATTTTTTTTATCTTAGTTTAAATCAGGATGCAATTCATCATAGCTATTTCCGGAAAAAAAATTCCTATGTTATACTAAGCCAGGATGCAACCATATTCATCTTATCTAGTTTTTTTTAGAAAATAAATATTCTTGTTTAAGTCAGGATGCTTCCAGTTTCATCCTAAGTATTTTTTGAATAGTTTTTTATCTTAATTTATGCAGGATGTAACCAGTTTCATCCTAACTATTTTTTTTCGAAAAAAATACTTTCAGAATTACTATCTACAATGGATCTTATTTTGTAGATAATCTAAAACCCTTTTCAAAAATATAAGTTCTATTAAAATAGAACATATATTTTGGAAGTTATGAATTTTTTTGGTGGTTTGTTTTTAAATAGGAGAGATAAAGGATAAAAAGAAGAAAAAACATAAAAATGAGGGACATAATTTTATAGGTATTTTAATGTCCATCCCACCCATCCATAATGTTTAGGTGTCCATTAGAACCATATTTTAGGAAATTTTGGGCAATAGATCCATTTTTAGTCGTTTTTATCACGAAAAACGTCACACAAATTGTAAAATGCTTTATTTCTATGATGTTTTTATTTTGTTTTCATAAACTTTTGATACTTATAAGAGATTTTATCGGCTATAGCATATACTATTAGTATTTTGTAAGAAAAATTGTGAAATTATATATAAAATTTGCATAACAAGTGAAAAAAAACCAAGGTGACCATACTTAGCATACAAAAACTCCTTCCATATTATTCTTTATAAATAAAAATCATTTGAAATAAAAATAAAATAAAAACCCCATTTTCATTTATAATGTTTAAATTTAGTTTTTACCACTTTTTAAAATGTCACTCTTACCTTTTTTTTTTCATCGGGTTCTTCTTCTTCTCTCATTTCTTCTTTTTCTTCTTCTATTCTTCTGTCTCCTCCTCCCCACCACCATCACCACCAGCAACAGTAGCTCCGCTGCCACCAAACCAGTGAGAAAAGATAGATCCGGAGCAACAACACCTCTGTCTCTTTCACCAACACCTTTGTCTTCTTTTCTTTTTCTATCTTTTTATTTTAATTTAATGTTCACCAGTAATAGATCTATCACCCATATCCACCATTAACAACACCTCCGTCTTCTCCACCAACACCACCAGTACCTCCTTCTCTTTCCATGTCCAGATCATCCACCAACAACACCTCCTCCTCCCCCATCGCTTCTTCCTCGTTATTTTTTCTCCCCCAACACTACATGTCCAGATCCACCACCAACAACACCCCTTCCTCCTCCTTCTATCCTCTACAAACATCACCAACACCTCCAGATCATCATCGTCGAAAATCATCATAAAAAAATAATGATACATCATCATTGTCGAAATTAGGGTTTTTTTGGTGGTGAAACGTCAGAAAAATGATGCAACCAAATTTGGTTTCATCAAATTTTACAAAAACTAAACAACGTTGAAACCAGTGTTTGTGTTGGTGAAATGTTTGAAAAATGATGAAACTTTTTTTGGTTTCATCATTTTTTTTTATCTGGAATAAAATAAATGATGAAACCTTTTTTGGTTTCATCAAATTTTAGAAAAACTAAACAATGCTATTTTTGTGTTGGTGAAAACAATAAGTTTTATAGAAACCAAAATTGGTTTCATATGATTTGTGTCTACTTTTTACCGTGAAACCAAAGTTTAATGGTGAAACAATACGTGTATGTTGAAACCAAATTAGATTTCCATTAAATTTTTCCTAGTTTATTCAATTTGGTGCATTTGGTTTCTTCGTTGAAGTTGTGTTGGTGAAATACAAATTTTATGTTGAAACCAAATTTGGTTTCATCATTTTTCTGCCTAATTTTTATCGTTGAAACCAATGTTTTACTAATGTGGTAAGTTTTTTATGGTGGTGTTGCTGGTCTGTGGTGGTGGTGTTGTTGATAGTGTTGGTCGGTGTTGGTGTTTTTCGGTTGATGGTAGTAGGATAATGCTGGTGTTGGTGTTGTTGTTGGTGGTGGAAGTGGTGTTGGTTGTTGGTGGTGCTGGTTGGTGTTGGTTCTGGCTTTCGTTGTTGCTGGTGATGGTTGGTGGTGGATCTGGTGGTTGTTAGTGGTGCTCATTGATGTTGGTGTTGGTGGTGAAAGTGGTGTTGGTTGTTGGTGTTGGATCTAGTGTTGGTTGTTGTTGGTGGTGGCGGTGGGTGTTGGTTCTGGTTTTCGTTTCTGCTGGTGGTGGTTGGTGGTAGTGCTCTTTGGTAGTGGACCTGGTGTTTGTTAGTGGTGCTCATTGGTGGTGGTGGTGGGTGATGGCGGTTCTGGTTGGTGGTGCTCGTTGGTGGTGGTGGTTGGTGCTGCTGTTAGTTGGTGGATGGTAGTGGTGGTGTTGTTGGATGATGGTGGTTGCTTTTGGTTGGTGGTGGTGAGTTGGTGCTGGCAGTGTTGGTGGTGAGAGAGAATAAAGATTAAGAGTGGAGTTAATTTTTATTTTTGTTTGGTTGAATTAATGTAAAGTGTTGTTTAAAAGTGGATTTAGTTTTTATTTTTATTGGGTTGAATTAATATAAAGGGTAATTTAGACAGATTTATTTAAATAAAAATTTTGTTTTATTTGTTTTTGACTAGGTTTTAGTAGTATGAGGTATAGGATAGTGGGGTTTTAACCCACAGACTATGAAATTTGTTCTAATCTAAACTTATTGGGGTAAGTTTAAAAAATCTTAAAAGGATCAATACATAATAAATTTAAAATATTATGGATAAATATGTAACTTTGAGATTCTAGGGAGGACTCTTATAATGAAATTCTCTAGATTACATTTTAAATATAAAATAAAATAATAAATAGAATCTCAAAATTAAACTAGAATAATATATAGAATCTCAAAATTAATTAGGGAATTAATTTGAAAGACAATTCATACTACCATCTTTTACTTAATGTCATGCTTGAGAGTTCAAACAGAGTTAGTCATTAACTTCCGAACACCTTCTTCGGTAATATCCCCCTCACTTTGGCATTTTCCAGGACATAAAAATTATTCTCTATACGACTAAGCCATAACCAAATCTCAACAAACTTCCCTTATCCTTCATTCTCTCTTTTCAATCAATCTCTAATGGCAATATTATCAACATCAACCAAATCACCACCTGATCATCAAAACCCAAGACGCGTATGTTTCTCTTCCGCTGCATACGCGAAAAAAGTAATATCTCACTTAAGAACATGCGAAATCCATATCACAGAAGGTTTAACCGATGATGAATTGTCTTCCATTGAGAATTCTTTTGGTTTTGTATTCCCACCATTCTTAATGAAGGGTTACCAATAGGCCCTGAATTTCCTAACTGGAGATCATCATCACATCAGCAACTCAAAATCTTGATTAATCTACCGATTCTGGGGATATGCAGAGAAATATCTAAAAAAAATCTATGGTTTCGGATATGGGGTAATCGACCTGATGATCCAGATAAGGCATTAACATTAGCTAAACATTTATTAAAGAAAGCTCCAATCTTGATACCTATTTACAGAAATTGTTATGTTCCTTGTACCCCAAATTTAGCTGGAAATCCTGTTATTTTTATTAAAGATGGAGATTTACGATATTCGAGTTTCGATATTGCTGGGTTTTTTCATGAGATTAATGAAAGCTGTCCGGTTATTAACATTGCTCAATTCCCAAAGAAGGTGATGAAATCTCCTTCTTCTTGGGGTGGAGATATGAAAATTGAGTTTTGGTTTGATTTGATTGAAGGGATAATTATAGAAATGTCCTAATTTTGGGGTCATTATACACTTCTGCCCCGGGTTGGGTTCGCATGTACAAAAAATGACCAAAATATCCCTCTATCATTAATATTTATAATATTTTTTAAAAATATATTTTCTTATACTTTTATAAGTATTTTTTTTATAATTTATAATATTTTCTTTATACATTTATAATATTTTTTTTGTACTTTTATAAAAAAACAT
This sequence comes from Papaver californicum, assembly GCA_023531435.1. Classification (NCBI taxonomy): domain Eukaryota; kingdom Viridiplantae; phylum Streptophyta; class Magnoliopsida; order Ranunculales; family Papaveraceae; genus Papaver; species Papaver californicum. The sequence goes on along the minus strand of JAJJMC010006675.1, from coordinate 11,188 downwards.
ATTATAAATTTATAAAAAAAATATATTATAAAAGTATAAAAAAGATATTTTCAAAAAATATTATAAGTACTAATTATAGAGGGGTATTTTGGTCATTTTTCGCACACGCGAACTCGCATGCTCAAAGTTAACTGAAAATCTAACGGAATGAGACATTTCTATTAATTCTGAAAACGCGGGGCAGAAATGTATAATGACCCCCCAAAATTGGGGCATTTCTATAATTATCCCTTGATTGAATGTGGTGTTTGATAATTGAAAGATCTATGACTAATTATGAATTGTATTGTCAAAACAGATAAAGAAAAACAATACAACACAGGACAACTGCTATATAAAGCAGATGGACTCAACAGGAAGACTAGAGGTGACCTGGACACAACATATGACCCATTACACATGTCAGACTATAATTTGTGTAAAATGGGAAGTAGAGAATAGGCTACAATAAGGTGTTCTAACATTCCCCCTCAAACTGATCACTGGACAAGTGAAGCAGTTTGCACAACAAACCATAAGAGTGTCAGACCATCAATGTTTTCCAACACATACGCCATCAATATTAGAACACATGTCCTGTAATGGAACTAGCAGCAGGATTTAGAGCCAAGAATTCCACTAGACCAGCAACTTCTTCAGGGTGTCCATAGCGTCCCAAGGGAATTGTCTCTAAGATTTTCTTCTCAATATCTTCTGAAAGTTTGGCAGTCATATCAGATGCAATGAACGCTGGGGTAATAGCATTTACATTGATACTCCTGCTAGCATATTCCTTTGCAACACTCTTGGTGAAGCCAATGACTCCTGCTTTTGCAGCACTGTAATTGGCTTGTCCAGCATTGCCAATCAGGCCAACAACGGATGCTTTATTGATAATTCTTCCCTTTTTCTTTTTCATCATAATTTTAGCTGCTGCTTGTGTACAGAGAAAAACACATGTAAGATTCAAGTCAATAACATCCTGCCACTGAGATTTCTTCATTCTCATCAACAAACAATCTCGAATAATTCCTTCATTATTAATCAAGACATCAATTGTTCCCCATGCATCAACTGCAGTTTTAATCATAACATTCACATCTTCTTCTTTTGATACTTCCACAACCGTTGTTTCAACTGCTACCGTAGCTTGAGCTCTTATTCCACTTGATGAAGAAGAAAAATTGATTGAAACTGAAGTGATATAAAACTTACGGACAAGTGTAACCAGAAGCAAGCAACATAAGTATTAGAAGTACTAATTCACCATTAGAACTAGCAGCAATAAGAATAACAGCAGAAATAGTAGATTCCGGTATTTGTTTTGGTGTTCTCTGTTGGTTAAGAGACTCAAAAGTGTTGTTGGTGTTCTTTGTTGGTTAAGAGACTCAAAGTTTTGTTGGTGTTCTCTGTTGGTTAAGAGACTCAAAGTGTTGTTGGTGTTCTCTGTTGGTTAAGAGACTCAAAGTGTTTTGATGTTTTGTATTGGTTAACATACACAACAATTTTGATGAATAATAGAAGTTTGAATGGTTGGAAGTTGTTCCAATTTCATCCAACTCAACAATAATGTTCTTTAATTCATCAAGACAAAAAAATAACAAAAAAATTGTTACCTCTTCAGGTTTTGATTTTGCATCTGAGGTTAAATCAGATTTGAGATTAGTTGTTGTTGTAAGAATAGATTGTAATCCCTAAATCTTACCAGAAGTTGTTAATGTTGTTGTTGAAGTTGCTGCTTCTATTGGTGATCAGTGGATCCTGTTGATAAGAAGTTGATGTTGCTTTTGAAACTGTAGGTCACAATTAAGCCATGTCCAATTTGATGAAAAACCATTGAACTACTGAACCGAAGAACTGTTGTTAGTAAATCATCAATTTGATTTCCACAATCACCACCATTAATATGTAGAATCTGTTGAAACTTTCAATTGCAACAGTTGATCTTGAATCTTTCCTCTATCCCAAACTGGAAACTCAATTTTACACTTGAATAAATCGAAAGAAGAACTTAGCAATCCATATTGAAAAACAGAAACACCATTAATGGAAGTGGATGAAGAAGATGTAGATTGAAAATGATGAAGAATTTAAGTTAAAAGAAATAGTAGAAGAAAATTTCCAAGATTCTGTAACTGAGGCTGCTGCTTCTTCATCTTTACTAACACCAAGAGAAGAAAATGTAATGGAAATGAAGAACTTGAAGATTCAAGAAACTGACCAGAGTTCAAAATCTGCTGAAGGAGATGGTACCCAAAAATCTGATACTCATAGTGAGGATGTTGGATCTTCTTTTGCTGGTGAGGATTCTTCAAAGGGAAAGAATAAGTTGAAACCAAAATCAGTGATTATTCTCAAAAGTTATGAGGGTGATACTTTTGAAGCGGAAGATGATGATGATGATTTAATGGTAGTGGTAATGAAAATTAGGTTTACTTCCAAGATTCGACGCCGTGAGGCTTAGAAGCTTTGATACCATGAAAGATCTGTGACTAATTATGAATTGTATTGTCAAAACAGATAAAGAAAAACAATACAGGACAACTGCTATATAAAGAAGATGGACTCAACAGGAAGACTAGATGTGACCTGGACACACCACATGACCCATTACACATGTCAGACTATAATTGGTGTAAAATGGGAAGTAGAGAATATGCTAAAATAAGGTGTTCTAACAAGAATCAAGGGTGGAGGTTGAGATTAGATGATAAGTTTGAAGAAATGAAAAGGAATTTGAAAAGTGGTGGATGGTCAGATGATGAAGTTACAGAAATGATCACAACGAAAACAGTTGATCATAAAAGTGATTTAGATGTGGGTTTTCTGAAAGATAAAGAAAGATTGAATCAATATTTGAGTTTATTATCTGTTAGATTAATTGGTTCGAGTTGGAGTAGAGAAGATGTTTTGAATTCTTTAGGATTTATTCATGAAGAGGATGGTACTGTTGTTATTCCAGATACGAATTCAAATGGCTCAGATTTTTGGAAGTTTGAACATTAAGGCCCGAGCTTTCCCGGTGATGCTCCCTTCGGAATGGCCGAGCTTAATGGTCATTTATATGCACGGCCTTGGGACCTTGGTACTTGTAAATTTTGGGTGGTAAAATCTAATAAAAATGATACCGAAAGAAAAGATTTTTTTTTTTTTTTTTTTGTATAATTTCTTAAAGCACCAAATGATCTATCATGTACAGAAAAGCAAAGAATGATCATTTAAATTATTAAATACTTTCTTTGTTTCTATAAAAATGTTACAAACACTTTTTTAATTTAGTACTATATCTGTCAAGATATTAACTTAGGCATAAATCCGTCCCAGATATTTGAATTTATTCCATATATAAATATGATTACTAAATCCAATTTCTAGCCTATGAAAATTTTAGCTTGCAAAAATTTGTTCTCATTTGGTGATATATCTAATATTTTTGTTACAATTAATTCAAACATAGTCAATCGATTTATTAAGATCGTTTGAAATTTAAATATTTTAGGATTTAGTTAATTTTTGAATTTTGTTATAAGATTTTTAGGGTTTGTTATTGTTAGCCTATATAAGGCCGGTTTATTTTAATAAATAACATGAAGAAATATGTTTGAGTATTTTATTCTCACAAGTCTCTTTTGTTTTTTCAATTAAATATATATATTTTACTATTTTCATAAAATTATTTTCTATATTTGGTATCAGAGCCATAAGATCCTGTGGCAATGACAACCAATGGCACACTTCTGCAACCACACAGTCCTATTTTCAAAGGTGATAACTTTAAATTTGGTCTATCAAATTAAGAACTATTTTCATTTATTAAGATTTGTGGGAATTAGTAGAAAATGGTTATGATGAAGTGAATCCAAATGAAGGCTCACTACAACTCAAAGGAATGAGTATAGAAAAAAAGTGAAGAAAGATGCTAAAGCTTTGTCATTCATCCAATAAGGCTTGGATGATTCAATTTTCCAAGTATTTTTAACTGCAAAACAGCAAAAGAAGCATGGACTGTGTTGCAAGGACAGTTTGAAGGTACTAACAAGGTGATTACTGTGAAACTACAAACTCTTCGTCGTGAGTTTGAAATATTTTCCATTGGAAATAATGAATCAGTGCATAAATCTTTCGACAAAGTTACGAAAAACGTGAATACAATTAGGTCTTATGGTGGAGTACTCTCTGATCAAAAGATTGTGGAAAAGGTATTACGTTCTTTTCCCTCTAAATTTGAACATATAGTAGCTTCTATTGAAGAATCCAAAGATTTGTCAACTTATTCTTTGAATGAACTAATTGGGTCTCTTCAAGCACATGAGCAAAGGTTAAACAGGTTACTAAAACAAGAAGCGTATGAAGAAAAGGCTCTTATGGATAAGGAAAATGGTAAAAATCATTCTTCTCAATGTTCAATTTGCAAAAGAAAAAATCATACTACTGATGTTTGTCATTTCAAAGAAAAAAAGCCACTGCAGTGCTACCACTGCAAAAAGTTTGGCCATATCGAAAAATATTGTCGTGACAAACCCAAAGAGAAGTATGCAAATTTCTGTATAGGAGCATCTGACGATGAAAAAAGGTAATCTTATTTTAATAAAAAAATGATGATAATGATAATGTTGATTATGTTGATGAAGATAATTATGTGATGTTGGTGATGATGTATGGTGAAAATGTTATGATATGATAATGATGGTTAAAAAAAGATGTTTGAATTGTGGGAGGATGTTAGAATTAATTCAAACATGGTCAATAGTTTGTTAGGATTGTTTGAAATTTAAATATTTTAGGATTTAGTTAATTTTGAATACTTTTGAGTTTGAGTCCAATTGTAATCCTAATCTTTAGAAGTTTAACAAGTAATTCGTAGAATTTAGAAATATCCGGTAAACAAAAGTTTAATTGGTTTTAAATTTTTTAGGGCTTGTTATCGTTAGTCTCTATAAGGCCGGTTGTTTTTAATAAATGACATGAAGAAATTGTTTGAGTATTTTATTCCCACAAATCTCTCTTGTATTTTTTAATTAAATATTTATATTTTTATTATTTCAATAAAATTATTTTCTACAATTCTATAGGTAAATTACAATTTTTTTACTAACTATACGACCCGTTTCAAAAGATTTGCCACGACCTTCGGCCGCTTTGTCAGTCGATGCAATTTCAGCTATCCCCAAGAACAAATCTTGGGTCTGTTCCCTGCTAAGATATGGCTCGACTGCTCCTGCTAACCATTGCCGGAATAAAGTCATTTCGTAGGCGACTACACGATACCATGTGGTATGCTTAAAAAAAGAAAGATACCATGTGGCATGTGGGATGAAGTCTCACACATAATTTAGTTTTTTAGCACTTCCATGTTTTGGGTCATACAATACTAGATAACCAGCGTCGTCACAGCTGAACACAATCTTACTCCCCTTCCTGAAAGACCTCATAGGCTTCAATTTCATACTTCTCCTATAGGCGCTGAGTATGATGTCATGACGTTTAGCCCAAGATTCACAAACTCCATAATCTTGCATCACCCAAACTTCAAAACCAGCTTTAGCAACATTATTAACAACTACACGAAGGCACTCATCCAAAACTCCCCGAGTATGAAACATTTTTTATGCTTTTTATCTAAAAGTTCCTTTGTTTGTTGAACTTCATTAAACTCCTCGTCGCTGATATCAAAATAGATTATAAACAAGGAGTCTTTGTCATACATTTTTCTAAACCAGTGTAAACCTCCATTTACGAGCAACCCATTATAGTGTAAATAAGAAAACGTATAAGGCACAATTAGAGTGTTCGTCTAAAGAACTGTCCTTGGGTCCTTAAGCATCCCTCACAATATCTATTACTTTGTGATCGTCAGCCTTGCGATCATAACCAAAACCACGTATGCATCCAAAGGGGCCGCTCGCACATTTATCTATTTTCTTGTACTCTTTGGTAGCTGTGGATTCCAAAGACAAGCAAAATTTCCTGACTCGTCCTATAAGCAAACCAGACCATTACAAGAACCAACGAATTCAACTGTACAATCTAAACTTTTACTAAATGGGTAACTCATTTCAACAATATTATTTTTGAATTCACTCAATAATAACGAATTATAACTGGTAGAATATGGTACGTTTTTTCCTCGACTCTTGTCATAAGTATTAAGCAATAGGTTTTTGTGTTGGATAGTAAGATTAAGGTGCATCTTAACAAAACTAGGATAAAAAATTAGTGAAAACCAAGATTTGCTAACACTCTTACATACAAATATGGATTTTACCGGTAGTCTTGCGAGAATCTCAAGATAGACATTTTCCGGAAAGCTTGACATTGATGATAGCTTCACTTTTATTTTTTGTTTTAGAGCGAGCGCAAACTAGGGTTTGACTATGATACGTAGTATAAAAGAACATGGGTTTATATGGGCATCTGAGTTTGAAACTCGTCAAAACCAATTTTTTTATTGATCATATAAAAAGATCGTGGGTTTACTTGTAGGTTTTAATAGGCTAAAATAAGCCAATCAAGGTAGTTCTTATTGGGCTTTATGGATCTGTTCGGTGAACTCGGTTTCATGAGTCATGAATCCGGAAACGGAAATCATTAAGAAGGGTCATCTGGAAGCTCCTTTGACATAGCAATAAGTTCTTACGGAATTTTTTTGTAGTCATAGGCCAAAATAAGTCTCTTTTGACATAGCAATAAGGTCTCAAGGCAAATATTCAGTCTAGGTTAAAATAAGGCTAGCTCCTGACTGACAGTTTCCATGGTTTGAGATTTTATAAGTGAGTCAAGGACTTGAAAAGGAGCCATAGAGGTATGATAAACAAGGTAAAACAGATAGATGCGTAAATCAAAGCCTTGCAAGCTTTTGAGGCATTACATTTTCTTGTTCATATTTTATAAATCGAGAAAAATTTACTTAATTAGCTGGCTAGACGGTTTCGCGCAATGCCATTGCCATGCATGGGCGCATGGCATATGGACTGTTTGTGCAATGCATCTGGAAACACAGACATTATGATATACTAGTTGTCAAAGGTATGATGATCCAACCAAAACCAGATTTTTATTAATCATCATCTTCCATTTCAGACTCTAAGATAGATTTCAAGTTTAATTAGTTCTAAGATTCACTCCCAAGACAATTCCATTTTAACACAAATTTTGTTTTACTACCTACCTTAAATTCATCAGTTAAAAATTTGCCCATTATGGTGCTAATTAAGGTCAAGCGTTTAGAAATGGAAGGTCAAACAAAATAATTACATGCATCATGCACATAATTACTCCATCACTACTCACTAGATAAGATTTCTTCAATCTTTCTTTTCTTAGTTTAGTTTGATTACTTGAATATGGTAAGTAAAAGCTTTTTTACGGTATGAAAAATGAATTAACACTCTAATTATTTAATTAAATTAAATTAGACAACTATTATCTAAGGGAAAATTCATTACATGCACAAGTCCTTTATATCTCCATCTCCCCTTCCATCTCTTAAACGCCACATTCTCACCACTCCAAGAGAAAAACACACACAAAAAATAATATCATTTCAATCATGGCAGTGACAAGAAAACCAAGCATGGGTAGACAAAAGATTGAGATCAAGAGAATTGAGAAAGAAGATGCAAGACAAGTTACTTTCTCAAAACGTAGAGGAGGTCTTATAAAGAAGGCTCATGAACTTTGTACTCTTTGTGGTGCTGAGATTGCAATTATTGTGTTTTCACCTGCTGGAAAACCTTTTTCATTCATTCATCCTGAAACTGTTATCGATCGTTACCTCTCGGGGAATTCTCTTCAGGATAACATGACTCCAACTCCACTTGTCACGGCTCATCGTGATGCCAAAATCCGTGAACTCAACAAAGAATATACTGATGCACTTAACAGGTTGGAAGCCGAGAAAAAAAGAGGAGCCGCGTTGAAAAAGATGAAGAAATCAAGTAGGAAACAATTCTGGTGGGATCCTATTGATGATTTAGGGGTACATGAGTTGGAACAGTTGAGTGGTGCTATTGATGAACTCAAACATCAGGTTGCTGAGCGAGCAGATGAATTATTGCTCGGTTCTTCTAGTTCAATGTCATTTTTACCGGGGAATAATTCTTCGAATGGAATGAGTAGTACATCCCATAGTGAATATAGTTCTACTACTACCTATGAAACAAAACCAGCTATTCCAAACCATCAGACTCACACTTCTTTTCTCATCCCTCATCACGGATATGGCACCGGCTTTGGTTTTTATGGACGCAATGGTCTTTATTAAGTATTCAGTCATCCGTATTCACTGATTTCATGGTCTCTATGCATTCAGTGTGCTTTTAAAGGGAAGCCAGAGTTATTCTTATTATACTCTGATGTCATACTTGTTCTTGTGTTTGTTTTTGCTCATTTCTGTCACCGGTCTGTATTGTTTGGTCGTTTGGTCTTTTACTTTCGAAGGTTGCTTTTTGTTGTACTTGAATTCGGAGTACATTCGTAATGTACTCATCAATATTGTAATAAAACGTGTGCATTTGTTGCGAAGGTGTCTATTCCCAAGTGCATCCAATTCTAATGACAAAGCCAACAATTTTTCTCAAGGACACTAGTTGAGCAAAAATGGCTGCCAAGTTTTCAGCTGACTTGATAATTGGGATGGTATCAGTTTGGAGAGATTTACCACAATGTAATCCTAATCTCCAGTGCCACTGCCAAAGCTATGCAACCAATGCTACTGTACGGCGTGCTACAAGTTCCTAAGCCCAAAAATGCAGAACTCTACAAAGAGGCCCATGAGGCCATCACCAACATAGAGCAACAAAGCATGCAAGATTTGGCAAAAAACAGACAAAATGACGACTTTAACATACACAAAAAGAAAAAAAACGCAAAATAAATAAATAAACGATTTCAAAATTTCTTTCACATGGGTTGGGCCTCGCCCCCACATGGATTAGCAGGGAGGGCTGGTTTTGGATCTCGCATATAAGAGTAATTTTCTATCGGGTTTTTTCTGTCGATTTTCTATCCAAAATCCAGGATCCATCCCTATCCCTATCCCTACAACTTTTCATATGCCAACAAAACAGGGACAAGCCCAAAATTTGTCCTTGAGCAGGACTGAAATAGTATTTACTAGCAAAGCAGTAGAAGGTTACGATAATTTTTTTAGAACCGGGTCGCGTAGTTCGTAGACAATTGTAATCTATTTTTATATATAACTAAATAAAGATTAAAATGTAAAAAAAGAGCAGTAATAAAGTGTGATTGGAAAAAAAAAGTTATTATGACTTATTGATTTTTTTTTTGGAAATATTGGAATTATAAACATGATGAGAACAAAATTTTGACTACAACATGGACTAAAATTTTCATAGGCTAGGAACTATATCAAGTAATCGTATCTGTACGTGGGCTAAATCCCAATATCTATAGAAATTCTATAACGAAAATTTGTTGGGCCAAAAATTAGGGACGTGCTAAGCCTAGGTTAACCCCGTGGACAAATCCTAAACCAAAAAATATATTGTATATTGACTAAGTAATAACCTGTGTATTCAAAAACTATTTAGGAATTTTCGAAACAGTTCATCTCAGATTTTTTCATAAAGAATTTTAATAAAGTATCACGTTTTATTGATCCACACTAAAATACTAAACCCGATTTTTAGAACTTAATAAAATGCTCCCACAGTTATCTTTTTCATCTAGGTCCGTCAACACTAGTTTACTATTCTAAAGTTTATATATTTACCCTTTATTTATAGCCACGTTGACTTTCTACATCATTTTTTTAGGTTCGTCGAGTTCGTTCAGCATCGTTTTATCGTTTTCAGGTGCATTACATTATTCCCCAAAAGGATGCATCATTTCCAAATGTATTGGGGTTTTTGGTTGGTGGGGAATCGATCATTTACAACACTTTTTAGGTTCGTCGAGCTCGGTTCAGGATCATTACACCGCTTTTGGGCTCGTCGAGCCGGTTCAGGATTGTTACACTGCTTTCAGGATCCTCGAATCATTTACCCTCCCCACACAAGGAGATGTGATTTACAGGTAAATATGACTTTTAATAGGTGAGATAACAACCACCTAGCACTTAACTAGATGGAAACCGTTATTTGAAAAGAAAAAAAAAAACATTAAGAAAAAATGTACTTTAGAAAAGTTAAAAAAAACGGGGGTATTTTCATCTAGTATATCTTGAAATGGGAATACTTTATCAAAATTCCCTTTCGCATATCTGCACACAGAGAAGGTGATGTTTGTGTCGACATTCCAGCAAAGTGGGGTGCAACAACTACATAGAGGAGAGCAATGGTGGTTTGAGCCTTTTATTATGATTTATGATGTAAGAGCAAAGCCAGTGGGGTGAGTATATTGGCTAATTTTCTAATTACCACCCCACAGTGGGATGGACAAACCTAAAAAATGGATTGGCAAATTTGTATTTTGGGGGGTTTGCCCATTGAGGCGCAGGTTAAGTCGCTGAGCCGAGCGGCTCAACATGATTCGATAATGGTCGAATCTCAATGGCTTTGATTCTCTCCCCTATAAATTCAAATATTTTCAACTCCAAAACCACACTTTCTCCACTAAAAAATTCTTCTACTTTCATTTCAATCTTAATCTTTCCATCTCAAACTATTCTTCTTAACTTTTGTTAAAAAAAACATCAGAAAAAATGGCAAAAATTGCTACCCAACTTGATTTTTCTGGAGTCATACTCGAAGATGCTATTAATAAGATATGTGATGGTAATAAGAAAATTAAGAATGAGAAAAAACGAAGATATCTTCAAGTTTTAGATGTTACCCAAGTCAAACCTACAGCTATTAGAAAAAGAAGAGTTCAAGGCAAGAAAATATGAAAGTAAACCATACGTCTGTTCACAGAAACCAGGGAAAATCTTGTCAAGAGCGCGTCGAATGGAAGATTCGTCAAATGAAGATAAACAGGAGGCCCAAGATTATCAATGATTTTTACTGAAGTATAATAATTTTTATTGCCCTAGTTTATATCTTGTAAAAGAGCGTAATATATTAAGTCATTGTTATGGAGATTGATGTTTTAATATAATTTTAGTTAATTTAATTTAATTTTAATTTTGGTTAAGTTAAGCTTGTTCATTCCTTTTGAAATCAAAGTATACTTAATTAAAAATTTATAATTGAAATAGTTTATTGCTAAAATCATAAATAGTTGTTTGATTAAACCTAGATGAACTGCT
>JAJJMC010006669.1:0-33133 GCA_023531435.1 Papaver californicum | reverse complement strand
TTAATAGAAACTAAGGTGCAATCTAGACACTAAAATGTGTCTATCAATTATCCGTAGTAACATATTCCCCTGAGTGAGAATCTTCACCAGTACCCTCCTTCCATTGTTGTTCTGTATATTATCCTTCATAACCTCTTTCCCTAAGTAGGAATCATCATCAGTGCCCTGAACCCATTCTTCATCGTATTATATTCCTCATAGTGTTTCTTCCCCTGATTCGGAATCTTAATTGGTGCCCTAAACTTATCGATGTTCGCCTTATTATCCGTAGTAACCTCTTCCCATAACTCGTTAAACTTATCAGACAAGCAAAATGGGATGTCTCATGTGTGCAAAAACTTAAGAGTGGCAACATTGACCCTAAACTCTTCCTCATCATGCTCTGCGTCCCAATTCCTTTTAATTGGGATGATCATATATTTAATATCAAATAAGAAAATAATATTTTTTGTTATTAGGTAAAGCTTAACTTAATTTATACAAGAAATTAAGCAACATCCCAATTCTTTTCCCAATTCATTAAATAGTAAAGTTAAAACAAATGACAAACTAAGAACCCTAATTATAAAAAAACCCAAATATTTTGGATGAATCCCAATTTCCAAAATCCGTTACGTTTTGCTTTCGACATCCGAAATTCATTATCCACCTTTTAACTAACACACGATGATAACTAACACACTTTGGTAACTAACACACAATCCGTATGAGCATCCAACTTCGAATCTGGACCATCAAAATATTTCCATGATCCGTATGAGGTGGCTTATCCACCGTTAACATTTTTGTTTTCAAAACCCTAAGAAAAATTTCACTTCATTTTCGTCATTTTCTTTGTCTCTCTCTTTGTCTCTCCAATTTGAGCCGCCTCCATCGACTGCACCATCACCACCATCACCGCCAAATCTGGATTTTTAACTAGCTAGGGTTCCATTTTGATTCCCAGGAAGGGGAGTTGCTCGGAAAAAAAATGAGCAAGAAGAAGAAGGGTTCTTAGAATTCTAGTTGTAGTAACTCTAGTTTGAACAGATTTAATGTCTGCTTCTTATCTTATAACTCTGATGTCGTCATTCCAGGTTAGTGATTTTCTGGGTGTTTTGATTATAACATTTAAGGCCTCTTTCTTGTCGTTTTATTGATGAACTATCGTCATACCCACGCCTATATCAGGAATGAGAAGGGTTTGAAGCTTCATGAACTTGCGTGTTTGGATTTCTGCATTTCACTTGAGTTGAGTTGGCACCATTTTTACTCGGGTATGTTTGTGATATCTATTTATCGGTTTTATTTCATGTGTAGTGTTTTGCTCATTTTTCAATTTATTGTGTGTTTGGCATTCTGTTAAGCAGTGGCAGCATTTTGGATTTATAATTGTATTTCTAATGCAAAATTTGTATGCAAGCTTAAGTAAATGCAGGTTACTAGCTAGATTTAGTAAGCGTTTTGTCTTCTATCATTTGGTTAATGATGTCTAAGCTTTATTTCATTCACTTTATATTGTTGGCACTTTGACAGGTTGAATCTGCGAGAGTGGGTCAGGGATTTTGTGCAACATTCTCAACTCCAATTTGATTTCCTGTTTTATTTTGCACATTAACTGACATATGTTTTTGTTCTTTAGTAAAGATCCAATGTGGCTGTAAGAAAAGAGCTTCACACTCCAGCTTCTGATTGTTCTTGTATTCAACTGGAATTTGACATATTAGACACCGGGCTTCAGTAAGTTCCTGGTAATATCTTAGCTGGATGTGAAATTTTAGTTAGTTCAGCTCATGTTGTCATGGAAATTTGTTGTTGCTAACTAATTTCGCTAAAGAGTGCTGAGTTGAATTTTGTTCTCTCATTGTTTTCTTAGGTACCAAACCAAGATCATGTTGGTGATTACTCTGAAAGCTGCACGGAAACTATGGAGGAAGCAGGGAGATTGTTGCGTCTATAATCGAACACTCTATTTCTATCCGCGCTGATAATGAACATGGCACCGATTACTGGAAGTACTTTAAAAACTGCACTTTAAAAACTGCACTTATCAAATATCCAAATCTAATGAATTTCCCCAAGAAGGTATTTTCTAGTTTTATAATTCTGGTCGCCTCTGGAATCATAAATTCAGTGTGCACTTCATTTCTGTTTTGAACCTATCTTTCAGGCTGGACTACACTCTTGTATGTCCAGTTTTAGCTCGTTTACATGTAAGGGCTTTCATATTTATATTATACCACCTAGCAATCCCATTTTTTCATTCTTGTCAAGGGTCCACAGTTCTTATTTTCATGTTGTGTACTTACTGTCTCTATTTTTTTTCTTCCATATAGGATGGCACTGTCTTGAATTGATGCCACATGTGCTCTAGTCAATCAGAACTGATTTGGATGGGAATGTACTTCATTTATTTGTATTTCAGCTATTTTTCTATCTCGAAGACATCCAATGTAAGAGTTCCCTTTTCATTAACATATGCAGTGGTTTGTTCAAGCAGATGACTTCTTTATACTACACACTTAATGTCTCTTAGAAAAATATATTTATATATTTTAAGTCTTTTACGCAAGAACACTTGCCGAATTTATGTGAATTTGGGTATCTTTAGATTATGTTTATTTGGACAGGGAAAATATGCTTGTGGGTATTTAGATTGTATGTGAATTTGGGTATCTACAGAAAGTCACAGATACAACTTTGAACCACACATTTTACATATGTTTCTTCTTTACTACTAAAATCACAAACTGAATATCAGTAATTGTAACAAGAGTTTATAATGTAATGTACTCATGAAATACATGAACTCAATGACGAGACTGAAATCTGTTCTGTTGACACTAATAACAAACTCTTAAATTTTCATGTTCTGTTTTATGTGATTCTTCATGTGAGTTTGTTTAGTTTTCACTTTTCAATCTCTCATATTTGTGGTTTGAATTATAGACTATGTGGACCAAATATCTGAGAAGAAATTTCCTCTTGATGCAAAAGATTACAAGCTGTACGAGGAAGTCGATGATGGTGTTAGTGCTACTGTGTACAGAGCTGTCTGTGTTCCACTTAATGAAATAGTTGCTATTAAGGTTCTGGACTTCGAATTCTTGTTGTATGATAATCTTGATGGTATGGAATTCCTAGCTTCCAAGTAAAATTTCTATCTGCACCTCCTAATTGCTAACTGCTCTTACAACAGTCTTTATGTATTGACAATTGCTTATTGTGAATGAGCATATAGAATTTCTATCTGCACCTCCTAATTAGTATGTCATCTTTCATTTGCAGGTATGGAAGCGATCCATCTTTATTGGGGATTAAGCTTTTGAATGAAGCACATTCTCCTGAAGTTCCTTTGGGTACGGTACTGAAGTACTACAAAGATGGATATGACATTGTGCGTAAATATACATTCAATTCATAGCTTGTAATACTTAATCAACTCTCTTGAACATTAAATGATTGTAATTTTTTCAACTAAATGATTGTAATTTTTTTTGACTAAATAATACTTTAAATTAAATTCATTAATAATAAAGTTAATCAATTATGATTTTAATTTGATTTATAATTATTTTTAGTATTAATTTTAATTTGATTTTGTTAATTATTTTTAATTATATAATCTTAATTAGTAATAATGTTTAATATTAATTGTTAATTATAATTATAAGTTAGGATTATCTAAATTAAATTTTGTTTTTAGTGAGAAAAAAGATCTGCTTGTTTAAAACTTTAAGCAATCAGAATTACAAAATAATTTGAATGCTTAATACTTTAAGCAATCAATTTTAGGCCAATCTGTTCTTAGCGAGCAAAATTATTTGATCGCTTAAAATCTTAACTAAGTAACTTCAAACTCTATATATCTTCCAACTAGGTAGTTTAATAGTTCTTCCAACTAGGTAGTTTAAAAACTTTGGTACCTCAAAAGCTTGAGCAACTAACTTCAGACCAATTAAAATCAGAAATCGCTTTTAGCGAGCAAAACAATTTGATCGCTTAAAACCTTAACCAATCAAATTTAGGTCGAGTTGCTCCATGTATCTATCAACTAAGTATTTTACTTGCTTTAGAATGATTGGTATATCTGAAGCGATTGATATTTTACTTGCTATATTGGTTGGTCTAGATGTTAAGCGATCACAATTTTACTAGCTCCATGTTAGTTGGTCTAATGTTAAGCAATGAGAAACGTACTCGCTTAAGGTTAGTTGGTTTATTACTAGAGCGATTGCATGGTCGCTCAAGGCTTTGAGATACATGGCTTTGGGCAACCAACGTAGCGAGCGCCACTTTTAGTCGCTATAACGGTTATAGCGACTTAAAAGGGGCTTTAAGCGACTTAAAACGACCAGTCGCTTAAACCCGTTTTTCTTGTAGTGTTTCTGTTTGTCCAGTCCTTCAAGATTTGGATATGTTTGGATGTCGCTGGACTGGAGTATGTTAGAACGCGAAGTTGAAATTTCTTCTCCAACCCTTACAAGATTATATTTAGATGGTACTTACCCCATGGTACGTAGTGATGGTGATTGTAAAATGAGGGACCGGACCATCAAGATACGCGCCCCAAATCTCAAATCTTTCAAATACGTAGATTATGTTGCGGAAGACTACGACATGGAGGATCACTTGTCTTTGGTTGACGCTTTTATTCATGTCAGAATTGGAGAACCATATTGGAGTGAGGCATATGAAAATTGTGGTTACTCTGTTGTCAATCTTCTGAAAGGGGTTTCAAATGCTAGATTGTCTGACTCGACTCTTGAGGTATGTGCTTCATTCTCTCATTTTTAGCTTAAAATATACAGCTGCTAGTTGCTTTCAGAATCTCTTTAAACCTGGTTAGGTTAAATTATGAGAAACACAAAGAGCTCACGATATAGTATAATTATACTATAGTTGTTTGATAAAGCTTGGTTTTGGACTGTTGGTGATAGAATGAAATCGCAGTTGCATATTGGCACTCTGAGTGAGGTTTGTCGAAAGTTGTCACGAATAGGTTAATTACCTGTTAATAAGTAGCTAGTGCAACAGATACAACACCTCTGATCAGACCAGCACACCATATGATTACCTGCAAGATTATATGCAAGGGTTTAGAACATTAATTAGTTGATTCTGTTAGGAGTTAGGACAATGAAATATAAAGCCATGAAATCAGACAACCTACATGCTGCTTATTTTAATTTTATGTTCTTGCGCTTGTTAAGTTGGATTAGAAATGCAGAGGTAATACAGAAACTGGTCATCCAACTCCAGCCATACCTCGCAATATTTCCTTAACCCGAATTCATTTTTCAGGACTGCAGAAACATGAAAAGATAAGTTCTGTTATAGATGATTTAGGAGCAATTAATGGGCCAATGTTCCGCATTGCCACTTTATCAATGTCAAAGAAACCTATCCTGATCCCTTTTGTAATAGTAGTTGTTTACTTCTTCTTTTCTCATCTTTTGTTTTTAATGTTTTATCAAGCTTCTATTCTATGCGATGCATCTGATTTAGAGGAGGTGCTTCCAAAGTTTCCTAATCTTGAGAAATTGGTAGTCGTCTCGGGTAGACACGAACTGCATTTCATGGCAATAGCCTTCTTGCTACAGGGTTCTCCAGCCAGTATTAGAGTCTCTTGAGATACGAATTGAGGTAATATTACTGATACAGACATGATCTCATTATTTGTTGTGTTCTTTTGTTTTTGCCTAGTAAATATAGACCTTATATTACTGTTCTTAATTGCTTTTTGTAGTCATCTCCCAAATACAAACACATTTATGACCAAAATGATGGCTACGGATTAGCAGAAGGTGAAGGTTTCGAGAATGTATATCTGCATTACCTCAAGGAAGTAAAGATCAGTTGTTTTGGTGATTCTGAAGATGAGCTCAATTTTGTTGAACTACTATTGAGAATTGCTAACAAAACGAAGATAAAAATAATCAAAGACAGGGGAAATGATATAGAGATTAACATCTGCACATAAACACTATGAAGTTAGTCTTTCTTTTGCAGTTTGATGTTTCACTTTCATGGTCTTGAGTCTCTTATTGGTTCATTAGATTTACACTGGGGTAAAACTTTCAGAAGGTCAAGATTTTGCCTTGGTTCTTAAGTTCTTAATAACTTTATATTTAGAAGATTGTAAGGAATCAAAAAAAAAAAAAGGTTTGTGAATAAGTGGATTCAGTTTTTGTTTCTTTCATTATGCGTTTTCTTCCCTGTCGTATTAATTCAGTTTTTCATTCCTAGAAAATTTCCATTTCATTTATTCATGAATTGGCTGGTGGATCACCTCTCTTGGTGGTGTACTAAAATGCCTAGCCGAGCAATATATACACCATACTTGGTTTTAGAAATTTCTAATCACATCACTATCTTATGGATAGCTGAACTAATTAAAAAGAAGAGAATACTTAATTGATGATTAACTGTAAATTTTGTTGTTGAGAGCTTCATTTTATTCATAAAAGGAGAAGATAATAGTAATTGAGCTCGAAGAATGAGCCAGCTGCACCATAACTGCTTCAACTCGCTATAAGAATGGATGGCAGAATGTTTGGTTCCCTTCTCTAACTTCAGTATTGGCATATAATGCAGAGTGTCTGTCTGCTGAGACTTGAGATTCTGGATAATGCCTTGCCAATGAACTCAAATCGAACAAGAGTGTCGAATTTGGAGGTATTATACAATTGGTACCTGCAACCACACACAGGCAACATATACAACAAAATAGCACTGTGCGATTGTTTTTCATTGACATTTTCCCCTACTGATAAATTGGATGAGATTTTCTGTCACGCAGTTCACGATCTTGTAAATGGCATATAATACTAGACAAAGAAACAAGAGAAGACTGTTGTCCTTCAAATTTCTAGACAAAGAAAAAACATTGAATGAAGTGACGATTGAGAAAAAAGAGCACATATCTTCTATTCAAAATCTCCACATTTTTATACAGGGAGCAAGTAGCACGTGTAACCAAAAAAAAACATAAACTTGCCAGGCTACATACCACAATTATGTTTGAATTACAAGAAAAATAAATCTACGCTGACCTAATAATGTCAATGATTCTGCACACAAACATAACAAGATTCTTCCATTTAAAGACAAGAACAACAATGCCAAGCAGGGTACCATATATTGAGTGAGAAATCTGGGCTAGCAGACTGCGCATTTCATCTTAACAAATCAACCACACCCCATGTTTAAGAACCTTGCCAACACATCATCATGCACACCCAAAAAAAACAGAAGCTGAAATGGTTAGACGGAGGATCAACTCAGTGTTTCTGCTTCCTGTTGATATCATATAGCACGCACATATCTGCAGCCGTCTTCATCTGAACAAATAACTATTTATGAAATAAATCTTCACTCATGTGAACTTGGAAAAATAAGTCACATTTTAATGAGATAACAAGGTATTATACATGAATAGTTGATTTAAGATCGAACAAAAACAATTCATCCAAATTATGTAGTAGAGTGTTATTTTGAGATGAAAAAAACAAGTATGTTACAGGTGTACAGCTATGAATTAGGACAATAGGTAATTTAAGATGGTGAACCGCAGAATCAGAACAAACTCTTAAGAAAGACTGACCATTAAAAGTAAAATAAATATGGAGATAGGAGCTGGCTACGACTAAAAAGAATTCAAACACAATTTGCAAAGACTATCACAACAATGGATTTCAGCATTTAGTTTAGTTTAGTTTTTTTTTACCCCAACACTAGGCAAAGAGTATAAATATTCAGAGCTGTCAACCTAATAAAGAAGTTTATAGAGACAGAATAAGCTAACACAACTAAATAATACTTCAATTAAATAGATCGAACGCGTGAACTGCATATCTAAATTTCAAATGGTTATTCAGGTAGGATAACCCCGGAGAATTACCCATATCTACTGGTAAAAAAAATGAACACCTACAGTTGAAGCAAAACAAATAACTCATTTCCAACACATAGCACTACAAAAGTGAGATCCTACCTGTATAACATTGATTGCTTGCTTGATTGCCCATCCAAAGAGAGCTATGCCAACTGGGAAAGAGAGATAACCATGTTTCAAGGCACTCACTAACACCTGACAGAGAAGAACACAAATCAAGAGATGTTGGTAGGAGTATCTTCAATGGTATCAACCTCAATAACACGACCAATGCAAACAACTCAAAATGAACATGAGAATGCTTACCTCGATCACACTTTCAGATTGGCTTTCTGCAAGTAGGAAAAGGATTATATAAAGTACCTGCATAATCACGAGACTAGGTTTTATTCCTAACATCCTTAGGGAGCTAAGTACAAAAAAAAGAACCCAACTTTGTAAGTAGAAGTGAAAAGTTTATAGAGTTTCCAGTACTTCTTCCATGCACTAATGTTTACCGACAAGCATCTAATGGGCTAACCTCATCACCTTTCTCCAGTTTGATGATTAAAAGAAGAGTATGTGTTTCATTTTTCATGTACAATTTCATTAGTTGCATTCCACAACTATACATGAGCTCCACAGATCCATGTCAAACATATAAACAGAAAAAGGATGTTCTTTCCCCATTATTATATTTAAGCTAACATGACCACGCTAAGATTTTCCATAAGGTGCATTGTGAAAAAAACATGTCATTAATGGTTCAGGAAATGTATAGCATGTAGCTAATCAGCCAGTTAAGTGAATGTCATGTCACTGAGTATGATGATTGAATCACTTAAATTACCTCAGATGCCACACAGCAATAAGCCATGAATAAACGGTTCCCATAGTACAGCTTAAAGAGCCAATTAGTACTGTCTTTGACATCTTTATGACTTGCCTTGCCTGATAGGAAAGTACTGAAACAAAAGATAAAATTAATAAGTGTTATTTAAGCACAGAATCACAACAAGTCAAGTCCTTTAAAACAGAATTTTCTCCCATCAGAAAAAATTCTCTATTAAAAATGAAACTCGAGTGGCGTGCAAATAATTTCAGAGAAATTAATACCTGTACATTTGCAGCCAATGGCTGGCAATATCTAGGCTGAGCAGAGACAAGAAAATCATGCCAGGCCTGCCAACATAATCGAACATATGCTCAGCAAGTAAAACACATACATAAATTTAAACATATGCTGCAAGTATCAGAAGATATGCACTAATGTATTTCCTACCGGTAAAACTGGGAGAGGACTACCAACAGACAAGCAGTGCTGACCCTGTAAACAAGCATCAAAGAATTTGAGATGGAATTGTGAGTATAGCAGATAAACAAACAGTTGACAGTGAAATGAGAACTGTGTACGGTTTCAATATAAAAGGTTGAGAAATTGAAGATAACCTGTCTGTTACCATGTCTAGAACAGCTCCAAACGTCGAAACTGATTCACAAAGATATTCAGATGAACCATAAGAATATTAATGCTCAATTACTTTCTTTTGTTGTTGTTGATTACGATATCTATGAGTAGAGGATGAACCTAGAGAAAAGTGGCAAATGGTATGCTATATTTCTAACCAAAGGGAAAGAAAGGCACATGACATGGGGTCAGCGAGTGATTTCCAACTTGAGGTTTTCCAGAAACTGTTTAAATGTACAGCTGCGTTAGTGCACCTAATGCCTTGGGTTCATGCAAAGTCAAAATTGGTAAGTAACTTAAGATCCACAACCCTCTGTCAAATGTTACATGTTTTTCTGACCTCTTAATCTACTCCCTCTTCTTACTTTTAAGTTGCACTTCATGACTTCTAATTTTCTCTAAATGTAAATGTAAAATTATTCACAATACTGGCACTATGCATATATACAAAATGATTAACTTATCTCCGTACATCTCTACAATCATAATGTGGCTCTCTATAGACTCATGAGAGACGAATTTTGAGCGGACTTCATCTAGTATGTATGGTTTTCTGGCACAATAAAGTGGGCTCAATAGGGATAAAACCCACAAAAAGGCATCTTTTATTTTTCAGAGACAAAAATAAATGCTGGTAAATACATACATGATAATAGACAATTAAAAATCAGAAAGTTTACCTTGATTGAACTTGCGAGCTAACCAGCCATCTAATCCGTCACACACAAAGCTGTAAGCACAAAGTGTCTAGGGTGTGAAGGTTTTAACGGCAGTGAAGAAATCGAACTTGGGATTTAAAAGCAATTCTTAAGGAGCCGAAGATTACCTGATGAAGTATAGTATTGCGAAGAGTTTCTTATCTTCAAAACATCGAGCAAATGCAACAATATTCATGATAATTCTTATGTATCCTGAACAAAAATGAAACATCAATGTCAGTTACTAACGGCAAAGGAAGGAAACATATCAATCATTATTACTACTGAGTACGACAAACATGGTAATGAAAAGAAAAAAGAAAAACAGATTTAGACATGAGGGAATGTAAGTATGTACCAGTGATATTGGGGATGTAAAGGTAAACAGATAATGTGGACTGTTTCTTCTTATTCGATTTGTTAACCACCGCCATTCTTGCGTAAGAAATAGAGAGAGTGATATATGAAAAGGTTCTAAAAACAATAGTTGGTTTTCAATTTGTTACACGACAAGTTGCATCATCATGAACACCAATTCTCTCAGTACTGTCTCCCTCTTTCCCTGCATAAACAAACAAAAGAAATCCCCAACCCTCAACAAATCTTACACCACAATAAAAATGTGTTGTTTAGAAACAAACAAGAAAAATCAGATTATTGTTACAAGGTATAAACTAGGTTTTCATTCACAATGAGACTTGTAGATTGAACTCAGTCAGATTTTACTTGGATTGGAGATTAGCTAATACATGTATAGAAATGAAATCAAGAATTTATCATCTTATCCGTCATCCTATATAATAATAATTATTATTATAATTATTGTAAAAATTAAATTAAATTAAATTAAAGAAAGAAGATTGGATCAGATCGTCGTGATCGGTGAAGAAAAACAAGATAACTCACCAAACTTTGAAGGAATCGAAGAAACCAGGACAAAATTAGTGATGGAATCGTTGTACTCTCCTCTCCTCTCCTCTCCTCAAGTCCTTGGAAGAAGAAAGATGGGGCAAAGGACGATCTGGATGAACATCTAGTCTCTAATCGCATGTGCCCCACACGTGAGTTGCATTACATTAACGGACCCACGAGGGGCCGGCCTAAAGAGTAGGTTTGAAACAACTTCACAGTGGCCTGAGACGTTTGAACAATGTAGATCGACGTTTGGTTAGTCCAATATTCTTATTTCATTTACTCATGATTTGGCTTGTGGATCTCCTCTCTAGGTGCATGCTGTCAAATTAAAATGTCCGGCCGATCAATATATACACCGTATTGAACTAATTAAAAACAAGAGAATACTTAATTTTATGATGAGTAATTGTAAAAAAAATTTGTAGAAAACTTCGCTTCGTAGACAAAGGGAGCAGATAATAAAGTAATTGAGTGACCTGCTTCAACTCGCTATATATAAGAATGGATGACAGAAAGTTAGGTTCCCATCAGTATTGACATATATATAATGCTCAAGTGTCTGTCTGCTGAGACTTGAGATTCTGGATTATGCCTTGCCAATGAACTCAACATCGAACAAGAGTGTCGAATTTGGAAGTATTATACAATTGGTACCTGCAAAATCATACATAGGCAACATATAAGTTAGTTGATTACCAGCACCACTAAGACAGCACCAAAATCAGCACAAGTAGTAGTAGGCAGTACCTCCTTTGCAGCCTGCACCTCTCATGCCGTATGCAAGGTCAGAAGGAAGCTTTAAGCTACGTTTACCCCATTTTCACATTTAACATTCAATAAAAATGAGTGACTAATTACTCCGATTTCTGAGCAGTAGTCGTAATATATAGTGATGAGTAAATTACAAAATACTCATAAACATTTGTATACCTGGGAGCATGGGTGGAATTCCATCCCCGCCTAAAATTCCTTGATCCCATCCTTTAATCACCTGTTAGTTGAGTAGCACGGATTATTCAAGTAGTGATTAAAATGTAAGTTCATCTCTACAAATTAAATGACTGGGATCGAGGGTACTGCAACTGGCTAGCTAGTAAGGATTATTATTGTGACGACCATTTTTGGGGTCAACCACAACCAAAAAACTTAAGTTGTTAAAATGACAATACATCGAGTGTAATTGATGCAGAAAAATTATAATGCAGGAAATCATCACCCAAATATAAATGAAATCAACTCAATATATAACGTGGTTCAGCTAATAAGCCTATGTCCATAGGAAGATATAGCTTATTATTTATCAACATTGATTTTGTACACATGAGTATCATAAATTAAAGAAATTTAGTTCAATAGAATCTTTAACATAGCCTTGGCTTTCTTTCCCCTCTTGAATTTTCTTCAGCGTTTTCTCTCCCTCTTTTTCGTTAACCCCCTTATTTCTATTTTGGGGTTGGTATTTATAGCAATATGATGAGTCCCTTTTCCTCACTCCTTCTTATCTTTATTTGACCAGTTGATCTTATCTTGACTTTGGGCGTAGCTCTTCTTACTCCATTCGTGATGCTTCTTACTAGTTCCGTTTGCTGATGCACATCTCCTTGTTTATTGGTCCTTCGTGTTTATTATGTAGAGGTTGGCATGTGTGACATGTGGAATTTAACGTGGAGCATTTCTATTCTTGCTCGATTGGAATTTGTAGTGCGCACGTGACAGCGCGCAGATGATTGTGGAGCGCAAGAGATAGCAGAGCGCGGACGATGGTGGAGCGTAAAAGATAGCTGAGCGCGGATGATGGTGGAGCGCAGGAGATAGCTGAGCACGGATGATGGTGGAACGCAGGAGATATCAGGGCGCGGATGATTGTGGGGCGCAAAAGATATCAGAGCGCATATGATTGTTTTAGCTATTGATAATACTTTTTCCTATGCACTTTCCACGTATCTTATACAATGTAGTCAATCTCGGCAGTTACGGCCGAGATTGCGGCGATTTTCAAGGTATCGGTCATTTTCCTTGACGATATCCGAGATCTCGCTTCCCGTGATTTGAACGCGAATATCGGCCGCGACGCCCGTATCTCGGCCGCGACACCTGTATCTCGGTCGATATTGGACCCAAATGCTCTTTTTCGAAAAAAAAATTTGAATTTTTATTTTATTTTTTTTTTGATTTTTTTTTGATTTTTTTTGACAAAAAAGTTGGACCCAAAGCTACTAATGACATCATGGCTCTCGAAATCTGATTTATATAAAAAAAAAACTTATGTTACCAAAATTCTAGATGAATTCCATCACCAACCCGAGCCAATGATCTAACCCCTCCTCTGTCTTTGATTCGAATGCACGAAACTTCGAATCTTGTCTGCATTGTTCTTCTTCTTCTTCCCGAATTGAGACCTAATCAAGTCAAGGAAGGTAGGATGATAGCTTTGAAAGGAAAAATTGGTTTAGGTTGATTCTTATTTTTGTTTGATGAATGAATTGAATGTATGGCTTCCGAATGATGGATTTATCTTAAACTTATCTTTGCAAGAACTAGAAAGAATTTAGAAGTTATGAAAATCTGCAGCTGTAGTGAATGAAGAATGGTACATAACATGTTTGTGTTATTGCCTGAGTGACCATCTCTTTTTTGTCTCCAACACATAGCTTGTTGTTTAATTAGAGTTGGTCAAACTTGGTCTTAAACTTTGAAATTAGAGTTGTAATATGCTCGTTGTTTAACTCATTATTTGTTTTTCTTTCTTAAAATTTATGTTTATGTATTATATTTGAAATAAATCTAACATTTACATTTATCCGATATTTCACCGATAATCTCCCCGATATCAAGGTGTCAAGGTGTCAAGGTCCCGACCGCGATGCGACCGAGATCCGAGATTGACTACATTGGTCTTATACACATTAATTTAGGCTGACTTTTCTTCCCTCGGTGTCAGTTGATATGTGACAAATGTTTTATAGCTGTCTTCCTTTATTTCTTATTTTGTTTTTTGTATTTCCTGGTGTAGCACAATATGATACTTCCTCCTTATGATGTGAACACGTGGAACTGATGAATTTATGTCTTTACAATTATTATAGAGATGGTAGTAGATAAGAATAGAGGAGATAGCAGTAGTAATACCTCACCAACACCAACACCAACACGAAATGAAAGAGGCTTTCCGCGGTTATAGCTGCTATCAAATACTTACCCGTTCTCTAGTTTTCCAACATAATGTGCCTGCATGCAACCAGCAGTGCACTACCAATTCAACTTCATTCATCAGTTAGCTACCTAGTCTTGTGGTAGTGGATCTCATTTTCTTCTTAAAATGCGGCACATGATTAAAGATTAAAGACATACCTTGATGAGTTGGCCTTTCGTAGGTTGAGGACCAATTCCGATTACTTTATCGTAAAATCCAAGTCCTAATGGTGTTACCGTATACTCAATGGTTGATGCTAATTCTGCCGCTTCTGAATTCTGCGAGAATAAGGCTGCAGCAGTCAAGTATAAACCAATTCTAATCACGTCTCTTCTACTTGTTATTTCCTTTACCGCCTCTTTCTTTTGCTCTTGACTTGGGAAGATATGAGTTTGAGGAGAAATTGCAGAAGAAGAACATGATCTAGTCTTAATTAGGTGGTGATTATTGAAGGATAGTGATGATGATGGTTGCTTAGTATCAGTGGAAGATCCAAACGCCAAGGTAGTTGTTGGTCTGGCGGTGGTCGTCATCATCATCATCATCATTTCTAGCAATCCTCCTCCTCCTCCTCCTCCTCCTCCTTATCCAATCTTCTTTTCTTTGCTTTCTTCTGTGCACAGAAATAGTGATGATATTTTATAAGGGGTATTCTAGTCAAGAGTTTCAGGTGTAAAACAGGTGTTAGTATAATGATATATTAGATACACTAAGAAGGAACTTACCAGATTTCTTCGAAAGGGGGAGAAAAAAGCCTAAGGGAATCATCAAAGCTCAGCATAATAATAATAATAAGGAGAAGAATCCGTCGGTCGGTCGGTCGGTCGGTTGAGAATGTCACAGGCACTGTGGGAGAAGAGTCCGGCATGGAGATGGTTAGTAACACAGACTAAGGTTTCAAAACCATTCTTCATAACCTTCGCAACCGTCTGCGGTGTTATACCTGGTGTCATTGGATTCTTGTTATGCAGCAACTCATCTAACCCACAGCTTGAAGCTCACCTCCGCAAAAATGCTACACCTGACTCTCTGGTAATCAATCCATTTTTACAATTTCACTTTCTATCTATTTGTCTTGTGATTGATTATTGATTGCTGAGTTTAATTCTCATTTGAAGAATCACATACCTAATCACAAAATTCTCGTATAATGATTCATTCATTATCCAACACCAAACCCACTTTGTATTCAGAATTTTGTTTCTTTTTGCCCCTTTCCTGACTAACCTAAAACCTCAATTTCTGATCAATGTATACTTGCTTGAAATTGAATTTTCTGCCCAAATTTGGGTTTAATTAGAAAAGTAGAGCACTACAGATTTTGGTCATATTAATTAGTAATACCTGGACATTAAGGTTAGACGGAGAGAAATGCGTTTTACTTATTAGGCATCTCAAGATCATCCTGTTCATCCTGTTGTACTTGATAAAATATGTCACATGCAAGCATTCCAGCTGGGAGTTTCACTGATCATGTGTTCATTTAAGTGGTTTTGCTTGTGGAATCTACTTATTCATCCTTCGTTGCTCTTTTCTAATAGTTTCATAGTCGTGCATATGATGCAGTCGATAAGATGTATAATAATCAACTCCTGTAAGATTCTCATGTCAGTGTTAGAGCATACCTTTTTTTTTAAATTAAACAGGTATGAGGTTAACGCCATTTTAGTACCTTTTGTTGGTACATATTATCCGACTACCAAGGTATCTAGTGCAGCTTTGAGCTGGTTTAACTCCAGATTTAAGCCCTCTACTTGATTTCTTTGAATGAGGCTATGCTGCTAAATTTCTTTTTTCTTTCTGCTAGCATATTATATCTCTTATCACCTATGAATATTAGGTGCATCGGTCCCCTGCACCAGTTGCCTTTCTACGCAGTTGAGCCTTCATATTTTTTTATTTCTTTCTTTTTCCTTATTCTGAAGTTTGTTTCTCAAGTTTATACCACTGGATTGATCACTGTTGCATGTTACTGGCTTTAGTCTTTATAAGCTTATAACTTAGGACATAATTCTTTCTTTCTTTCCATGTTCTTGTATTCTATACCTGGTTTAGGTATATGGTAAACAAGAGTAATAGATCGTTTCCACTCAATTATTCAACTAGCTGCTTTGCATTTGAAATTTTAAAAAACTTCGTCATTGTACCAGAATTGTTTCCCTGATTCTGTTTTCTGAGAGCGTGGTGTCCCTTTGAGTGATATA
This sequence comes from Papaver californicum, assembly GCA_023531435.1. NCBI lineage: Eukaryota > Viridiplantae > Streptophyta > Magnoliopsida > Ranunculales > Papaveraceae > Papaver > Papaver californicum. The sequence continues at coordinate 16,800 of JAJJMC010006669.1, read as the reverse complement.
AAAGGTTGTTTTTCATTTCTTCGGAATTGTGGATCAGATGATGGGGAAAGTGAATCAGGAGAGACTTGCAGAATACCTTGGGGAGCTACAGCGAAAGGAGAACACAAACGACCGGTATGTAGCTGCTTTAAAAGGAGAGACATTGACAAGGAATCCTTACGTTAGGATTCAACCCATACCAAAACCCCCGAGCAGCACCAGCACCAGCACTAATGTTACTGATCAGAAGGAGCATAAGTAATAGGAAGGTTGAGGTATGTATGGTGTGAATACCTCGTCATCTGTCTGTGAGGCATGCTTCATACTTTATTTCTAAAAGTGATACAATCTTTTATTGTCATTGAAGATATCTGGTTTTTAGATGGTTCATTACTAGCAATAAAAATATTACAATCATTCTACCCATTTACTGTGTTATATATGACCGCCAGTTAAGGCTGCTGAGGTTTTACAACATCTGATTTTCTTATTCTTAAGTATACAGTATGTTCTTTATTACATTTTTGTTCGCAGTAGCAAAGTCACAGCGCTCATTAGCAGTCTTAGCCTTGTCGAGATCAACTTAAACTTGGCATCCCATTTGACCAATACATTTGTGAGTGTAGCTACAAATCCCATACCCCTACATGCCAATGGATCAGGACTTCGACATTTAAGGTATCAGATGAGGAAAAGAGATAAACTGCTGTGGTTGTAGACTTGTAGTTACTCATTGCTTTTAGGGAAAATTTACAGTCTATTATATGCTGAACAAAGTTTGCTCGCCATGGTAATTCTTTTTGTCATTGATTCTTGTTATCACAAAGGTTAGCATACAATCTATTTTTCTTTTTGTTATCTATCTCTAGTGATATGGTTGCCCTCATCTCAAACCAAGGTTGTCACAGAGATGAGCCAAACTGAAAATCTTTATCTGCTAGGCACATAGAAGAAATTGCTTGTAGCGCGGACTTTGCTGTCTGTACTGAGTACTCGAGTTTCTTTAAGAAGGTAGCTCTACCTTCAATTGTTCCACTTTTCCTTATTCTATCCTTGTTGGACTGCAGGTGAAGATGTGAGTTGCTGTGGGTGATTGGATGAAGGTGAAAGCAACGCGGTAATTGCATAACTGGGGTTGTGTGCTGAGGAAAAGTCACTTAGATTTCTGGTTTTCTGATGGTTTGTTACTTGCAGTGAAGATAGTACAAACTTTTTACTCACTTGCTGTGCTATAATTGACTGCCAATTAAAGCTGCTGAAGTTTTACAACATCTGATATTTTTATAGTCTAGTATAGAGTATGTTATTATCGAACGTATGTTGTTTCTAATGAGTGAGTTACTGTATTTTATTCTACATTTTGAGTTTGGAATTTTAGTTTCCCTCAGGGAACTTGTGTTTGATATACACCATTTTTTTGTAGCCTCAAATGTGTTGTTGTTCCATACTTCCACTATCTGAGTCGATCATTTCATCCAGTTTATTATGTCCTGCATAAACCAATGTTTTCCCCGACTATAGAGGTAATAATCGGAGGCTACAAGAAGAAGAAAAGTAGCCGCCTCTATATATCCGGGAAGCTGAAGTTGGTGGAAGCACAGGTTATGGATTGGGTGGTCATTAGTCAATGGATAAGACCACCAGGGACGTCAACTTGCAATTTATAGAATCATAGGGACACAAGTGTAATATAAGTCCTAAAATAAGGATACAGGTGAAAATATGAAACTCTATATTAATCGAAGAAAACCTTCTTTTATGCATCTTTTTTCTCTTCATCGATTAAACCCTAGAGCAGATAGATAGCTGCAGATCAAAGCACATCCCATTCTCAGGTCTGCTCTCTCTCTCTCTATTTTTTTTTTACTGTTCTTCTTCGCGTGATGTGATCTGAACCTACCATACAATTTATAATCATAAAAAGAAAATCCCCAAATTTTATCTCTAAAAGAAAAGAGATAAGTTTGGGTTTTCTTTGATTAGTTTTTATCCTGTGAAATATGAATATTATTAGTATATGTTTGGCAGTCGAATTATGAGGCTGATATTTCCCGGATTGAATTTTTGCTGTTCATAAACTTTTTTTCTTTCTTTTGTATACTAATTGAAATTGATGTGTTTGATCAGAACTGTAGTATCAACTTTCAGTCTTACTTATTACAGATGTTGCATTGAACTTGCTAGTATTTCTCTTAAGATATTACTCTGATGGTTTCGTTAGTTGTTAGCATAGATGGAAGGGATTTTTGTTATTTTATATATATGAGTGAACGAGTGCTGTGGCGGATTTGGACTAGGGTTTCTGAGTGAGAATTGTTTTTTGTTCAGGAAGGATTCTAAAGTAGTATTGTTTCAAGTGCTAGAGTAGCAGACATGACAGGAAAGGCAAAGCCAAAGAAGCATACAGCTAAGGAGATCCAGGCTAAGCAGGATGCAGCTCTAACCAACAGGGGAGGCGGTAAAGCAGGACTAGTTGACCGTACTGGAGCAACTAAAGGTGGACATGCTAAGTACGAATGCCCTCACTGTAAAATCACTGCTCCTGATGTCAAAACTATGCAGATCCATCATGAATCCAGGCACCCCAAGATTCCTTTTGATGACACTAAGATCAGCAATTTGCACGCCACTGTTGCTCCTACTATAGATCCATCTAAACCTCGCCCTGGTATTCGAGGAAGTCTCAAGAAGTAATGGATCTCCCAGGAGAATGATAACAACAACAACCCACTCTTTATCTATTGATCTTTTTCTGTCTTTTAAGACTTTAATGGATGTTATGTTTGAAATTTCTACTCTGTGCTTCTTCTCATTCCTATGAGAACCTTATCCTAGTATTAGTATAGGAGGAGAGAAGTGCTTGAAGTCTGTCTGGTTATGTGTTTCTACTACTAAAGCTGCAAGGAGGTAAAAAAAAATCCTGCTCTTTATGTGTTTCTTTCAGTTGTTATTGACTATATACCTTCTGCTACGGTAAATATATCTACTACCTTGGTACTTCTCGGTCGTGTTGCTTTCTTTTAATGAGAACTTCTTTGTTGTTTGGCTACCCTTTCCATGTTTGTCTATTATCTTTGTTTCATAGAATATAGGTGTAGCTGTTCAATATGTTCTGTAGTTGGAGATGCCTCCCTTGCTCAGTGATTGGGATTGCAGTCTATGTTTTCTTGTTATATTTGCTGTCTATTGCTTGCCCATCATTGTGAGTTCTGGATAATCTATTGCTTAGACGATCATGTTCTGGATCTGTAGTGTTGTTGTTTTCTTTGCAAGCATGAGTTGCTCAACATTCCACACCACACCATTTTTTTACCTGGCGTTTTTGGGGCTACCAAAAATTAATTAGGGACGACTAATAAAACAAAATAAGGTCATTTTGAAGTAATCTCAAGACATCCATTATCCATCTAATTTCTATAATGACTAATCTATCCTTGTTTAATTAGTGTTAATTTTGATTAATTAGTTGATTAATTTGGTTATAGATAGTGTTAAATGATGAATTTGAGTTTTAGTTTTAGAATAAAAATAGAGAGTGTGTTAGAGAAGAAGAATTTTTGGGAAATCAAATTTTGACTAAATTCAAGCATAAATATGGATTGGTATGACATAGAAGATGAGATTGAACATGAAGACCATAGTAGTGAAGGCTCAAACATGTAGGGACGACGATTTGGGTTATTTGTTGGATGATCCAAAGTTTGGTGTGGAAGAAAACCTAGACGATGAATCACATGAAAATGAAGATAATAATGCATCAAACAATCAGGTATTGTGTTAAGAAGCTCAAAACCCAATTTGTATGCTTTGCATGTGATCGGCAACAAAAAAACGTTCATTTTTGCATGCATTTAATGTCATGGACGTCCCATAATCGGTAGTTTAAGCTATTCCATAAACTACCGATTGTATGTCTGTTTAGAAAAAATTAAACAATCGGTAGTCTCGTGTAGATTACTACCTATCGATTGTACAAAATCCCCAAATTGAATTTTTAATTTTTTTTTTATCGGTAGTTTAGGAAGACTTATTGACTACCAATTATGTTAGTCGCCCCAAATTGAATTTTTTTGAATATATGTTTGCACAATCGGTAGTTTAAGAGAACTTATTATCTTCCGAATGAGTTAGTCGCCCCAAATTTGTTTTTCTCCAAACCTACAAAGTTATTATTTTGTAAACTTTCCAACCGGTAGTTAATGTCAAATAGTTACCTTATGATTGTATTATAGTCGGTAGTTGTGTAATACACTAAACCATCGATTATATGTGTACATGACTTGAGTAGATTTTTTTCGTGCTAGTCGCCCCAAAACTGAATTTCTCCAAACCTACAAAGATAATATTTTGTAAACTTTACAATCGGTAGTTAATGAATAAATATTACCTACCGATTGTAAATAATCGGTAGTTTTTAACAAATTAAACCTCCGATTATACTTGTTTTTGTGAACAGGATTTGAGTTAATTTTCACGTTACAATCGGTAGTTAATGAATACATCTTACCTACCGATTGTAAATAATCGGTAGCACGGGAGTTTTATAACTACCGATTGTTCATAATCGGTAGCATGTGAACGTAATTAACTACCGATTATCATTGTTTAACTCATTGCTATTTTACGTAGATTATTGAATGAGTTAATCCTGTTGCATACGAGGGTCCTGATACTTCCCTACACTATGCAAATAATTTGGACGTTACATACCCACTTTTAACTTGTTTTTATAATGTATGTTACATAGTTAGGCTTATGATATTTGTTTTGTTATATGCGCATTAAGACATTTGGAAGTAAGGCGGAGGCAAAGGAATGACTTTTCAACAGGTCTAAAGAGAAAATGTGCATTGTAGTTCAAAACAATTGCGTGAAAGTTGATCGATTTGAAATGATTTGTGAGAGAGGTGGCGAGCAAAAGAGTCATATGGGAAAGAATTATAAATACGTAAAGAAGACGAATAGGATATACCGAGGTAATTCAAAGAAGATTGGATGCCCATTTAAGATTATCTTCCATAAGCCCGAAGGTAAGAAAGGAAAAGTATGGAAAATGTATAGAGTTGCTAATGGTCGTCATAACCACGAAGATCCAGAAAATCTTGTTGGGCACGTAATGGTTGCCAAGTTAAAACCACAAGAAATGGAGACGGTGAAGTTTATGAGGACCGTAATAAAAACGAGTTCAATCCTTTGTAGATAAAGGCAGACGACCCCAACAACTTGTCCTCGTTGTCTACAATTTATTCGGCGCTAGCACAGATCAAAAGGACGGAATGAGACGGTCGAATGGTTATGGAACAATCTGAGTGGTTAGCCGAGAAATACAATTACATGTTGAGGAAAGAAGAAAGGGATGGTAGAGTGATTCGCATTTTCTTGGCACATCCGGAGATGATCCAATTGGATCAATGCTTTCATCAAATTTTGTTGATAGATGCTACTTACAAGACAAACAGGTACAATATGTCGTTGTTGAACATCGCTTGCCACACTTCGGACAAATGCACATTTACTGTGGCTTGGGTTTTAATAGATGATGAGAACGATGTGAGTTTCATTTGGATGTTGCAAACATTGAGGTCGATCTATAATGGCGATAATTTTCTAAGGGTTATTGTAACGGATAACGATACAGGCTTGATGAATGCAATAAAGGTAGTGTTTCTGGAAGCCCAAAATTTGCTTTGTACGTGGCACATTCAATGCAACATCAAAGTCAATTGCAGACATCATATCCAAGATAAAAAACGAAACATAGGTACCAAGAGGGCAAAGGAAGAGGATGAAAGTATTAGTAAACTAACCGTCGTAGAACAAAAAGAAAGAAAAGGTTGGCCGAAGAAAAGTGGGCCGAGGATGGAATGAAGTGGTCTTTATTTTAAAAAGCATGGGATAAGATAGTTTGGTCGATGAACGGAGAATATGACCCAATGAGAATATTTAATAAATAAGATGGCCGCGCATAGGGCTGCACAAATCCGACCCAACCCGCCAACCCGACCCGTACCCGCCCAATTTTACCCGCCTCGCACCCTGCCAGCAGATGAACGGGTCCGGTGCAGGTGATTTTTTTAAAACCCGTCTTCTGGCGGGTCGGTGCGGGTGATAGCTCCTCTCACCCGGCCGACCCGCCCACCCGCCATAAAACTCTTTATTTGATGAGTGAGAGAAATGAGGGTAAACACTTTTTATTTCCTCTCGTTTTTCTTCTCCATCTTCTCCATCTTTCTTTCCCTTTTCTTCATCTATCAGGAAGATTGAGAGTTGAAATGAAGGATTTGTGATTGAGTGATGAAAGGAAAGGTTCAGAAGGTGTTAGTGAAGATGTTGTTGATATGGATTAAGCAAAAAGAAGAGGAAGAAACAATAAATTGAAAGGGAAATAAGTTAGGGTTTCTGTTGAGATGATTGATGATGAAATTGAGTAGTTAAAGATGGGAATTAAGTACACATTATATAGAAGAAGATGGTTATACTGATTAAAAGTTTTGATTTGAAAAGAATTGAAAATTTAGGGTTTCAAGTAAAGCACTCAAGCACATCTAAAATCCAGGCTTCTATTTACTCTCACTGCAACCAAGTTTCACGCAGGCAGAGCCATGGGTTTTGATTGAGTTCGAAGATGCAGTGATGCTGTTTCGGAGAAGGAAATAAGAAGAATTCTGAGAGAAAAAATATAGAAGATGAATTCTCAAGTAGCGAGAAGAAGAATGAACTGATGAATGTTGGGTATTTGGAGTTCTTGATAGCAGTGAGGATGGGTAGTGTGTTCGAGTAAGAGGTGGTTTGTAAAGGATAAGTTTTCGAACCTGAGATGAGAAGGTAGTGGTTGTTGTTGTGTTGGTTGAATGGGTTTGGTAGTGAAAAGATCTGTGGCTGCCATGGATTCACGCTGTCAGACCGAGTAGAACAAAATAGAAGATGGGTTTGTTGAGAGGAAGTAGAGAACAACATAGGGAACTTGATGCAGTTGAATGGAGAGAATGTGTAATTGGTGTTGTGCCGTCACCTGCGAGCAGAGAGATGAATTCAAGGAAGATGATGGTTTCACTGTGAGATATGGAGAATGGGTTTTGCTGACTGTTGCTGGTTCTAGAAGGCAGGGAATCTGAGAATGAAGCTAAGAAGAATTGAGTTATGAAGAGTGAATTGACAACCAACAACAGTTAGAAGAAGATTAAGGTGGATGGTGATGTTTAATATGGTTGTTGCGTTAAACAGGGAAGACAAAAATTATTTCAGTTTGGCCGAGATTTGCTGCTGCTGATGGGTTTTCAACCGAGATTTCAAGAAGAAAAATGGCTACAAACAAGAGCCTGTGAAGAGGAAACAAAGAAGTGGAGAAGTTCACTGCCATGATTGAGTTGGTTTGATGTGTTGTCGTGAGTGATTGGATGAATTGAATGATAGATGGAATCTGTTGGTGAATGGTTAATTTTGTGTGGGTTTGTTTTGAAATGTTAAATCACATTGCAGGGAAGGAGAATCAATGTTTAAACTACCAATAACTCATGCGTGAATCACCAACAGACATGCTCACAAACTGTTCGGTGAAATGCCTCAAAAGAGTAGCCGTGAAAATTGAAATAGCTTGTTAGTTCACTTCAGACTAACCCTGCCTGGACGGGTGACCCGCAGTCACCCGCACCCGACCTGCCGTAAAGTCGGGTCAGACCCGACTCGACCCGTCCTACGGCGGGTTGTGTGCGGGTGAAAAATCAAGTTACCCGCTAACTAGCGGGTCGGGTACGGGTGATGCTAAACCCGACCCGACCTACCCGATGTACAGCCCTAACCGCGTATTTATTGGAGGATAAAGATTTTATATTGAAATGATAAAAACAGGAGATACACATGGCGGAGAAGAAGGGTACAACGAGTTATATACTCGTGTAAAAGGAGAAAAGGGATTGGAGGTGGTCGGATCCAGGTTTTAGATGGTAATGCCGGTATGTGGGTATCTTTTAGCGGATGTATTGAACTGCGTGATACATTTTTCTGTCCTCCAAGAACAAGATTTAGTCTCACATTTACACCCACAAGGTCGGTGTGTGATGATTCGTTCAAGGATAGACGAATCATTATGGCTTTTGTTAATGGCAATCATTTTATCGGTTTAACTTTAAAAGAAGATTGTCCATTACCTCCATTAGCCAGGTGGTCGGATTACTCATGAAACGTTGGGATCGTTTTTTTAGAAGTTCAGTACAGAACGTAATTGAATGTATCTAGGATAATGAATATTAATTTTGAATATTTTTTTGAACATATGAATGTATACAAAAAAATATTAATACAATGTTTTGTTACAACGACTAATTCATTTTTTGCATGCATTTATTCCATGAACAAATGATAATCGGTTGATAAAGGAGTAATATATCTACCGATTCCACCACATTCGGTAGTTTAAATTTTGTGCAAACTACCGATTATGTAAGTTGTCCCAAATTGGAATTCGATTTTTTTTCAAAACTCCTGGATACTAAAAATCGGTAGTTTAAATTTTGTGCAAACTACCGATTATGTAAGTTGCCCCAAATTGGAATTCAATTTTTTTTTAAAACTCATGGATACTAACAATCGGTAGTTAGTGAACATAAATAACTACCGATAATGGATAATCGTTAGAAGGGGAAACAAATAACTACCGATTGTATGTATCGGTGGTTTAGAAACATAATTACCTACTGATTATGCCGATGTTACGTAACATCTGAACAAAAACTTGTTCACATAAAGCAAACTTACTACATATTGTTCATTAATCATGTTCAAAAAACACACATCCGATTATAATAAGTAGCCCCAAATTGGAAATCAAAATTTTTGGTAAAATTTTAACATTTTGTACAATCACAATCGGTAGTTTAAGAAATTCTTAAATTACCAATTATAATAAGTAGCCCCAAATTGGAAATCGAAATTTTTTGTAAAATTTTAACATTTTGTACAATCACAATCGGTAGTTTAAGAAATTCTAAAACTACCGATTATAATAAGTAGCCCCAAATTGGAAATCAATTTTTTTTGTAAAATTTTAACATTTTGTACAATCACAATCGGTAGTTTAAGAAATTCCTAAACTACCGATTATAATAAGTAGCCCCAAATTGGAAATCGAATTTTTTTGTAAAACCAACATTTTGTACGATCTCAATCGGTAGTTTAAGAGTTTCTTAAACTAACAATTATGATAAGTAGCCCTAAATTGGAAATCGATTTTTTTTGTAAAATTTTAACAATTTGTACAAGCACAATCGGTAGTTTCAGAAATTCTACAACTACTGATTATAATAAGTATTATGACAAAAACAAGTAACATTCCCAGAATCGGTATATTAACATAACCATTTACTTCAGATTACAACCAAACTATGAGAATATAATTGAAAATTTCTCACAATCGGTAGATAAAGTTAAGCAATTACTTCCAATTACAACCAAACTTTGATAAAATATTTGTAAAATTTTCAGAATCTGTACATAAAGTTAAACATTTACTAGTGATTACACTATGGACTTCATGAACTCATAGCTTTCAACAAATATGAATTCTTCTCCTTTTTCATGATAGTAGTGTGTTTTTGCAACATCCTCTTACACAGGCATAGAACAAAAAGAACATAATTCATCAAGTTTACTATGTTATTATTATTGGAAGATTTTAGAACTTAGCTTATGTAAAAGATGCTTACAAATTGTTGGATCGACAAGCCTAAATGGGTGTGGTTAAAGATCCGTTGTTGTATAGCTAAATAATCAGCTATCGCTATTCGAATAAGTTGGTACCTATAGTGAATTTGTTCAAGAGATATTTTCTTTGGATTTCCATAATCTCTCACATATTTGATGTAGATCCCCCCCCAAAAGGTTTCGGGTGTAACCCTTCCAGCTATGACATCTTCACGCAGGGTTTCGTTATACCATGTTTTAATTATATCCGAATCTTCAGCGGAGTCAAATGTTTCTATTCTTGTAAGTAGAGTTATGGAGTGAGTTACAAAGAGGAGATGCTTAAATGAACTTTGTAGAGTGTATGAAACTAGGTGTGTGTGGTATTTGGTTGAGAAAAGAGAGATGTATTTGTAGGATAATTTCAAAAACTAGCCGTTGATTGTACTTTCATTCTAAATAACCTGCTAAATAATTGCTCAAATATCATTAGTCATAAAAGAAAACAACAATCGGTAGATAATAGATACCCTAAACTACCGATTATGTAAGTTTCCCCAAATTGGAAATTAGAATGTTTTCAAAACTCCTGGACACTAACAATCAGAAGGTTAATTTCTGTACAAACTACCGATTATGTAAGTTGCCCCAAATTGGAAATCGCATTTTTTTTCAAAACTCATGGACACTAACATTAGGTAGTTTAAGTAATTCTTAAACTAACGATTGTTGCTGAATGTACACAATCGGTAGTTTATGAAATTCTTAAACTACCGATTGTGCTTGGAATACCCAACCCAACGATTTTTTTAAAAAAAATAGTCGTTGGTAATAAAACACTATAAAAGGAAACTATCCCTTTCAAGGTGATTCACATTCTCACCTATCCCTTTCTACCTCAATCTCCCCTATCCCTTTCAATCTCATTCTCATTCTCACATTTGATTTGGAATGACTCTTCAATACACTAATGATGAAGATGTGGCCATCATTAGATCGTGGGTAACGATCATGGAGCACGAGTACGAAACTGCGTATTGGAACAACAATAACCGAGCCACTAATGAAAATTGGATGGTGGATCATAACACATATCCTTGGTGGCAGCGTGTGTTTCAGATTTTATGTGGCATTAAACGGAAATGAAAATCAAAGGACTCCGGAGGCATAAGGACAAGGTATGAGGTGTTGTCTGAACGGTTGGACAACTTGAAAGAGGAAATGAAACTGAGATTCCGAGCTCGTCCCACCGAATCGCCTGTGGAAAGAGTAAGTGTTTTACGTTAATAAGTCGTTCATTAAAAAGAGTTTTCAAGCATTGAAACTTATAATTGATTTGTTTTTTTTCCAGTGAGTGATAGCTCTCCACCAATATTTCGTTAAGCATGGGGAGAATTTTATGCATGAGGATTGCTATCGGATAATGGAAGAAAGTACCTTGTTCGGTTTCCACCTATATGCTAATTGATTTATTGTATTTCATTTCCTGTAATGTTACATGCATGCCTTTTAGATTCAATGAAATGATTTTACGTCCAACTGTTTTACAAAAGCAATCAATTGATCTAATCATATTGTTCACATAGTACGTTAAACTCACCCAATTGTTTATAATCGGTAGTTAAAAAATCAACTAAACCACCGATTGTGCATAATCGGTAGCACGGGCTCTACATTATCAACCGATTGAGCATATGGAAACACTACAATCGGTAGTTACATAAAAGATTAACTACCGATTATGTGTCATTTTGGATCCAGTAGAATAATCGGTAGTTTAGGTGTACAAATAACTACTGATTGTGTTTGATGTTTTTGAGTATAACTAACTAGCATAGTCGGAAGTTTAACTGTATATGAAACTACCGATTACCACTAAATTTTTGTCCAGTTAATTAATCGGTAGGTTATGACTAAACATAACTACCGATTATGCTAGAAGTTCATGGACAATGAAGAACATCACAATAATCGGTGGTTAACACAAACACGAAACTACCGAGTATAACATCTTAGATTTTAGGTTTATGGTTTCAAACTTTTATTAGTGGACGATTTTGTGGTAATTATTTGATAAGTAAAATGATATTTTAATATTTTTACATACCCTAGATTACCCCTTAGCTTCTCCTATTGGATGACTTTAAAAAAATAACCCCTAAATGATTTTTGTTAGCCCTTAAAATTAGTCGGCTTTCTTTAGAGTCTACGGTCCACACCGCACACTTTTGTAAAACTTTTCTGCTTGGATGTATCTTGTCTAAAAAATGGATGTGCTTGAATGCGTATTGTCTAAAAATGAATGGTTCATCAACAATAAAGGTGTGATTTAGTGGTTGCATATTTGTCCCCGGCTCGAATTTGATGGAAAAAATCAAGTTAGGTAGGAAGTCCGTACCGGTAGTCGCTCCCATTTTGATTGCCAGGGAGTGATTTAGCCCTGAACAAGTCGCAAAACTCAAATTTTTATTATGGAAATCTTGTTTCCTCCGCTTGTGTACATTCAACTCTGTATAGCATTTAGTCCCATGTGTTTGTAGCTGTGCTCCATACCAGCAACCAAAAATAGCCTGATTCCCTTTTACATCAGACCATTTGAGGTGATTGATTCTCTTCAGAGGAAGTGTGATGCCAATAAAAGTTGCATCTCATAGATTAACAAGTAAAAATACAAAACGAGATGTTGAAGGAATGAATGTCTGATGTCAAGAACTAAAACCACAGGAGGTAAGATATGGCAAAAGACAACCAGCCTTGGAAAGGGTTGTATTTCGAGGAGTTTCCGGCAGAAGCAAAACCATTTTTCGTCAATCCGGCAATATACTTACTGTTGAATGATGATCATCATCGCATAGTGGGCCTAGGCCCAAGTCCAACTCATGGGGTCTGTTTTAAGTTTCTTTCTTTCTTCCCATTAAAACAATCAAACAGACAGAGAGATAGTTGTTGTTTCAAATTTCAATCAAATCTAGGGCAGTTTTTTTGCCTTCCATACTCAAATCAATTTCTACTACATCCTATCGTATTTCTAGTAGGTATGTAAATGTAATCTGGTTCTATAAAATTTCTTTAGTTTCTGAGTTTTTCAGGATATTATTATTGGGGGGGAGGGGGAAGGGAATGGAGGAGGAGAAAGATGAGTCTAGGATGCAGTTCAGATGCATCCACTGTGTTTGCAAGATTAAATTGTTGTTTATTCAATACTCACCTGGAAATATTCGGTTGATGAAATGTGTAAGCCACCCAACCTATCTTCTCAAACACCTCTCAATTTTAAATAATCCTTTTCTGGGTCTGTTTTTCATTAGGGGAATTGCAAAGTAGTGGCTGACGAGTACATCGAATGTGAGATCATGGTGAGTTACAAACTACTACTTTACGTTAGTGTTAGTTGTGATCTCTCTTGGTCTTGGATGCTTTATTTACTTGTGTTTTTAACATTTTGAAAACGTACCATTCTGTGTACAGATCCTACTCATTGATTTGGTCATGCACAAGACCAAAGCTTATAGGCATTTGCTGTATAATGCACCAACTCTTCACCCTGTTGATTTCAAGGTAGCTAAACATCTTTGTTTCCTTTATTATTTATTGAGTGTACTTTGTTAAGTAATTGCGACAATACTCTACCCAGTGCGTATTTTGTAGAGAAGCACTTGATTCTTACTCTAGCTCTTTTAAAAGCTCATTTCTCACTACCCTGCAGGGCATATTGTGGAAGTCCGCAATCCTTTATCTTCTTCTAGATGGATGTACGCTTCCTCCAAAATAGCCATTTTTTACTTAAATTCTAATTTCTTGGATACTGATGTAATTTTTTTTTTATTGACTCAAGACAGGAATTTTCTTTTCAAGGAAGATTCAAGTCTGTCTTTGAACACTATTTCATCTTCTTTGATATGTGGAAAGGTTTGTTCTTCTGTTTTGGGCACCTGCTAGTTACTTGTGAATTTTTGTAACCACTGAGGTAGACTGTTTCTGCTATAAGGATATTGGTTTTCTATGTCTATCACAGATGCTGATAGATGTCCTCCTAGTAAATTTTGTCTTCTTTTGTGTTCTATTTCTTGTGGCTACAAGGATTTTGCTAACTGCATCCGCTGAAGCTACCAGGTGAACTAGTTTTATTTCCGTTGGCAAATAATTTTTCTTATGCAATTTTAAAGCACAGTGTTGAGTTCTCAAATCAACTGATCTGTTTTGTTAACACTCTGCTTATCATTTTTGTCACTTGCAGGTATATAGACGTATCTCTGGCTATCTTCGTTTCTAGCTACATGAGGATTTTTCTCGTAGCCATGATGGTATATAGTTTATGATTCATGTAGAACAATAATGAAAGCAAAACTATCCGTCCTCAATTTTATGCATAATTTGCTATCTAATACTTTTGGTGTAATGTTTTTCGACAGGTTTGGGACTTCCCTTCGTCTGTGCTTTATATCATTGATATGTTCGTCTTATCATCAAATGTGGTGGCTTTGAAAGGTTAGAAACAAAAACAATATACTCTTCCAGAAAACACTGAAATGACATACCTTGTCCATTGAGTAACTGTTCTCGAACGTTTCTTTAAATACTAAAATGTTATGACAACAGGATTTATATCTGCAGTTTGACAGTTCAAATTTTGTTGTTGTCATTATACTTTATACGTTTATATGTTATGATGGTGATCAGACATGATTTTCTGTGCACAGTGGTGACGGAATCGAGAATGAGTAGATGTATATGGGTATGCTGTGGTGCTCATGCTGTGAAGTTCTTGGTCAACTTAATGATTAATGGATGATCGGTTCTTCTTCATCATCTAAATAACAACACAGAGAAAATCCCTTTCACAAGTATTTTAGGCATTTGCGTTAGGTGTATTATTGCTTCTTGCAAGGGCAGGATCATAAGAGAATAAGAATGTTTTGTAGCTTTTTATCATTTTGTTTGTTGTAACAAGAGCATTGCATATTTTCCAGAATTCTTTGTGGGATGTTTGCTTGGTCGATGTACACTGAAATTGAACTACTGTATTCCGTGATTTTTGAGGCCAGGTGCTTGATAATAGAAATTTGTCTTCGGTCTATGATTTTTTCTTTGTCAGTTATTTGCTTCTATTGCATGCCCGTCACTGTAATGTTGTGAATAATCTTTTACTTAAATAGAGAGAAGATGATTCTTATGGTGAGAAATAGAAATGCAGTGATGAAACAGAGACCTTTTAGGTTAAAAATGCAGCCTCCTGAACTTCCTGGAACTTTTAAATTAATAACTTTTTAACACTTTAAAATCTTCATGCAGCCTCTGAAATGATAATATTATGCTATGAAAAGTGATCCACTTCATTGTTTTCGACCAATGAAATGATGTCGCAATGCAGTGTGCATAGACCTGCTATGGGAAACTGAATTTCTTGTCATGAAAATTGTTGACATGTTGTCATAGTAGATGGTAGTTGCTGACTCTAGTGTTGTTGAAGACCAACAAGAAGTTCACTTAGTCAAATAGCTTCACAAGCTGCACTTTTTGCAGCAATATTACTCTGCTTCAGCGGAAGATAATGCCACTCGGTCTTGTTACTTGGAAGACAAAGTATTCACTTTGGAACCAAGTGAAAAAACACAGCCAGTACTTTTCCGATCATCTACCAATCCCGCCCAATCAGGCAATCACTATAGGTATAGCTAACGAGAAAATTGTCTTTGTCCTTTGGATAGTTGAGCCCAGAACTCTTACTACCTTTGACGCACCTTAGAATTCTTTAATTTTTCAGCAGCATAATGGTGTTAATTTGCTGGGCAGCGTCAATGTCAGGCCTTGTGTTTGTGTGATAAATAATTAAGGGAACCACCGAGAAAGTGATGCATCTGCCTTTTGTGTTCCATATTCTTTCGAGAATGTTTCATTTACCGCTATGGGTGTTGCAACTGGTTTTCAATCACTACTTATATTGAATTTTTTCAACTAGTCAATTAACGTACTTTTCCTGAGATAATGTTATGCGATTGTTGGGAATGATTCAGTTGAATGCCAAGAAAGTTTTTCATTTGAAACCTCGCATCATGGATTTTCTGAATTCCTGCACCATTTTTCTGTTTTTCCCATTGTGCCAATTTTCTGTTTCATCTACTACCCTTCTAGACTTGTAGCTAGTGTATAGTAATGGCCGTTTCAATTTTTCTTGAAGATTCATCATAATCCTGCGCTTCTGATACTAACAAGAAACTAATAAATTCAACTTTAATTAATGATCTCCCAAAAGTAATACTTTAAATTTGGAATAGCTTTTTCTCTTTGAATTATTATTGGAGACTAGTTCTTTAGGTTTGTTTTAATTTTTTGGATGATGAAGAAACAAACTAGGTAAACTGCCTGTGAGTGGGGATCGACATCAATCAATCAACTTCATCATTAAGGAACTAAAATAGCATCAACTTTATGCCGTGACAATGTACACGAGAACACACAAACTTACCTTTGACTCTCTTTCTTTAATGGTCAGGAGTCTCAGGAGAGGACACCCCATTATATTTGGAGAAGAACACCGTGAAACTTGAAATGCCAACCATTGATAATCAGCATATGACACTTTTAACAGGGTGACATCAATATATATAGAGAGATATAGTAGCCAGTGAAGAGAGAGTAATTAGGGAGTCAGAGAGTGATCGGAGATTACAATAAGTATATGCAATCTCATATCAGCAAACCACAAACCAAATTAATTTGATAGTTTGCATTATTATTTCTTGCTTTTGCTTTTTGGTGCGCATCACTAATTACTTTTTGAGTAGGCCGGATCTTTCTATAAACTAAGCACTAATTAAATCAAGGAAATCCTAATTTAATGCTTCAGTTTCTTTTCAAGTAATACTTTGTATTTGCCGTATTAATCTCTCTATTCTAGTATATCTGTCTCAGTACTTCCCCCCTCTCTCATTCTGTCTCTCCCAAGGAAATATATTTATTATTGATTTTCTTTTCTTTATTTATTAAATTGTGTTAATCAAAATTAAACCTACCACCACCAGACTGTAATATGGTCATCATCAACAAGAATGATGGAGGAATAAATATCATGCAGCAGCAAGAGGAAGAAGATTACCACTCTTCATCATCCACAACAACAATGAGTGTTAATACCGAAACTGC
>JAJJMC010006642.1:0-11960 GCA_023531435.1 Papaver californicum | reverse complement strand
TGGGTTGGAGGATTTCTGCCCAAACAATTTGGCGCTAGAAACAGGGATGAATAATGGATTTATCCAACCTGCTACACAAAAATTGAAGAATTGAAGATTTAGGGATTTCTGGGTTCAACCGAAATTTGGAATTTTGAGAATCAAATTAAAGATATCATACAATTGGTAGTGAAATTATGTTACTGAGGAGAGAAAGAAGGTTGGTTATGATTAAATTGATGTTATCACGCCAATTGAATGAAGAAAACAGAACAGCAAAAATTATTTACAACAACCAAAAATTGCGATCCTCCATCTTTTCTCTTTCACCGAGCCTAAGAAGAAGTTTTGCTTCATTTTTTCCTCACCTGAACTCTGTTGCAAGCGAAGATTTGGAGCTTGCAAAATCCACTCAGTACTTACTCATAAGCTTTCCCTCACAGTAAATGGGTTCGAAATATCACGCTGCATACATGCTATGAACAGGTTTTATGATCTAATTTCATTTTCTATTTCAATCTCTATGTTTACAATAAAATTAGGGTTCTTGTTAAATTAGGATTTTTAACGGCTGAAGTGTTCAAACTTCAATTCAGAAGCATATGAAAGTTTGGGTTAGTTATAATTTGTGTGAATTTTAGGTTTACATTTCAATTTTGGGAAATAAGTAAATTAGGGTTCTTGATTGAAATGTGGTAGATCTCCTGATCCTTTATTTTAATTGAAAACCCAACTTCAGATTTGTCATCAGACCATTTTAATCTCTACTACCCATCTAATGATCTGAGTTAGATATACTTCCAATTGATGAATCTATGAATCTTTCGGTGAACTGATTTGTTCATCAATTTCATGTTTATGGATCCATGGGTGAATTGTTTTATGAGCATGTTACATACTAATTTGCTATGGTAATGATTTGATTGTAGAAGTTCATCACATTATTGAATCCTGTTTGACAATCTTATATGCCTTGTATACTATAACCTCAGTTCTTGTTTTACTGATATCCATCTATCCAACTGTTAGACTTTTCTAAAATTTTATCATGTTGTTACTTGCTAAGAAATGGAGGTATCCTCCAAATTTCATTATGATCAGGTTAGGAAAGGCAGTGGAAATTGTTGCAATACAGAGAACTATTCCTGTAGGATGTGATTGGGTTGATGGGTTTAAATGAAGTACTTATAATGCATGCATGACTCTCATTTTTGTATATCTTGAACCCATTTCTGTTATGAGTAATGAGTAAAAATTTCAAAACAAATGGATCATGATAAGCACCTTAAATAGAGGACTTTATACAATTGTGTCTGCCTGAATTCAACAATTTTGGGGGATATGATGTCAGTCATATCTCATAATCTAACCGTCACTTTTAACTCAAATTTTTATAACATGATACTTTCATTAAGAGTAAAAGGATGTTTATTGTACTTTACCCTGTTTGGATGTTTACTGAATCTTCCATTAGTTCTTAACTGGTTGGTATAGCTCTAATCAAACCATTGCATCTAGTTGTTCCTGTAATTTCAAGGAGGAAATGAGTTCTCAATATATGATGAACTTTCTTTTTATTCTTCTAATGTTAGTCGAGCTCAAAGATGTTTCAGGTAAAGAGTACAGATTGTAGTTCAAATAATTTTGAGCAGAACTCAATAAGCAAGATGAATTTGGGATGTTTGAGAGTTTCTCTGAACGACTCCAACTTCTTGAACTAGCATTGCCGACAGTTGGACCAAGGTGCTGTAAATCATAATACTGTACACCATTCCACGTTTCGCGATTTCATTCCTGCGCAGCAAGCTCTAGTCCAACAGCTTCAGCAATTCTGCAACCTTCTGAAGCAAAGCTTCGCAAGCTTCTGAGGAGAAATTCCACAAGCATCAGGAGCATGAAATCCGCAAATCTCGCTTCTGATGCCACAATTCCGCAACACCAGGTTTCCATCCCGCAACATGATTCAATTTCAGTTTTGCAAGCATCATTTCTCTTTGCGCAAAAACGTTAACAAAATTCAGGGGGGCAGGTAAGTAATTCCTATGCCTTCCAATTCAAACTCAAAAGAGATAAGTATAAGTTATTTTTCCTCAAATATTTGATTGCAACACTCATTCTATATTGTGAATAATGGTTTCATCTTATCCATGATTCTTAATAGTCATATATGAATGATTGAATCATGAACTTTATTTATTCTCTAAGAACATAAGCGTATCATTTCATGCTTACAGTGAAATCCTGCTTGAATGATAGGGAAAATTCAAGTTGTTAAAATATGTGAAAAGCATGATTTAACATGTTTAAACTTAAATTTATATAAATTGAGTTGAGCTTATTCAACTCAGGTTGTCCTGCAACTCAGTTGAACTGTATTTAAACATTTTCCATGTTGTATAACAAATAATAACATGATGTCAGTTAACTTGAAGTACAAAATTCAATTCTATATCTCAAAACATACAATTGTCTTTCACATGTATTTAAATTGTGCATCTTAACCACAGTTCCAATTGTACTTCATTAATCTACATTGAAGATAGTTTTTGTTTATCTTCAAGTTATTTTGTTTTACTTGATTTCCAATCCATGAATCAAAATTGATTTGCGTAGTCACTTATACAGGAAATAAATTGATAGAGTCACTGTTTTGTAGCACTTTCAACTGCTATTAAGTTCTGTCATTTAAACTTAGATTACAATACTAATATATGAATAGAACTTATAAAACCTCAACATTTGAAGCTTAATACGCAACTTTAATTTGCAAATGAATTTAATTCTATTTGATATCTTTTTATGCTTGAGTTGTGAATGACTTCAAGGTTGCTAACAGCACACAAAGCTTAGTGCACATCTATCTCGCTCTTGAATCATCTTTCAATGTTTGCTTATAAATGGAAAATTGGTGAGATGTAAATGTAGCATGATAAGATTATCATTTAGACTTAGAATTGATCTCTGTCCTATAGATAAAATTATAAGCCTATATCTTTTATGTTCAGAAAATGAAACATATGACACTATAAGTTGTTCTTAAGAGCATGTACAAACTATTCTCATTTTGAATTCACTTTTCAAGTGCATACTTTGTTGATTAGTTCATGATTAAACTATTTTGGATGCTAGCTCGCTGAGCCCTTACGGAATTGAACTAATATAAACTTGTGAAGCGAGTGCAGAATTGTACTAATATGCACTTTTGAACTGATGCAATTGCCTTTAAGCCCAAGACTACAAGGAGATTTTGCCATCTGATTTCTTTCATTTCAATCGACGACCTCCATATGAAGATTGTCTTTGCATCTAACTGGAAAACATCACCTGACATACAGCATGAAAGCCTTATTTACAAGCTCTTATGCCGAAAGACAGAAGTTAACGTTAAAAGCTTGTGGCAGACGAGATAGTTTGTACAACAATCAATGGAAGTAACTCTTGCTTGAGGACAACCTTTTACACAGTTGAATGTTGCCATTCTCACCGCAAATCTCTTCACAGAGTTAAGTATTTGTGTCATTATTTTGTTGATTTGGTATATAAGTATAAGAAATCAGATTTTACCCCAAAACACATACAATTTCAATTTTGTCCACTTATATGCATCAGATGATAAACTGATTGACTCCCATAGTTTTGTGACTTGTAATGCGAGCATCACATATGAATTCATAACTCATGATGTTAAGTTTTAATTTTAACTCATAGTTCCATCTTTCTGTTTCTTCAGTAGCTCTCAAATAGCATTGTATTATCTCGATTGAATGTCTACTTTTAGTCAATTGATTTCTTGAGATTCATATGATGTTTCTTATTTATCAAAGAATGGATAAATTGTAGCGTGAACTTGATATGTTCTTATCATAGAATGAATGCTTGAATTGCAGGGCAGAACTGATTGAAATAGCCTGAATTAGGCTGGAATAGCTAGAAAACAGATAAGACTCTGCTGAATTTTCTTTCCAGTGAGTTGGCTCACTGAGTTTTATCCAACTCAGTTGAACAAGACCAATTAGACCGAGTCAGATTGGATGATTCAGTTGACCCATCTTTCTCTCTTAACCAGTTGATCATTAATTTGATTCCGATCTATTTGCTTTTGATTTTGCATGGTGCATAAAAAAAAAAAAAAAAAAAAAAAAAAAAGTGATGATGATGAATGATGATATAGCTAGATAAAAGACATATACCGATCCGCAAGCATTTCGGAAAAGATAATTATGCATTATCTTTTTAAAATTTTTGATTATAAAGTTTATAATATTAATTGTGTATTAGAGGTAGCAATTTTAAATTTAATAATGATTATTGATTACCATCTTTAAATGATTCAATCATGATTTTTCGTAATTGTTATATTCAATTAAAAGCATGAAAATCAATTTTTAGCTTGTACCCATTTAATGTCATGAAATGTTTAAGACATTTTTATGAGATGTGAAGATACCTATGAAGGACACTTCAGAGATGCGGCAGCTATGCAATAATAATGCACTGGGGGCATGCTAAAAATAAATCAAAGTTTTAGCTGTATGAGCTAAATACTGCGCGCCAAATAGGTATTTCATTTCAATAGTTATTTAATACAAAATAAATAATATTCTTCGCCAGTTATATGCCTTGTACTTCTTAGCAAAGGCGACAATTGATAGATACTTCAAATGGCTCATACTTCATGAAGAATATTCAGTAAATACTTCAATTTATTCTGAACTTCTTCGAAGGGTGATACTTCATATACTTCGTAAGATATGGATTTTCATTCGATATCTCTTATATTTCTTGCGGCAATCTGAACGCTCCAACATGAATTATCATTTAAAAATGAGGATCTCTTTCAACCTACCATCAAAAATTTCTGGAAGGTGAATACTTCTACATTCATATACTTCTGATCTCTCAAACAACAATTACTTCGGAATATTCATCTGGATAATTTTCATGTCTTATTTAAAAATATATGTCATATTTTATTTCTATATATGCTTCTCATGTATATAGAAGAATATGGGATATATCTTAAATGAGAAATGGGAAATGAGAAATATCTAGATGATTTTTCAAGTATACTTCTCATCTACATTTCAGGTATATTTCTTACCGATATTTCTCCATTCAGGAGACAAAAAAAGACTGGTGGGTGCATCCCCAATGAGGGAACTCATATGATAGTCTTGAAATAAGGCTAATGGGCGCATCCCCAAAGGGGGAACCCATGTAAGAGTCTTAATAAAATGATGGACTACACATAATTTACTCCATGCCAGGGATAAATTAGGCGTGTGATCCTACAATGCTCTGTGGCTAGAGCAAATCTATGGGACACATTAATTTACTCCATGCCCGAGATAGATTAAGCGTGTATTCCTACTGAGCTCCGGGGCTGGAGACATGATAAGATTATTAGGTCACAGAACCTATGTAAGAGTCTTGATGCAAATTACTCATTTTTCAGAGTCTGGTTATCATTTTTCAGAGTACGGTTCGGGACCAACCCTGTATCTTACTCCTGGCTCGGGTTTGTTTCGTATGTGTGGGATCTCGATTCATTGTACTCATGAAAAAATGTTTAACCCAACAATCAGTATATATATATATAATTTTGTTTTGTAGGGACAAAAATATAATGAAGCCATGAAAATACACAAATCTGAAGTGCTACTGTTGCACAAATTTGAAGTATTATTAATTCGAGGCATGGATCGCACCAAGGTTCAGATGGAAGCGTGAAATTATTTTCTTAAGAGATTTTTCTTCAAATAACTCTCAAGAAAAGGGGGCAAGTTGTGAGTATCAAAAAGTTGCTTGACACGTGGCAGCAAAGTGCGGAGCACAAGATGTCCCGATCCAGGGATCGCACCAAGGTTCGATGTAGGGATCGTACCAAGATTCGATGCAGGGATCGTACCAAGATTCGATGCAGGGATCGCACCAAGGTTCGATGTAGGGATCGTACCAAGGTTCGATGTAGGGATCGTACCAGGCATCGTACCAGGGATCGAACCAGGGCTCGTACCAGGCATCGTACCAGGGACCGAAATATGGATCGCAATTTGATATGACAGCATCGATCGCACCAATCCCGCAAGCCATGACCGCAATTCGCGTCCCGATCCGGTGTCATCAATCCCGAACCGGTCAATCCCGATAGACTTGGGCTGAACACATGGAAACATTAGAGAGTGAGAGAGTAGACAGGTGGGCCCATATGGAGTTGCCACATCACCAATGCCTTTGACACGTGGAATCATCATCAGATGACACATCAAATGAGTTTACGTATTAAAGGAAAGGAGGAAAGAGAGAGAAAGGAGGTCTTCTTCTTCCGGGAGAAAATCCCACTGTAAACTGGGAGAGCTCCAATGGAGTTCAAATTTTTGTAACCTCAAATCCATGAATAAAAATCCTCTCAATTTCATCACCCGTGGAGGTAAGCCATTAAGGGCTGAACCACGTTAAATCTTGTGTGCAATTTCTCTTCTTTTTGTTCAACTTAGATGATTAAATTAGGTTGTTTTGGGTTGGAGGATTTCTGCCCAAACAATGGTGTTAGAAATTCTTTTATTCCCTTCTTTCCCACTCCAATTCCATAGATTCTGAGAGGAAAATAAAAAAATTAGGGAACATAACCAAAAAGTATATCGATCGACACGTAATATACCGATATGCACATAATATATCGATCGACATATGTAAGGAAGATAAGTTATTTTATATTTTTTTAATTATCTAAAAGTGATATCAAGTAAATATTAAGAAAGAAAAAAAATATTAAAAACATAAAATAAATATTAAAAAACATATTGTAGTAAGTGGGTGGGGACACTAACTATTTTCTCCCTAGTTCCTCTGCCGATCGCTACACAATGTAGATCACAACTCCTTCCACCGATCACTACATCAAGTAGCGATCCCCAAACCTTCCACCGACCAGCTCTCCGAGTGTACATTTTCTATTGCTTAATTTATTGTTTTTAAATTCTTTTATTGTAAAACAATTGTTCTCGACACACCATATATCGGTCGGGTGTTAATGCTTCGATCAACAATGCAATCTGTTTTCCCTCGTAGGACTTGAACTTCCCACTTCATTTTCCACGTATGAAAAAAGAGCTAACACATCGGACTTTAAGGGAATTTTCCCTTCCCGCATGGCCTGAGGGTTAAAATTTCTCTCCTATTGATTGGGTGTACATGTTTACATATACACGGAGCCTTGGAGTCTTAGGAGGTCTCTTAAATTTCAAAATTATTTTTTGTTTTTTTATGAACGTAAATTGTCTTATTAATTCTTGTTTTAATTACATGGCTATAAAAATCAATTTTAAGAGCAAAAAAAAAAACAAGTTTTCTCCATTGTTTTTCTGAAAATCAAAAGACTAGTTTTTGAACAAGATTAGAAAAAGTGAAAGTGTTCGATTTTTTATTGTATGCGTGAGAGATTGAAGAGAATTTTCTCAGTTATTTTATCCTGGGGATGTTGTTACGAAGAAAGAACAGTTTACCCAAAATCTAGGGCAGAGCCATGAAACATCGTAAAGAGAGCGACCTGGTCGTGACTCAGCCGTTACCTTATCTTTTGTTTGATTTTTGTTTTTGCCGGTGTAAAATCAATAATTGTTCCAAAAATACATGGTATTGGTCTGCCTATTCATTTCAATCAAGAAAAGAACATAACAAGCATACTGAAACAAATCAACAATCCAAGTCCCAACTACTATCCTCGTGTTTTTGTAAATTGAGAACTTACCATGCATCAAAAACGTACCAGTTAAGTATTACGCGTCAAGAAAATACTAGTTAAGTTTGTTAAACTTATTCTTTACTCTTCAAAATATTTTCACATCAGAAGAAGAAAAATAATGCATCATTTAATAATAACATGCTAACTTATGCATCAAGTATTTGCTGATATTAAAGTATTGTAATCTTGTTTTGAAATGATATTTTTCTCTTCTTGTTTGCAGGGATCTGCAGGGCCAGGAAGATTAGGAGTATGAGTCCCTAGCTTCTGCATATTTGAGGTTGAAAAACATCAATTATAACCCTAATCCTAATTGCACGAAAGCCATTAGGTGCTTGAAATGGCGGATCAAAAGTTATTAGTTCCCCAATTCTTGAAACAGTGTTAGAAGCATTCACCGCATCAATTTGTTCAAGAAATAAATTATAAAGTGTGACTTCAAAATCTGTTGTGGTTATGGAGACATTGTGACAGTTCATGGAAGAATCACAAACCTTAATTAAGAACATGTCTCCACCAGTAACCCTAGTTTCTTGCCTTATAACCCTAGCTAATTAGTTCGTGAGAGACCTCAAACCTTGTCAAGTAGAAGAAAATACCATATCTCTTCACAGATAAAACTCCACGAATATTCCACATATATTTCAAGGCATTTTTAAGATACTAGGAGTTGTTGACCAATCTTTCAAAGAAGCCACCAACAACAAAATTGTTCCACAGCCTATGAGCTGAATGTAGGACATCTGGTGGGATGGTTGAGAATACTACTTGCTTTTCTGGTGAGTTCAGCTTTAGAGGGTGATTTAGAAATTGAGAGATGTTAACAAATTCACCTGTCCATAAGTTGGACATAGTGAAAGGAGTGGAACAAGGTATGAGATGAAGGGTTATGATATGAAGTAATGCATGTTGTGAAGCACGAGGTTGGTTTGAACAGTGGAAAAGTTTGAATTTGAGTAAATTTGTGTAGAGAACATGTGGTTTTGGTTTCTATTTACAGGAAAGAACTTGTGAAATAGAGAGCGCTGAAACATCATGATTATGGACATTAAATAGGAGATTATGTAGTGTAAGGAATGATGAAAATGAGCAGCAGGAAACATGGGGTTGTAAATTTGAATGAAATTGAGTTGATCGTGAATGTGAAAGGATAATAGTCTTATATTGCTAATATCTCCATAATGAACTTAAAGTATAATATGGAAAGGTCATTCCACTCGTTGCAATTAGTTTTGAGTTGGATGTCTGCAGACTTTAACATGATATCAGAGTTGGACCCGTACGAGAGTAAGCCCAACGGCTATCTGTACATACAATGGTCCACGTATTAGAGGCCCATAAAGAGTGCCCTACACATGAGGAGGCCACTCCATTTATTGTCAATTGGTTTTGAGTTGGATGTCCGCAGACTTTAACAGTGAAATAGGGCAGGATTTGCAAAAGTGAGAAGCAAGCATGTGCATAGTTATACGTCTTATTTTAAACTTGCCAACTAATGTGATTGATTCTGTAAAACATAAAATAAACCCTAATTGTTCAAAAAGCAAATTGATGATATCATAAAAGCTGATGAACAGTGTTACCTGGAAATTAAGGTGTGGAGAGAAGACGACCACAACAGAAGAAAAAATAGGTAGAAGTATCTTCATCTTCAGCTTGTTCAAAAACCAAGAAAGACTAAGCAGCAGAAGTAATCGAAGACCAAAGGCGAGAAGGAGACCAGCAACTAGGGATGTACATGGTACAGTTTTGTTCCGTTTCTTCTCAAACCAGAACTGAAATCGTGTTACTCAGTTTTTAGTTTTCTTAATCAAAACCAAGCCATTAATACATCGGTTCAGTTCTCAGCCGAACCGACTTGGTTTCAGTTTAATCCATTCGGCTCTGGTAAACCGATTACTCTATCAACTTCAAATAACTTACTCTTTTAGATTTCTACAACAAATTGAATCATAATATAAACAAAGAATAAAAACTTTTGTTGAAAAAAAAATTGTTCTATTTTTTTCTACACAAATTGAATCATAATATAAACCCTAGAAATAAAATAATAATAAAAAAAATATAATCAAAGAACATATAATAACTAAAACCCATTATCAAACAAAACAAAAAAAAACAACTAAAACCCATTATCTAAATTCCATTTCTTACATTGTGATACCATTAAGCTAGATGATTTCGACTTCAATTCGTTCAAAACAAACAACAAATTCAACTCAGAAACATATCATAGAGTTTTGTATATAAGAAATCTGGTAAATTCATCTCCCTCTTCTTCTTACCTTCTCTTATATCAGTAACCACCACTGCATACAAAATCCACCACCACTTCTTCTCCGTCTATAAACAAAAAAAAAGACAAAAAAAAAACCAACCAAAATCAAAAATCAATAAAGAAGAACTACAACCTTAGACATAAAATAAGCAATTTGGAAAATCGTAAATCAAATCATGTTACACAAATAAGCTTTCTCCATATGGTATTGTGATTTTTTTATTCTTATTGAGCTTTACTATATTCTTCTTATTACAGGAACAAGAGAAAGAGATGAGAAAGAAAACAAAAAAAAAAACAAAGTAGCAGGTGTAAGATCTAGACTGCACAGTGGAGAAGAAAGAAAAGGAGAAAGAAAAAAAAAAAAGATCTAAATTTAGGCTACGGTTGGTTTAGTTTATACTCTCTCCGTCCAAGTTATAAAGGCATACTTCTTATTTTTGGTTGTCCATCTAGACAGGTATAGTTATGATATCAAATCAATTTTTGATAAATATGCTCATATTAATATTGCATAGGTATCACACCATAACATTCATTGTCTTTGTAGGGGTAATTATTCCATGGACAGAATATATACTCTTTGTTGCGTTAAATCTTTAATCGTCTTTTCATATTTTTCTCTTCAAACACTATGGATAAGGATATGCTAGCTTATATAGAAGTAAGTCTTAAATTTATTTAGTATCCCAAAATTATATTGGGAATAGATTAAAGAGTAAAATAGGTAAAAATCTGGATTTTTATAAATCTCATATATTTTCTTAATTTAAGACAAACTTATTTTATGCCTTTGTAACTTGAACGAAAAGAGTACTTTTATGGTTTAAAAGTGCAAATAGGATTAAGTGTAGTTAATCATTGAACCATCGATTTTTTGGTTCGGTTTTACATCAAACCAAAATCAAAACCATTAACCAAAATCAAACCATTAATAAAGGGTTCGATTCGGCTCTCTCCTATCTGGTTTGGTTATGTTTGATTTTTCGGTTTATCTGTTACCATATACAGCCCTACCAACAACATAGGGATGAAGAATCAGCTGTTTCAGAGATTATGATTATCTCTAAGACCTAGGTATCATTCACGATGGTGAGATTAATTGTGATTTCTGAGAAATTTCCATCGAAGCATAAATTCGTTTTCCCCTATCAAGCTCCAATTTGGGGAGAAAAACATCGTGCTTTACCACAACCTAACTGTGACTTATATCATAGTTTGGGCCGTGAATAAAAGATTTAGCTGGAAGAAGAAGGGGAAGTCACAGAGGAATTGGGGTTTTCAGGTTTGCAGTGGGAAAGCGGAGGAGGTTTTTTTTTACTTTGGATCTCCCGTGTTAATTTAATTGCTTGTTGATTTTAAAGTACTGTAATCTTGTTTTGAAATAATATTTTTCTCTTTTTGTGTGCAGGGATATGCAGGACCAGCCAATCTGAGGCCCTTCTGCATCTTTCCCTATGAATAACGTGGAAGGTGGGAGTGTTGCCTTATTTTAAAACGGCTGAGGCTTTCCCTCGACAAATTGCAATCATCGTAATATGAACCTACATTATCATTTAGCTTGTTCCTTTAAAAGAGAGACAAGAAAATGTGTAGCTATCATAGTCCTTGGATCAAATTTCTTCTCCTGGCTCACATTTTCAATTTGTGCAGAATCAATGGATTCTTTAAGTTCATATGCATCAATTTTGATTAGAAAACGTACAAGTATTGTTCTTCTATTAATGTTGTTTATGGTACTATATGGTGTAGTAGAGATTCTCGAAAACACTGCCAGTGACCATGCTGGTACTTCTTCTTATGTTCATGGGGAAGTCACCAGCAATGGTCATCCATATCTTGCTCGAAAGTTGATTATGGTTGCCGGTGATGGCCATAGACATGAACTGCGTCGAGCAGGAACAAAGACACCTGTCACGGGGTCGGTCCTTCGCCTCGACTTCACTCCGTGCGGCACTT
>JAJJMC010006637.1:2339216-2388956 GCA_023531435.1 Papaver californicum | reverse complement strand
AACCCAACCGTAATTCTTCTTGGATTTTTTTTTGTATTTCACCGTTTTGATCATAACTCACTCATACAATGTCCGATAGCTCATTCCTACGGTTTATTACAGAATCATACACATTACAACATGACTGCTTTTAGCATCAACACTAGGGGTGCACAAAGGTCGGTTCGGCTAGGTTCTTGATGGAACCCTGTACCTGTACCTCCCTAGGGTCGGTTCCTAAGTTTTGTATCTGTACCCTGTACCCCGTACCCTCGGTCCGGTTCCGGTTTTGTACCCTGTACCCCGGGTCCGGTTCCGGGTACGTACCCTGTACTTTTTTTTTTGTTATATATGAAATTTAAATATAAATTGTTGAAATAACACATGTTCAGAAGTTTAAATACAAGTTCAATATGGCATTACAGATTGGTTTCAAAAGCACAAATGCGGTATGTTGACAAGCAATACATATTCATAGGCAAGTTTGTTTGAGAAAAAAGGAGAAGGCTTAAAGTTGAGGCTTCAAAGATTCAACAGGTTTAAAATGATGCTTCACAGGTTCAAGACAGGTTTGAATATAATACAAGTTCAAGGGAATGTGCAATACAATACAGATTCATTGAAATACTAAAATCTGGCATTTTCACTAAGTGAGAATTTGGACACATAAATGGTATGAGAGGCATGCTTAACAGCAGACTCAATACATGAGTTTAAAAGTTTAAATCAAAGCAGGCCATGTGATGGAATGGGTTTTAAAAATCCAACATTTCAGGAGTTCAAAACTACTACTTGTTAAGTCAAGTTAGCAAACAGGGGTTTTACACAGATTCAAAGCAGGTTCAACAATTGCATTACAGGGGTTTTAAAGTGTTTGCAGTTCATTACAAGTTTGTTTAAGAACAACGCAAAATGAAGCATGTTCGTTTCAAAACAGACTCAATACAGGGGTTTAATCAACAACACCGAAATGGAATGAAAACATACACAGTTAAATCAAATTAGGGCAGAAGTTTAAAATGTTTAAACTCAAGGAAGAATCCCCCTACCTCAACAGGAAACCAATTTCAGCTAGAATCAGATGATGGGAAGAAAGGTAGTCCACATGCAGTCATACCTTAATCGAGCAGAAAGAATAATCGAAAGAATTAACACAATCACAATAGCTACAGGAAAATGGTGAACGAGTTAAATATATTTAGGGTAGAAATTGAAAGTGAAATTGAAAAGAAAATCAACCCTTACCTCTTCAGAACACTAATTCACCCATAAACAAAAGACGGGTTAGGTTCAAATTTTTGATTTACTGATTCAATTCTGTCGCGTGAAGAGTTGCAGGTGGAAGAAAAGAAGCAGAACCTTGTTTCTGGTTTCGGAGGAGATACACACGAGCAGGTATTCTCCAGCCACAGTTTCAACGATAGAGATTAAATCAACATAAAAAGATCAATGGTTAATATTGATCGGTTCCTTGGGTCGGTACAGGTCGGTTCTTAGGCTGTACCTGTACCTTGTACCCGTTTGTACCCGGTTCCTAAATTTTGTACCTGTACCCTGTACCCTGTACCCTCGGTCCGGTTTTTTTGGGGTACGGTTTTGTCGGTTCCGGTCCGGTTCTTCGGTTCCGGTCGGTTCCTGTGCAGCCCTAATCAACACACAAGATTCAGTCCCGATTCTCTTATGATTTGAGGTACCTAAATTGCTCAGATCTTTATGAAATTTCTACAGTAGGTTACCTACATATATACAAACATCATAATACAATTTCAGCTTATTCCAACGGTTTATTACAGAGTTATACATGTTACAACATGACTGCTTTTAGCATCAACATACAGGATTCAGTCACGATTCGCTTATGCTTTGAGGTACCTAAAATGCTCATATCTTCATGAAATTTCTACAGTAGGTTACCTACATGTATTCAAACATCATACTAAAATTTCAGATCAATCCGATATACGGATATTGAGAAACCATACAAACAGTTGAGTGTCCAGAGTCTGAATTCAGCACATTGCAGTCTCAGATTATTCAATCTTTACAGTATTAAATTGAACCTGATCCTCATGAAACTCTTACGGTAGTTTTATAACTCAGTTTAACACAATATCTTCAAATTTCATAACAATCTAACGGGAAAATCAGAAAAGAAACGACTATGAACCCTAATTCTCTGTAGCTCCCTAAGATGATTTAGATTTGTTAAGTCAATTTGCAATGAGTATAAGAGATAGAAAACCTACCTGGTATGTGAAGCAAGGAAATAAAACCAACCCCTTTTCTTCTCTAATGGCTGAAATTCTTTTCTTCTCTCTTTTGTGTGCGTTTTTTTCTATTTTAAGTTCTTCCGAAAAATATAAAACACCAACAAAACCCTAACTATATGTATATACTTTAACTAGTCTTCCTAAAACTACTCGGACTTTTTTTTTTCTTTTTTTTTCCCACGTAGTGTTAAACATCTCACGAATAACTAACCTAAACCTAATACTAGAGAGCCTGCAGTTCTAGGATAAGGGGTTTTACAATCTCCCCCCCTAAAAAGAAAAGTTTTCGTTTTCGTTCTCGAAATGAAATTGTACTTACCAGATTGTTGAAGAAATCAGGGTAACGAGTCACCATGTCCTCCTCACGTTCCCAGGTGACTTCCTTGTCATTGTGATGGTGCCACTGAAACTTAACCATAGGAATGTTCTTCCTTCGAAGGACATGCTCTCGGCGATCAATGATTCTATACGACTTTTCTTCATAAGATACATCTTTCTGTAGTTCCAGATCCTGATAGTCTATTACCGAGTGTTGATCTGCATCCCGCACATTCTTTCAAAGCATAGATACGTGAAATACATTATGAACCCCAGGTAACACTTCTGGTAGAGCAAGACGGTAAGCCACCTTCCCAATCCTTTCCACAATAGGAAATGGTCATATAGAACGAGGAGCAAGTTTTCCATTTTTACCAAAACGTAACACACCCTTCATGGGTTAAACTTTGAGAAGCACTAGGTCTCCAACTTCATATTCCCGATCCTTGCGTCTCTTGTCCGCATAACTCTTTTGTATACTTTGTGCTGTGCGCAATCTTTCTCTAATTAGTGCAATCTTTTCGGACGTCTCACGAATAATTTCTGGACCCGTGAGTTTGGATTCTCCAACTTCTGTCCAACATAAAGGTGAATGACAAGGTCTGCCATACAACGCCTCAAACGTAGCCATGCCAATGCTAGAATGGTAACTATTGTTGTATGCAAACTCCACCAAAGGTAAGTGATTCATCCAACTACCTCCAAGATCAATAATAGTGCACCTCAACATATCTTCAAGTACTTGGTTCACACGTTCGGTTTGTCCATCAGTTTGAGGATGAAATGTTGTGCTAAAGTTCAATGAAAACCCTAAAGATGTCTAAAAACTCCCCCAGAACCGTGATGTAAAAGATGAATCTCTGTCAGAAATGATAGATACTAGGACACCATGAAGCCTAACTATCTCTCCCATGTACAACTGATCTAACTTGTCACCAGAATCATTTATCTTGACCAGTAAGAAATGTGTTGATTTCGTCAATCTATCTACTATCACCCAGATTGCGTCGTGACCCTTACTCAATCAGCCGAACCAAACTTCGAATTAGACATTAATGTATTGAAAAAATAAATAAATCAAACTTCGAATCGGAAATTAATATATTTTAAAAAAAAGAAACAATATGACATCTGATTCGGATATAATTGGAAGTCGATAATTAATTTCAGATCTCGAGGCAGGTCCTAACACAAGGTGATACTTCCATTTTGTGTTGAAATAGTCATTTGTAACTTTCAACGGTCTTTTTCAACATTTGTTGATTAAGCAAGAAAAAATAAAATAAGAATAATCAAGTAGACTTAGACAAGTTATTCATCTGAAAGTAGTTTTAATCCGATTAAAAAAATCCACTGGTAATCAAACTTTAACTAATTAATTTAATCTGAGTTATTTAACACCCAAATTTATTAAAACCAAACACAGTTAAATCACATTAAAATTTGTATATTTAACATTTCCAATTTATTTTTATTTATTTTCTAGCATATATTACCAGTATTTCGTAAACATCATTATTATGTGCGTGACAAAGAAGAAACTCTTCACCCATAATCTGTAATTCATGATTAATGTAAGCAAACTTTATCCATAAATCTACTGCGGTCGTGCTGTCTATTTTTTCTCTGGGAACAATACCGGAAATTACATTTTTTTTTCCATTTTTTTTAAAAACAATTACGGTGAAACTAAAACATAGGCAAAAATACAAATAAGAAAGTGATGCAAACAAACAAAAACGTATAATTGCATTGAAATAAAAATAAGATATTAAAGATCTGTGGTTCTTAAAAGAGCTGTAATAACACATTACTCAACATAAAGATTTAGGGTTTTCTTTTTTGAACGTTTCAAAGACAAGATTGAGAAAGTAATAGGAGGAAGATTAGCTTCTTCATAAACATTAGGTTTCTTTGATTCTTTTCATTGTACAACAACATATAAAGAAATAAAGCAAAGAATATTTCATACAGAGAAATAATACTAGTAGTTAAATATTAATTAAATTAGTCCCCACAAATAATTGCTTATTACAGAATGGAAATCGTTGGGTTTACAGAATTAATTCTAAAGAGAGAGAAAAGATTAGTGAAACTGAAAAAACACACACACAGAAGAACAGAAGAGTAGTTACAAAGTGTCTGTTTTTCCGTTTAAAACACAAGTTTAAAAAAACAAACAAATAATATATAGATCTATGTAGTACATTACTGTGTAATACTAAACAGAAAAAAACGAAAACCCAAAAACAAAATCAATTTTAACAACAACCAAAAACAAACATCAAAACCTTCAACTACACACTTTCTTTCTTTCTTCTTCTTCTTCTCCCACATAGGGTTTCGTTCTTGTCTTTCTCTCTCTAAAAAACCCCCCTCAAACATCATCGGATCACATAAAACAACAATTTCGTTATCGAAAATCACTTCATTGTCCGATCTAATCTTGTTCTTTTTTTCATTCGCCATTCTCGATTATCATATCTCTGTCTGTCTTAATCTCTCTTTAGAGAGAGATAGAGATAGATAGAGTTGATATTTTGATTTTTCTGTTTTTCGATTATGTGTGAAGAAGAATGAGTAGACAAAAAGGAGGAGAAGAGGAGGAGGAAGAAGAAGAAGAATCAGAGGAAGAATGTTTTTACGAATCGTTAGATAGAATAGTTTCATCTTCATCAACTTGTACTTCTTCTTCATCATCATCAGTTGTTGTTTCTGAAGATGAAGAAAATATTATTAACAATAAAAATCAACCTATTGTTCCAAGATTTCCAATTTCACATTACGATGTTTGGATTTCGCAACCTACTTCTATCGAAGAACGACGGCAAAAATTACTACACGATATGGGTCTTACTTCTGGTTCTTCCCCAGATATTGATTACGGAAGATCTGTTTCATCTGATAAACTACAACAAGGACGAGTCAACTCATCAACATCATCATCGTCGTCGAATTGTGCAGTAGCTCGATCTAAATCAGACGGTGCAGATTGTAAGGACTCATCACCTTGTGATCACTGCAATTCTTCTATTCCTTCTGCTTCTTCTAATTCTATTCAGTGTCAGTCTAACAATAATGGTAATTCTGCTGTATATAATAAAAGACTATTACCATCCAAATCACGAAGAAGAAGCAATGAAAGCATTGGTGGTGGATCACCCACTGCTAATGCTGTTTCTTCTCTTAATAAGCCTCCTAGTGGTAAATTGTCTAAGAAATTGGATGACATGAATTCGAGTTTGGATGATGTTGCCCTTGGAGGGGAGCAATTAGATGAGAAATTGAATACAAATGGAAATGTTAAGGACCAGGAAGTAGAGGAACTTGACCCATCTTGTATGATTAAGAATTTGGATACGGGCACGGAATTTGTTGTAAATGAGGTTAGAGAAGATGGATTGTGTGACAAAGTTAGGGAAGTTGGAACTGATAGACAACTTACGTTGGAGGAGTTTGAAAGGTTCGTTGGGCACTCTCCGATCGTTCAAGAACTGATGAGAAGACAAAATGTTGAAGAATTTGATGATGGGAAGGATGATCTGGATATGGATAAAGGTGGAGCTGGTAATCCTGGATTGAAAACAAAGAAAAAAGGAAATTGGTTTAAAAGTATAAAGAAGAATGTGGCTAGTGTAGTGATTGGTCAGCGGGAGAAGAAGAGCAGTGATGAAAGGGATACTTCGTCGGAGAAGGGTGGGAGGAGGTCAAGCTCTGCAACGGACGAAAGTCAGGATGGATCCTTACATGGACCTGAGAGAGTTCGTGTTCGTCAGTATGGTAAATCATTTAAAGATCTAACGGCACTGTTCAAAAGTCAAGAGATACAAGCTCATAGTGGATCTATATGGAGTATCAAATTTAGCTTGGATGGTCGATATCTTGCGAGTGCGGGTGAGGATTGTGTAATTCATGTATGGCAGGTGGTTGAGTCAGAAAGGAAAGGTGATTTTTATGAGAAGTTGGAAGATGGGGTTCCGTACTTAAACTGTTTACCCAGTGGGTCTCCTGAACCTGCATTGTTGTTGTCTAATATGGAAAACAATTCTGAGAAGAAAAGAAGAGGTAGGAAGTCTATTAGTAGAAAATCTATTAGCTTGGACCAAGTAAAGGTTCCAGAGAGTGTATTTGCGCTTTCAGAAAAGCCCATCTGCTCTTTCCTTGGTCATCTTGATGATGTACTTGACCTCTCATGGTCCAAATCTCAGGTTAGCAATTTTTGTTTGCCATGCCATTACAGTTACATTTTTCTCATTTCTTTTTTAGCACTGACACATGATCATATGTCTAAATATCACTCCCCGGATACATTCTATCCCAGCTGAGATGAATTACATAATTAGTCTAAATTTTGTTGCCTGCTTCATGTGATAGTATTTCTGTGGTGGCTTATAATTTGTGAGGGTGATGTTTGAATATTGGTTGAACACAACTGTTGTCAGTTGACATCTTTAATCATATAACAAATCTCAAATTGGTTTGGAGCAATGTAGTTTCTGTTATACTCTCGAAAGGCCTTTGTTTCTTATAGATATCTTTCCATGTTCTTTTTTGTGTTGAGCTTGATTTTAAATTTTGGTATGGGTCCAAGTCGTTTCGTTGAAACTAAGTCTAGTTAGGTGATGTGCAGTCTAGTTACAATCTTCCAGTTCCAAGGGAGTTCTGGGTTTGCGTAAATTTAAATATGGAAAAAGTATTAAGCGCAGTTGACGTGAGTCAAGGTGATTTAGAACCTGAGGCCTCATGGCCTGACCTCATCTGACTTGTGATTGTCTTGCACGACTGCAGCTGATGGTAGAAAACTTCTGTAACATAGTAACTGAATGGCAGAATGTACTTGTGGTTTGACATGTTGGTTTGTCCATCCCATGTATGGTCAGTTTGTGAGAGTAAAAGGTCAGATGAGATTGAGAATGAAAAACAGAAGAATAGGAACTCTTCAGCGATACTACTTGTAATGTGCTCAAGCAGAATCATGTTGAAATGTGCCCAGCTTAAAGGTACAGAATCCACAGAAACGGGAAATGTATGTGTTACACAATCCAATGTGGACATGGGTATGGAGTCGAATTACTACCCCCTACATGAGACTCGATGCAGGAGACGCTCACTGTTGCAGGGACTGATGCACTTTTTTGTCCTCAACACCTTCATTTTTTTCCAAGACAAAATGGAGTCATAAATGGAGTATATTGTCTTTGTAGTTACTTTATTAGAGATTACCTTTTTGTTCCACCGAACACCTTCAGTTGTTGATTTCAGTTATTCATCACTGATCTGACACCAAAATGCTGATGTAGCATACTTCTGACTATAACTGGGTATAGTGCAAGAAATTGCAGTTTTTTCTTTTTTCTATTTCAACTATAAAGTTGACAGTTTAAGAACTCTTGGAGTAGTTGAAGGCTGCCAAACTCTTCTAGAAATGGACTTTTTGCTATAACACCATCTACGTCAAACACAAAAGGGTGTTTTCTCATTCTATAATAATTGAAATTATTGTGACGTGAGAATGGGTTATTATTTAAGACGAGTTGTAAACCATGAGAGCAGAAGATATGATGTTGTTAAAATGTTCTTGCTCAACAGAGTGGATTAGCCAGTGAAGATGAGGTCCAGCCAGGGTCTGGAGAACTATAAGTCGGTCAGTTGCAGTTCTTATTTTCCTGGCTATGTTGTGTGAGCTCTGACATTATGTTGCTAGCTTTATATGATTAACATTTTCTCCAGATCTTCATTTATCACTGTAGTATTGTAAATGTATTTATGTAACATCAAGGACTTGTCATCTAAGATCTCTTAATTTTATGTGGGTTGTTGTCTTATTAAATTTACATCTATCTGTTGATTTGAAGCTCTTCCATTTTCAGCTTTTACTTTCTTCCTCAATGGACAAAACAGTTAGGTTGTGGCACATGGCTAGCAATTCTTGCTTAAAATTTTTCTCGCACAGTGATTATGGTGAGGCATAATATTTCAGATTGCTTTCCATATGTTCGCGTGCTTATAAAGCTTGGTTATTTTTTTCATCTCATTCATAAACTTACAGTGCCATATTTTGTGTGTTCCTTGGCTCAGTCACTTGCATCCAGTTCAATCCTGTCGATGATAGATATTTCATTAGTGGATCCCTAGATGCTAAGGTCCGCATATGGAGTATTCCAGATCGCCAAGTTGTTGACTGGAATGATCTAAATGAGATGGTGACTGCAGCTTGCTACACACCTGATGGCCAGGTTTGATTATGTTTGGTTTTGGGTTATTCAGGTATTGCTGCATTTGGTTATATGGCTCAACTGTTTCTGTTCTTGTTTTTGAAGGGTGCGTTAGTGGGTTCATACAAGGGGAGCTGTCGTTTGTATGATACATCTGGTACGACCCAGTTTCCGTTTACTTGGTTAGGTGACTATGTGGAGCTTCGTATATTCGAATTTAATTCATTTGACTGATGAGAAATCCATTTTGGCATCTTGTGTCTATCAGAAAATAAGCTACATCCGAAGAGTCAAATCAATCTGCAAAATAAGAAAAAGAAATCTCATCACAGGAAGATCACTGGCTTTCAGGTAATTGCGTATGTTTTCTTTTGCTGTTACATTGAACTGGAAACAACCCATACATACTCAAGTAACACTTATTTCATCTACTGAAATGAGTTTGTTTCCCGTGTTGACTTCTTGTATTTTTTGTTTTCAGATTAAATATGTAGTTAGTCTAACTTTCCACGTTTGCATGGATTCGGCTGATTTATTTTTAGCAGTTTGCCCTAGGAAGCTCCACAGAAGTGCTTGTTACATCTGCAGATTCACGTATCCGGGTCATTGATGGTGTTGATCTTGTTCACAAATTCAAAGGTATAACTTGACTAGAACCACGCTGAATTGTCAGAAAACTGAAAACCTTATAACCAAGCAAAATCTTAATCCTGATTGAGGCCGAGATGTCTTCAAATGTTGCATTCTCCTCGTCTATACAGATTACAGAACACATGCCATTATGGAGCTGAAATGTTTTCTCTCTTGATTTGTCTACTTTCCGTGTTAGGTTTCCGCAACTCGAGTAGTCAAATATCAGCATCTGTAACAGCTAATGGGAAGTATGTGGTCAGTGCTAGCGAGAACTCAAATGTATATGTGTGGAAACATGAAGGTGAATCTCGGCCAAGCAGAACTAAGGGTGTAACTGTTACCCAGTCTTATGAACATTTTCATTGTCAAGATGTATCAGTAGCCATTCCTTGGACTGGTCTAGTTGGCACAAACATCCCCCAAGATGAGAACAGTGGTTCCCTCAGTTTACTGAGCAGTGAGTCCTCTGTAAACAACCACTCTACACCTGCTCTGCTACATGAGGCTAACAATAAAAAGGAAAGCTCACCATCACTTTACGGAGCCACCAACAGCCCCCGTCATGGTACGATTGCCAGTGTAAGCAATAGTTACTTCTTTGACAAGTTCTCAGCAACATGGCCAGAGGAAAAACTGGTATCTGCTGCCAAGAAAAGAAGCCCTAACGTGAGCATAGATTTCTCCACTGGTTTAAAGCAAGGTAGGTCAGCTTGGGGTATGGTTATTGTAACTGCAGGCCTGAGAGGAGAAATAAGAACATTCCAAAACTTTGGATTGCCTGTTCGGATTTAAGTGACTATCCATATATTCATGTATGGTAGCCTTAAACGCAGTCACAATTTGGCCTTGTGAATTGTCGGCAGATTGCTAAAAAAAGTTTGTGTATAGAGAGATTATACATGGTGGCTGAGAAGTGAGGATTGTAATATGCAAGTTTGGAACCCCTCTGTTAAACGCTTCTTTTCTCGTGGACAGGTTTGTCACAGACAAGTATCTGGTCGGATCTGTGCTCAATTATAGAGTGAAGAGCATCACAGTTTATCACTAGTAAAAGATTCAGAGGTGCATACATTGTCATACACAGATGAATCGATCCGACAGAGAAGCCGAGAGGGGAATTACAGAGTTCATCAGATTTTTCTCAATTCCATTTGTTACGTGTAAGTATAGAAGTTCTTTGTTCAAAGTTTCAAATACACACAGCAACCAAAGAAAAAAGAGGTCATTATACCATTCATCTATTCCAATAAGTAAAAAAAAGGAAAAGGGTGATAAAATTAATTTAATGTTGTTGTTTTTCACATAAGCAGTTTTCAGTTTATTATTATTTTATTTAAAAATATAGTGAATTTGTCAGAATATCTCTCGGCTCTACTCCTGTGTTATTATTTCTTTAATGATTCTCTTCGGTGGGCTGGGAAAGGGAGTCAAAATAGCATGGAGAAGTTAGTTAATTTTTTAAAAAACGACTCTGCTGGGGATCGAACCCAGAATCTCTGGTTTCGTAGACCAGCGCCTTATTCATTACAGAGTCCTGCTAAACAAACTGCAGTACATAAATTATAAAACATTGAATTTACACATCGTTATCCTTTTCCACCGCCACTCTTTTAAACCCAGATTTCACAAGATTATTATTAACCGTTGCAGGGACAATTTGTCGCATCTTAGGTCAATCCCAATTTTTTCTCTCAGGTTACTAGGAATAGGCTTGTGCATAGTTAGGGAAAAATACCAGTTTAATCCTAATATTAATATGGCCTAGTTAGTCTTGACTCATTCAACTATAAAAATACACTAATATTTTTTATGATTTTTATTAATAAAATTTAAAGTCATGTATAATGATGTCAGCAATTTTAAATAATATAAAAATAATTTAAATCTAGATGACCGTGTACGATGGGGCCGACGAAAAAAAACGACATGCCTAAAGACCAATGATATAACCACTGTTATAACAAATGGCACAAATAACATAATCTCGCACCAATCAATGGCCCCAACATTGGTGAATCATGTAAGTGTCAATGATTAATCTAATTATCATCCGAATAGGAAGATAAATATTTCCTATAAAAACTCAACAAGATAAAAAATGACTTTTTCATATATAACCAAAGAAAATCGATATTTAATTATAAAGAGAGAAGAAGTGAAAATAAAACATCATAAAAGAACAAGTTCTATAATTATGTGTTTGTAAAGATGACTGATCTGCTAGACTTGACTTATTGCTGGAGGACTTCTAATCTAAGCACTGCCACGATGAGAGACCAACGAAAAATCAAACGTAAACAATAACAAAGCATGTTTAAACCTAAATCTAGACTTATTCTTGAAAAAGAAGTTAAAATTTGTGTTCTTATAATCTAACCGTTTAAAATAAATTTTATGGCCATATGTACAAATTTGTGTATCATTCGTTCGTGTGTATAAATTGGGCGTACAAAATTCGAGATGCATTATATCCAATAAATACATGGCAATAGTCATGCTTAAGAAAACAAACAATAATCGACTTTTTAGCACTTACCATTTTGTGTATCTCGATAGTAAATAGTTAAGCACCATCTCGTTTCCTCACTACACGTTAGCCATCCGATATGTATTATATACACGTGGTCAGCAAAGACATTTTCGTAAACTTCGGTTGGATTAATATTTTTTAACTCCTCTTCTCTTCTTTCAAACCTTTTCTTCCTTCTTCATTAGAACAGAGACAAATTCGAGAGACTGCCTCCCTCTTTGTTTTGTTTGTTCTGCATTTCTACCGCTAACCCATCATTCAAAATGTCTCATTTCTTTGATTATAATGGTCAATTTTGTTGTAAATTAATTCTTTGGTGGATTCTACCACTCTTACACCCCTCTTACTCCACCACCTTACCATCTCCCCTTCCACCTCTTCACATCTTTCACTTCTTTGTAACCTCCACATTTAGTGTAATAACTTAGGTTTAATACCTTAGTTATGAGAATGCATTCCATTACTTCCTAATATTAATGCTATCTTTGTCATCCTCTCTTGTATTAGCCTATAAATTGAGGCTCATTCCTTTGTAATGGATACTAATATCTAGTAATGAGAAATTCTCTCTTCTTCTCTCTATATTTCTTTTGTGCAATAGTTAATCTTTTGATTTAGTTTATAACACGTTATCAGCATGCTAGCGGTAAGAAATTAAGATATAATTTTTATCTTGCAAAATAATTTTTTTTTTTATTATTCTAAGCAAATAATCTGATTTATTTGTTTAACTATTCTAAGCATATTCATGAACATGTTGGTAAATTTTTTTTATTATTATTATTAAAAAAGACCGTTCCACCTGAAGTTGGAACTCAGTGTAACACAATATGGACAAAAGAAGTTCACTCGGTTAGTCGGTCGGTCCCTGAAGTGACCCGTAACAAAGTGACATCATGTCTCTATCCGCGGTTCCTGAAGTAACATGACCCTGATGTTAAGACAATTTTATTTTACAAATAATGTGTCCACGTGTACATTGGCAATGAATATTTCGTCAAACCCGAAGATGACGAAATTGATATTTAAATTATGTTGGTACTGTATCTGTGTATGTTCTTTATTTATTTTGATTTTGCAATTTTTTTTGTTTATTTTAATTATTGGTCTTGAAAAAAAAAGGATCCCAGAAGCAATCCATGGGATGTTATTAACTCCAGAAGTAGTCTAGCATGCAAATTATAAATTTTTGTAGCAATCCAAATTATTGTGGGTTCCCGTAGTAATCCATAAATATAGACTCCAGAAGTGGTCTATGAATTTTTTTGGATTTCAGGTATCCATAAAATTCTGGGTTCCCGAAGTAGCCCATAGTTACTAAATACTTTTGTTAATGGTTTTATTATTTTTCTCTCGTCAATCTATATTTTTGTTAATGGTTTTATTATCAAAACTCAAAATATATGTCATATTCTTTGCTACAAGAGCATAATTTTTACAGCATTAAACGTTTCCGACATATTGATTGATTAGTACCAATCAAGCGGAATTTCCCGCTCAAATTTTGGTAGACGTACCAATACAAGAGCATATGACTATCGTTTATAATAAATGCTAATCAGGGTGCACACTGATAAAGTATACGCTGTCAAATTTTAATTACATATATGAGCATGGGTGATTTAAAATTATTAATTGTAATATTATGATGAACAATCCGAAAAAAAAAAAAAGTTTTTCGGATGACCTACTTGGATCCAAGGTCACTCACCCATAATATATTTTGCATGAATAATACTAGATGTGATGAGACTTCCCGTCGTTAGAGGGAGGAAAGCAGTCGTTATAAGAACATCATGAATTGGTCTCATCATAATTCTTGCACCAATTCGGTATAAGGTGGAGAAGTTATTCATTCATTATGATATGCTTGAAGCATTTTATTCTTACAAGAAGAATAATTAAAACTCATTTGTTGTTGCACGTATTTTGGCATTAGTTTATGTCCCTGCAGGGCATGCCATGAGTTAACAATAATTGAGTCGTCTACAACTCATCTGAATTGTTGATGAAAAAATAAAATAAAATAATATATATTCCTTGATAGAGGAAGCCAATCACGCTGGATCAAAACAGTGCTCCCCGGGAGGCTATTGATAATGTTCTCAATGAGACTATTTAACTACGATCTTTAATTACCGAGCCATATTTATCTCCTAAAGAGGAATTCATTCCTAAATGGACAAGTGGTGTCGATATTAAAGAATGATTTTTATACGCGTACATAATCGTAGTTATTGTCGAACATGTATTCAGAGTGGCGACAACCATACATGTATTATAGACAAAATCCTTTTTCGCAGAGAAACTGCCGTGAAGTATCGACAATATGTATGGTTGACTAATATGGGTGAAAGGCATCCATATTTGGTTGTCCTCTCACTAATAAACATTTTTGGACATAAATAAAAATTGTGAACCCGGAAGGTTACAAGTTTGATGCTTAATTAGTTTGCATGAAAGTGAGACGAGAGGAACAAGGACGTTAATTGCACAGCGCCACTCGTGGCATCTAGTTTCTACAGACACTTGAGATCTGTGAAATTACATCATCTACTCTTAAATGATTTGAAAATACCCAATACTTTGGTAAGTATTGTGTACCCCGTTGATAGATGAATTTTAAGGGAAACTATTATTTGCCAGTTTTACATGTCATAGTCTGACATAATTGTTTGTTATCGAAGATAACGTTCGTGTAAACTTCTAAAAGATTATCACAGGTTATACTTCCTTATTGAAATAATTCAAGATAAAAGACCTTGGAATCATGTATCAAACTTATTAAGCATTATAATGGTCCATGATTTTGTCAACTTTAGAAAGTTTTGACATGTTTACATGGATAAGTACGTAACCTCCTAACAAAACTTGTGTAATAGCAATCTACTTTCATCTCGGTAACGGGTATGTAACACTCTCTCTGGTTCGTATTACGTACTAATTACAAGTTATTTTTGTGCTTGATTTTATGTATAACTTTATATGTTATACTTGAAATTGTTCGGTAGTGAATTTGTTTGCCAAACTTAATTAGCACTAGTATGGAGGCATTGTGTATATTGGTTTTTGTAGTACCTCTAACATTTGATCTTTGCTTTGACGGTTTATCCAAAGTCTCGTAAGTAATGAACTACGGATAATCAGTTTCAATTTGCCAAATTGTTAGACGATACAACATCCTTTTT
This sequence comes from Papaver californicum, assembly GCA_023531435.1. Lineage (NCBI taxonomy): Eukaryota > Viridiplantae > Streptophyta > Magnoliopsida > Ranunculales > Papaveraceae > Papaver > Papaver californicum. Next base: position 2,373,823 of record JAJJMC010006637.1, on the reverse strand, counting down.
GCAGCAACAACGACGATCATCTATTATTGTTTGAAAGGAATTTACGAAGAATAAAAGATATATAAGATCCTACAAATCAACCATCGGGAATTTGACAAAGACAATTCAACTTGAGATTTGAAATTAAGTTGTGGCAACATAAAGGTCTCTATTACCAACAAAAAAAAAAATTGAGCTGAAGATGGTTGCTGATTAGCTACTTGTGGTAAATCAACTGAGATATCTTCTTTCTGCCGGAGGATATATTGGACTTTAAGAGTTGTACTCTTTTTCCTTATTCAAGATTTTTCGTCCAACTGGTTTTTCCTTCTCAAGGTTTTAACGAGGCAATATATATATATATCCAACTCCTTTTCTTAATCTATCTACAGTTGTACTCTTTTTCCTTAGTCAAGGTTTTTTCCTTCTGGGTTTTCCCGACAAGGTTTTGATGAGGCAACGAACTTGAAGAAATTTGCTTAAAGAGATATTCGAAGACATTATTGAAGACAAACTTATATTTTATTTTGAACAAAGACGGTCAGTGATTCTACTTGAAGATCAACATTATGTAATCAGTCTTTCTATACTTATTTGGGTGCACATCATCAGGGGAGAACATCAGTATTGTGTGATGGAAATTTATGCGTGTTGTACTCTTTTTCCTTCGCTTGGTTTTGTCCCAATGGGTTTTCCTAGCAGGGTTTTAATGAGGCAATATTTGACGCGTCCAACACCATGATATGATTTGTACTTTTTTTCCTTCGTCTAGGTTTTACCACTTTTGGGTTTTCCTGGCAAGGTTTTAACGAGGCAATATCATAATAGAGTGGTGCCATCCAAGGGGGAGTGTTGTAAATTAATTCTTTGGTGGATTCCACCACTCTTACACCCCTCTTACACCACCACCTTATCATCTCCCCTTCCACCTCTTCACATCTTTCACTTCTTGGTAACCCCCACATTTAGTGTAATAACTTAGGTTTAATACCTTAGTTATGAGAATGCATTCCATTACTTCCTAATGTTAATGCTATCTTTATCATCCTCTCTTGTATTAGCCTATAAATTGAGGCTCATTCCTTTGTAATGTATACTAATATCTAGCAATGAGAAATTCTCTCTTCTTCTCTCTATATTTCTTTTGTGCAATAGTTCATCTTTTGATTTAGTTTATAACAGTAATTAAATTATGATGGAGAGTATTATAAGTTGTATTGTGAAAGTCCATTTCGTGCATACTCTATATTGGTTGGTTTAAACCCAATCCAACTGTCAACTTTATAATAAACTTTATTTTTATTTTTATTCAATTAAAATCTAAGAAAAGGACAATATATATATCCTAACTTAATTCAAGGTAATTAGTTATAAATTCACCTTAATTAATTACGATGTCTTTTAATATTACATTGTTGTCCTACACACAGGTTATATATGGGAATGTTGTTGGACATAATCTTTGTGAAAAAAATATGTACATTGCAATATGGGTTCTACATTAGAAAACCTCACAAAATGGATCTCTTATTAAGGACTTCATATTTTGGAAAAACTTTCAATTCTAGTCTCAAAATATTGATTTTTCTTAAGATTTACTCCAACTTAATTTTACCTATTTTTATAATGACAATATTACGTTTCATATATATATAAGAAAAATTATTATAAACGGTATTTTAAATTTTTGTCTCCCTGTCTCTCTCAACAACTCTACCTAATATTAGGATTTATTTTTTCAATTTGATTTTTGTTGGTGATTCAAGATCTGGTTCTTCATTGATGATAAATCGATGGTTAAGCAAATAAATCTAGGATCGAGTTCTTCACATAGTTGTGTTTTCAAGTTATGTTATCTATCTTTCAAAAAAACAAAGATCGTCAAAGAAGAAATCAGATGATTAATCTCGGCAAATCCATCATTGAATCAATGAAAAAAGATAAGTTCATTTAAATCTTTGCTTAATTCATGATTATGTATTTAACAAAAAGTTTTCTATGAAATCATTTTAGGCTTTGGAAACCAAAAACTTTGATTTCACCTTGAATTTCTTATCTGATTCATATTTGGAGTTGAGATCTTTAAATATATGATCATTATCTTTAAGATTAATTTAAAATTTTGAAAAAAAATCTAAGGAAGAAAAAAAATCGCGATTTTTTTAGGGTTATTTGTTGAGATTTATCAATCTATCGATCTTCTGTCGTGATTGAAAATGAAACTTCATATTTCTGATCAGAGCATCTTAATCTCTATTACCCATCATTTAAAAAAAAAATTGGTCTGCTTTTAATGATGTTTATATCTCTACTTAGATTGGGATACTTAGCTGCAGGAGTACTCTTTACAGACTCAACTATATGAATGTGAAAGTGTGACCGCTTTCTATGAGAATATGGGCAGTTATCTAGATCATTCATTAAACTGGGATACAAGCACAAGGCTGTAATGTGTGAAACAATATTCTTATCTCCTAAAGTTCAAAGACTTATGTTCACGCTATGGTCAGATTTTGAGAGAGTCTAATACTATGTAAATGTTCGAAATGGAAAGATACCTTTACTTATACATATCTTGCCCAATTGTTTTAATAATATAAGTGGGGGATTATTGGAAATTTATATTTAAAAAACATGAATTGATTTTTATTTATTCTCATTAAAACATTTTTAATAGTTATTTTCATTAATGATAAATTTTGTTTTAATATAAATATTTGTAACCTTCTGATAGCCTTTATAAGTCTTAATAGAAGTAATTAAACCATGTTATGTTTTCATTAAAACTCTTTTTGACATGACTATAAAATTATATTTTGGTAGGAAAATCAATGAAAAGAGTTTTCCTTTATGTTTTTGAGTTTAGAAGAAAAAGAATTTTGAGGAAAAAAATGTATATTCATCATTTGTTTTCTACAAGTGTGATTCTGAGCAAGAATAGAAGTGTAGAAGTGTCAAATTCTCTTACAATACAAAAGTGATTATGAAAGAGGTTTTACTTGGTTGTTTTATTTTATGGATGACACAACATCGAAGAACTGCTTGCACAATCTTGGGAAGAGCCACAAAACGTCTTAAAGAGAGCGACTTGGTCGTGACTCAGCCATAACATTATTTTGTTTGGTTTTTGTGATTGTTTTGCAGACTATTTTCAGCAATTGTTCCAACAGGATCTTGCCAATAATACGAGAATAATACGACATAATGCCAACATAAATTATATTACAAAACGGTCAAAACACCCGTGAGAAAACCGTGAAAAAAATAAAAATGGTAGTAGCATTAGAGAAAATAATTAAAACAAAATAAGGAAAACTATTAAAGAAATTTTGACCAAAAAATATATAGGATCTGACGTGTCAAGCCTCAAGAGTCAAGCCCAAATCCACGATTCGAATAGGACGTCTCGCGCGTGAATGTCTCAAGAAAATCATCTCAAATTATCTTAGGAAATAACCCCACTTCCATATCCAAAAATGTGTGTATATTAAGTATTTCATGAAAAAAAAATTTTATGCAACTTGGAGATGAAAAAATAGTGTATTTACCGATCAGTAAGCGTTCACGAGCTGAGAGCTCTATGAGCTAAGACACTAACAAATCTTCAGGTATTTCCGGTATTGAGCGGGAAAGTTGGACGCAAAATTAAAGACCACAATCACCTTAAGTGTATAGATGGACTCCACCTGATCTAATAAATGTATAAATAACTCTCTTAAACATGTATCATGCAAAATAATACAATTTAGAAATATTTCAAAACTAGTCCACTCTATTTCTGAGTGGAGATTTTAAGAGTCATAAGTAAGATTTTAGATCATTAAACAAAATTTTAATTGTAAAATAAATTTTGGGTCAGGAGAATAATTTAAAATAACAGATAGAAATTTTGGATAATAGTCCAGATTTTGGAGTCACATAGAAGATATTAAGTGATAGGAGAACTTTGACTACGAGATAATTTTTGGCTCATTAACAAAAATTGGATCACGAGGCATATTTTGAAGCAGGAGACGAATTACGGTCATGATAAAAAATATAAGATTATCAGATAAACATCGGATCGTCAGATACATAGATTCTTATGGTAAATATTGGTTAATTGTCTTAAGTTTCGATTCACGATGCTTATTTAATTTAAAATTTTTTTTTTTTATCACGAGATATTTTTTGTTGACGAAATAAATTTTAGGTATCAAATCATTGTTACACTGTTATGTCGTAAAAGTGATTTAGTTGTAATGTTAAATTTTGGATCATCTAGAAATTAGTGGATAATTTTTGGTGGTTACCTTTTCCTCTTTTCTCTCTGAACGGAAAAAGAGCAAGCTATTCCTTGTAAAGCGATGGAAGAAAACTTGAGGAATTCCTAAATAATTATCCTAATTTTTTTTTCTTTATTTTTCTTTCATCTTTAAACCTAAATTTGTTCGGATTTAATTTGGGATCTCAGATTCGCCGAATAGATTTGGGTTTGTGTGATTAGTATTTAATGTTTTCTATAAAAATCATAATTTTTATGATTTTAGGTTTTTTATTTTTATTTTTTTAATAGGTTTGATGACTCATCTATGCTATCAAGATTTGTTATTTAATTAGCTTCAATGGCATTTTCTGATGGTGCTGCTATACTATTATTAAGTATGTTTTGAAAGAAGACGATCTAAATCGACAAATAAATCCGATATTGATTGTTATGATATCACAATTTAGGGATATTATTTTTTTACTATGGAAACATATGATATGTATGATGTTACTGATCAAGATTAAAAAGATCAAGAAACAAAATGGTTTGAAACCATTATCAAGATGTCAATTTCTTTAGCGGAATATAAAATATTGATACAATTTTTATTTTTTATTTTTTAAAATTTTAAAATTTATAAATTTAGTACTAATTTTGAAATTTATAATTGATCATGATGTGAACGAAATGTTTTTTTTTTTTTTAAAAAGAAAAAATCTTGGCGGCTATGTGAATCTGATTCCACCTCCATTTGATGATCACCACGTGTTATACACATCGTGGTTTAAATCGATGGAGAAGATCTTAAAGTAGAAATGCTATCAACGGTCACTTTTACGTTCCAGGGCTTTCGAGAAGAACGTTCCTGATTTGTTCTCACTTTTTTATCACTGAAAAACAAATCTGAGTGCTTGTATATTAAAGTACAGTTTGACGGTTTTAAAGAAGTTGATTTAAGAGAGAAATTTGCGGAGATAGTGATAGATATTTTGGATTAGGTTAGCGCATTTCAGTTTCTTGATTTATCTTCAAATTTTGCTGGACAAAGAAAGTACTACATATTTTTGGTTTTGGCTTCAGAAGACATTGTTGTTGTATTCTTTTAAGGTAAGAACAATTTCCTTAGCTCTTGCTTTCCTTTCTAGTTTGATTTTATTTTGAAGTAATGGTGACTTCGAAATGGGAAACCTGAAAAATAATTTTCTAAGAAAAAGGGTTTATCTTTGATTTTGAATTTGCTTAAGGGTTTTGAGAGGGTTTTACAGTATCAAAAAATGTGAAATTGCTATTACTATACATTTAAATTTGGGATTTCATTGATATATTTTACTAATATGTATGAATTTTTTGTTTGCAGTTTGACTGGGTAATTTATTTAAATTATGGTAATGGGGAAGAATTTGTATTCAGAAGGTTCCGAGTTTCTTAACTGCACAAGAGCATTAAGAAGTAAAAGGATTACTGTATCAAACAATATGGAAACGTTTCCATTTAATTCTCCGATTAGAACTCCATTAAAGAAGCAACGATCTATTACACGATTAGATTCGGAGAATTTGCCACTTCTACAACAGGACACTTTGTCACTTGAATCTCTACCACAGGACATTTTGGTGAGCATAATTTTATCAATCTTTACTTTTTGGGTTAAAATTGTTATGGCTTTAGCTCATAGGTTTTTGTTGAATGATTGCAGGTTAGGATATTATGTTGTGTGGAGCATGAAGATCTTAAGCAACTTGTACATGTTTCGAAGTCGATGAAAGATGCGGTAAGCAACATTTTCTGAAATAAAATTTCTTGTCATATGTGTTTTTCTTCTTTACCTTAGATTTTGATGTTATTGCGTGTTTATTTGTTCAGGCATTGGTTGCAAAGAAATGGCATTTTGAATTTAGTACTCCAAATGCAAAAACCACTGCTTTACGGTCTTTCAATTCATCTGAAGATCTAAGTAAGTTTGATATGGAAACACCAAACGCCCCTGGAAAACAAGGGTTTAACAGGCGTCGAATCAGCCGGGAGAAACTCACAGACATCGCTGTATTCAGCAGAGGAAGAAAACTGGTCTAAGAAGAACAATGGAGGATTTTGTTCATGGAATTGAACTGAAACATTTGAGTAATGTCTGTGAATATTGACTGAGTAACAGTTCTTATTAGAGTGTTTTGTGTAGACTTGGTTGTTATAGCTGGTCGCGTTGTTATTGTTGTATTTGTATATGTAGAGATAAAGATAGGTCCAAGTTGAGTTAGGTATTGTAGGTTATATTAGGGTACTTCGTTCTTCAATTTGTTTCATTGAAGGGGTAGTGAATTTATCTTTCTCTTCTTCCTATTTAGTTGTGTGGGAGAGTTTTCAAGTTGAGCTCGAAAAATAGGCATTTCCCTCCTTGCCTATGTCATGTACAGATTTATGTCATGTACAGATTTAAATTCAGTGTAGTTACATTTTTGTTCTCAAGAACTCGTGCTCTTTTGTAGTATGTGTTAATGGATGTCTTGTATTGTGTGCTTCAATTATAGCAGGTGGTACTTTTCAGATTGTTTTGCATCTGTCTAAATTTTTCTAACAAAAAAGGTATCCAAGTATGGTTTTGTGGCATAGTCAGTTTTGCTTCACCTAGCAGGGGAAGGGGGAACCAGTTGAAGAGGGAGTTTTTCTTTTAACCAATCCTTACATTGTCAGTTTTGATTCCACTGTCTGGAAAATGCACCACTCATTCCTTGATAGCCAGGGGACGAATGAACCTTGACCGGAGCTTTATAGTCGATGATAAATGAATCTTGAATGCTCGTGTGATTTATCTCATAATTTCACTAAAATCTTTTACCAACCTTGTCTTATTCTCTCTCTCAATGGAGTCGCATAGCAGTGGCACTCAATTCTTAGCATGGATAAGGCATGTTTTAAGACTGCAGAATGGTCGGTGTTATAATGATCAGAAAACTGGGGTAGTAAGGCGACTGCTGACTTTACCCACGTTAACCTTTTTTTTTTTTTCGCCAAGCTACTCATTGACAAACAAACAAAAAAAAAACAAACAGCTACAAGAAAATCAGGATCTCCTGGTCAAAAAATACGCAGACTAGAAAAACAAATACATACAAATGAAACCAAAACAGCGTTACACGCGAGACACGGCAGTGATATTTTGAGGAAGTGATAATCATAGAAATCATCAGTGAATGTATCTCAGTGCACTCATCATGGCACATGGTTGCTCGAGACACGACGGTGATTGATGGAGGAAGTGATAAACATAGAAATCATTAGTGAATATATCTCAGTGCACTCAGCATGGCACATGATCCCGCCAATCACTTAGTTCAGGGGTGTGCAAGGCATGAGCCATACAAAACATGCCTTGCCTTCTCCGGGTAGAGAACAATAACAAACAGAATATACAGTCTTGTTTAAAAGGAGTGTTCATTGAAAGGGAAGAAATGTAATTACAGGTGAGGACTTTTAAAAAGTGTTGCCTTCCATATTTAAGTTAAATTTGTTCTCTTATTTTAGCTCACTGTGTAGATGTCTTTGAGAACTTAAATGTACGAAGTTCACAATAATCCATCATGTTTGAATGTTTACATCCCTCTGTTCGAGAGAGAATTTTTGAATCGATTTACATTTTCGGAAATACTGAAAATTCCAGATTTCTATGTGCATTACACCCGAGTGTCCCAAGTCTTGCAGGTATTTGACCGGCCAGCATCCCTACTAAATGAGACATCATGTGCGCGGGAAATTTTGGGTGACATTGCACTGACAGTTCAGTTCGCTAAACTGCTAGTTCACAGGTGACCAGTTAACATGCTTGAACAGTATAGCACAATAATGTTTTCCAAGATGAATAGCCAATCCCAGATTCCACCAAATGTTCATAAGTGCATCCACCCATCACCACATTCAAATGACCACGTATTCTGGAAAATTGAATGTTTCCTAGAGGATTGAAGCCTTTTTATGAAAAAACTGGGACAATTCATAGATGACATAGATACCAGTTGTTTCTTCTATAACAATCCGTCTGAATTTGTTAAACACCTATTATTTGATTGCTCTTATGCTGAGTCAGTATGGATGCTGCCTCCATTGGCAGGATTGAAGCTTGATTCGATGTCAGAATCTCCATTTATGGAGTATTATTCTAGTTGGAGTGCAGGCTCAAGTAATGACACTGAAATTGAAGTAATAGCTACTAAGTGGTGTTATGTGCGTCTAGTTTGTATGCATTTGGTTTAGGGTATTATTTCAGTAGAAGTTATAATGGATAAGTTTGTACGGTTGGTTCAGTTGTTCCATTCCTAGTTTGTAGGTATTGTAAGATATTCTATGTATAAATATGCTATATGATGAAATGAATGTATCAGAGAATTATTTGTAATCAAAATTGTTTTAGTGTCCCTTTGATGATACCGGAGGTCCGGCGTCCCTGTAACGATACCGAATTCCATTTCTAAATCAATTTCATCTTCATTTGCAGTAAAAATTTAGGCATGTTATGTAAGCACATAACAAGTGGTATAAGAGCAGGTTTATTGTCTTCCGCAAAGCCTGTAATGGACGAAAACAACAAGTTAACTCAATTGGAGATTGAAGTAAAAAGCATAGCAACTAAGCAAGACGAGATGATTAAGGATATGAAAGAATTATTTGAAGCCTTGAATTCTCGTTTGGATCGACTCACTAGCAAAGAAAGTATTGGATTTGCTGATGCAACTAATAGTGTTAGTTTAAAGGATGATGTTCAAAAGATAGACAATGTTGGGTACTGAAGATCATAGGATGGGGTTGCAAGATATTCATAATGCTGAAATTAATCATACACAGTTTAGTGAAAACAAAACAGTATCTGACCTATTTGATGTTTTTGAAGAAAACAAAGTGGTGATGAGTTCAAAAGAAATTGGTGACGACAAATCAATATTTTTATCTCTGAAGTTGAATCAAAATTTGCAAGTAACATTCAGTAACATCTATTTGCCCCATGAAACAAAAGAAGACTTTTGCTGCAAATTAAATTTTATGGATGTTTCTTTATTTGCCGAAATTATGAAGACTAGAAAAAAGAACAAACTTGAGACAAGGTCAGTTTAGGACGGGCGAAATGTTGTGTGCAAAAGGATCTAAATATACAGACTTTGAGGACAAGTCTCATTTTAAGGGGGAAGGAATGTTATGTGCGTCTAGTTTGTATGCATTTGGTTTAGGGTATTATTTCAGTAGAAGTTATAATGGATAAGTTTGTACGGTTGGGTCAGTTGTTCCATTCCTAGTTTGTAGGTATTGTAAGATATCCTATGGGGTGTTTGGTAAAAATTATGATTATCATTTATGATTATAGGTAATCATAAATTGAAAAATGATTATGTTATTAATTATTTTTTTAATAAATTTTAACAAACATATTTTTGGAATAATTGATTATGTTAGAAAAATGTTCTCGAAGAAGAGAGGAAAGAATGATGATCTAAGAATTTTTTTTAGTCCCCTATTGTTTTTTTGTCTCTCTCTTGATAGTTTAGAGAAAATAAGAAAAAAAATCTAATTCATTTTTGTTAAAAATAATAATTGATTATGATAATTTTTATAAACAACTTTTTTCTACTTATGAAAATAATGAGTTTTTTCAATTATGATTAAAATAATCAGTTATTATAAATTTTAACAAACACCTATATAATGGATTATGGGCTAGATAATTGATTATGGACTCATAATCCATTATAATAATGGTTACCGAACACTAAATATGCTATACGTTGAAATGTATGTATCAGAGAATTATTTGTAATCAAAATTGTTAGTCTTTTCTAACTAAGGTTTTAGTGTCCCTTTAATGATACTTGACATCTTGGCGTCCCTGTAATGATACCAAAAACATATCAAAATAGGTAGAAAGAAGAACACTTCTTCCATTACTTCTTCCCTTTCTCCATCAATTAAGCCAAAGACAAGGTCTGTTACGCAAGAATGTAACAAATGGTGTTTAATTTGGAAGGAAAGATGCTTGAAAATCTTCCATAATAAATCCAACACTAGTTGAAAAACTTCATTAGCAGTTCAAAGGCACTTAATTTATTGGTCCTTACCTTCGTTGGAAAATACAGGTGCCTGTTCTGAGAAACAATCCCGACTCTGTTCTACGAAATAATCTTGATTCTCAAACTAACCGATTTGGAAAGTTCCACTTGTACATCAAGTTAAACTTAACTTTGATGCATCCTGGATTAATAGTAACTCTAATACAGGCTATGAACTAATGTTAAGATCCAATGCAGGTTCAACTACCAGAGCTAGAGCTGGGATCTTCAGCGCAAGCAATCCTAAAGAAACAGAAGCTCCGACTCTGCTTGAAGCAACACAATAGGCAAAAAGAAATGGGCATCGAAGATTTTTGGGTTGAAGGAGATGGTTGGCGAATAATTGATGTTGCACAAGGAAAACATTACCTCTGAAGCTTTAAGGATTTTCAAGACCTGTTGTCAAATTTTAGGGGGTTTTATTTACTTTCTTAGAAATGATAATAGGATAGCAGATGCTTTGGCAAAAAAAGACAAGGAAACAAATTTTACATCATCAACAATGGAGTTCTTGCTTTCTTTGAAAATCTTTTTCTTTTGATAGTAGAAGATTAATTTCAGCAAGCTCCTTTTCTTTGAATGTAATTTCTTTTTTTGTTATTGGGAATTCTTTTAAAATCTTTTTTTTTATAGTAAAAGAATAAAAGGTTATTTAAACTTTAGTATCCAACTTTATGACTAAAGTTGTGTTTGGATCACAATAAATTTAATATTAGAGTCTGGCACCCAGTATCGTAGTTGGCCATCTTGACCGTTACCAATTTTATTTTTATTTTAAATAAATTTATATTTAGTTACCGCCCTTAGTTGCCGCACTTTATCGTTTACTTCTTTACACCAGCTACTCCGGCTCCGGCAGTGAAGATAAACGAAGAACATACCAACATGAATACAGAAGAACAAAAAATGTTTTAAGAATTACACATTAATGTTCACTCTTAATTCTTCATTCTAACAAATGAATCATTAAAATATTCCAACAAAATTAATTCTAATCCAAAACAAATAAATCTCACAGACTCACACCAATTCAATCCACCACAATCCATATCAACTAATAAATCAACATCACTAACAACGTGTTTATTATCTGTAATCTATTTCGATTGAGTGTTGCATAGAATTTTCTTCACTGTACACACACATAAATAAAATCAATATGAACAATCAAAATCCCCAAATTGAAAAACATAAAAATCTTTTAATCAAATTAATTTCCAAATAAATGAAAACAAAACGAAACCCACATGTATATGGGTTACAAGGATGGGTCCATTTAGGTTCATTAACATCAACAACATCTCTACCAATGTTATGATCCGAAGAAGAAGGTATTAATGGTGGTGTTAGAAGAAGGTATTCTTGAGAATCTTGAAGGAAAAGATGAATCATCAGATCTTGCTTCAATAAGATTAAGTCCAAGTGCTGATATTGTGGATATATCTATGATTTATCTTTCTCTCTCTCACCATTTTTTTCTTGCGATATGCAACTTAACCATTTTCTGTTTCAGTTGGGTTTTATTTTTTTCCTAACGCATCTTAATCGATTAGAATAGTTATGGCAAATCTAGAGACGTTTATTTTCATAAAGATAACACCAAACCACTGAAGAAAATCTTACCCATACAATGTTTAACAGAGTAGCATGGCTTGGTTTGTAAATAAATTGAAATCTAGTACTAAGTTTGTAATTTTTTGTATTTAACACAACTTTTAAACTGTCAACGCAGTTAATTCTGATCTCGTACCAAACTCTAATATTAACTCAGTCTAATATTTCGGTACCAAACACTAATATTAAACTTTCTAGTATTAAAGTCTAAATAACCCAGGTATAAAAGTTTAACTCCAGCAAGCTCCTTTCCTTTGAATGTAACTTCTTTTCCTGTTATTGAGGATGTAAGTCTGTTGGGAGTAGGGCTGTTCATGGTAACGGTTTTCCATGAAAACCCAGCAAAACCAAACCGAATAGGGTAAAACCGAACCGAACCGTTTTTTAATAGAAAGATTATGGAAAAAAAGTATGGAAACCGGTAGTCACGGTTTCGGTTTTGGTTTAGCCAAAAACCTAACCGTTATGCCATGGAAAACCGACTATTTAGGACCGTTGATCTAGATTTTGATATATCTAATCTAAACCTTTCATTACCCTTGATATATAAAGTCATACGACTCATACCATAAATCCTAATCCTCTTTCATTTTTCAGCAACAACCAACTTCCTCCGCCTCCGCCTCAACCAATCCTAACCCTAAATCCTAATCTTCAGAACAACCGAGTTTTTGGCAATAGTTTCAGATCCATTACACGAATCTTCTCCCAATCGGTCCTGTTTTTATGTAATTGTTTCTGGTATTTTCTCAACTTCAACTTCTGGACTCTTCTCCACATCTTTTAGATCTGATGAATTTGACTCGTTAAATGACTGATTATCCCGGTCAGATTCATCACCAGGAACCAATCAGTGAATCAACAACCACTAATCAGGTATGATATATCATGAATTTGTGTCTTTATTAATCTTCGTTTATTATGATATTATGTGTTAGATTAATGGAGATTTTGTTTTATTTTGGCAGTTTTTACTTACGCTTTACAGTGAAGCAGCTGGTGAATGGTGATGAATCGTTAAGAATTTATAAACAAGAAGAAGACTCATGCAACTTCTTAAGGGTATATTTTCACAAACTCTAACTCTATTTATCTTCTTTGTTGTTATGTAGATTTTCATTTTTTTTTCTTATTTGAGGTTTCTTTCTTAATTAGTTTTTTCTTTGTTTTATCTCATCTTTGTCATTCTTTGTTATAAAAATAGTGTGCTTTGTAGTTGTTTGTTTCTTAGAAAATCTGATTGCTCTAAATTCTGATTACTGCATTCTCTGTAGTTGTATGGTAGTTTCAATGGGTTTAGTTGATTCTGATTACTGCATTTTCTATGACATTAGGTTGGTTGTTGGTGATTTGGAGCTTTTTTTGAACAGCAGCAACATGATTTCTTTTTGAGCAGCAGCAACAGGCAGGCAGCAGTTTCAACAGCAGGCAGTAGCAGCATCCAGCAGCAATTTCATTAAGAAGAATTTTGTGTTTTGTCTTTAAGAATTGATTTTTTGGATGTGTTTGTGTTCCAAGATTGCTGAAATTTTATTTGTTTGAATTGCTTACATGTCTGCATAAATTTAATGAAGAAAGAATTTAATTTATTTTTTTATATTTTTTTTGATGTTTTTTTAATTTTACACTGTCAGTTCACGTAACTGACACAATCAACCGGTTAACCAAAACCAGCTATAAAAAAACGAAACCGAGAAAAAACCGAAACCAGCAGTAAATGGAACGGTTATGGAAAAATAAATGGAAAACCAACTATGGAAAAATAAATAGAAAACCGACTATACCGGTTTCGGTTTTGGTTTGGCACAACACCGAACCGAAACCGACCATGAACAACCCTAGTTGGGAGATATACTCATACTCACGACCCTCTGGCTGAAACAGGGGCAACCAACAGACTGACTAGCCTCTCATAATCCTTTTGGGTGCTTATAATACGTCTAATTCACACACACCCAAAAATAAAAATGACCACAAATTCGATCAAGAAAAAAATGACAGGGATTACTAACTACAGAAATACCACGATTAGATCAAAAATAACAAAGATGCTGCAAGTTCAAACTGAAAGCACTAATTCAAAAATACAAACAAAGAAGCATGTTTTAAGTTCAAACTGCAAGCACTAATTCAAAATAGCAATTAATACAGATGACATATAGATGTTCAACGGAAATGCAACTAAACCAAATATATCAGTTAACTAGAACAGAGAGTAAATCCAATGCAAAGTAAATTACTAAGAGCCAAAGACTCTTTTGCACCCTGAACTTAAGAAGCAGAACCAAATAATATCTGTAAACTGAACATAATAGTGTAATAAAAACCCTTGTTGTTTTTTCTCCTCCAACATCCTCTTGGGTCGTCTATTGATTCAACGCCCACATTTCTTGAAAAACATAACTACGGCTTTTGAGACATCCAGTGTTACCAAGCCAGCATAAGTACGTTTTCTGTAACTATCCATGAAAAATACCTCACAAAATCACCTTATTGTGCTCCCTTCCCTGAAGTAAAGAAACAAGGCACCAGTTACCAACTAATAGCATGAGCAAGCTTAAATAAATGAAGGTAACAAACATATACACAAAGAAGAATATAACCCTACAAACCTGAATTATTTCTCTTCATTTAGCGCATTTAGGGAGCGGAGCGGACTTGCAGCGAGCGCAGGGCCGTGTGCTGCTGCATCCAGTGCAAGCATTCGTCTCTCCTTTTGCACTGGCATTTGAAGATTGGTTGATTGATTGCTAGTCAGAATCTTCATTAATTTCTTCATCAGACACCTCATCGAATGTCCTCATGTCAAGCTGGTAGCGGAGAATTCCACCGATCCCCCCAAAGCCTCTGCAGAACTGGGAACCTTCTTGAGATTTGTTGGTAACAAATTCAAGAGCACAACCAAACTTCTTGTACTCGTTTGCAAACCATTCGAGGAGAGGTTGTTTCTCCTGAACTTCCAATTCTGCATTATTGGCGAGACCACGGAAGTTGCTCTGATCATTCTCTTGTTCTTTATTGAAATGCTGGATCGTAGTCTCACCAGTAACACTGTTCTTAAGCACGTACCTGCTGATATCCAAGTTTTCCCACACAATTAGAGTCTCAACAGCACCCATTTCTAATGCCTTCAGTGTATCCTCAACACCAAAGACATACTTCCCTGTGTCCTGGCTAATCTCCTCAAAGTATTTCCCAATCAAACGCTTCTCTTGGACAAACTTCACGTTGGCAAGAATTTCTGAAGAGAGTTCAATCGCCTGATTGAACCCATTTTCACCACCATAAGAAACATCCACAACATTCAAAATTTTAGCCTGTAAACGTGGATCAAACATATCAGATTGACTCAATTCTGTCTTAAAATCAGCAGACCCCGCAAGAATCAACCCTGACACATTTGGCTGACTGGTTGCTGGATTGATATAAAATTGTGTAGCCAACTCAGCTGTCTTCCTCACGTAGTTATGGCGTTTCTCCATTCGAAGACGAGCGAAACGAAGAGCAGATTGTCCTCCTCTCCCGTGCTTCTTTGGGAGATCAACAGTGAACTTATGAAGAATTTCACGTGTGTTTCCACTTAATGTACCAAAAAGGGTTCCATTCCCATCCATCACTATAAAACCAAATTTATCATCCGACTCCAGTAGTTCATTTAAAGCCTCGGTGTGGAACTTGTTGTCACAGAGATACAACGACGCATTAATGGGCTTGAAAGGTTCAAAGTCAATGGTCACCTTCTTCTCTTTCCCGTCATCAGTCACAATGGTTCCAGTATATAGAACCAAACCATTGGGAGGAACCCTATTGTAAAGCTTCAACCTCTGTTGAGCTGAAGTAATGGCTCCAAGCACGGACTGACGGTTAACCCTACTTTTAATGTTTGAAGCAGTACCAAATTCATCACCCAGCATCTTAGTAACTCGAGCTACCTGATCACGTGGAGGCATGATAAGAGAAATCATGCTGGTGCCATTGCCTCTCGCAGCCTCCAGTGCCTTAATCAACTTCTTGATCTTCCAGATCTCAATGTTCTTATCAGTTTCGTGAGAGTCTGACATTGTAGCAGCAGTAATACAGACACACAAGTATAAAGAGTATCCTAACCTGCGAACAACACATAAAAATCAGCACAGGAGAACAATACAAAGAGGAGCTTAACACAGAAATATAACTGGACATACACCAATGAATATACAATAATTCACAATAACAGATGTGAAAAAGACAAATAACCATAACCACATCAGTAATATATATCATGGAGCTTAAAAGAGTACTCTGATGACCGTACAAAAAAATCGGAATTTCGTTTTCAAAATAGCCCGATAACAAGTAAAAGTTGGTTAACTAAATCATCATCAATCTGAACTTTAATTGGTTGCACAAGATGGCTGGGATCAACTAACGAAAAACCAGTTTTGATAAAACAACAGAATCCTCAGTAGTCCTCCAATTATTTGTCAATACTTGCTGAAAGAAAAACTAAAAGAACGCTATTAACTACTCATCTACTCTAACAACCTAAACACCGTTGCCTACTTCCTTATATAGGATGTCAAAGAGATGAATACCCTAACCTTATTTACCTATCACATCCCAATTCCTCTTATCAAGATGCCTAATAACCATTAAAACCAGAAACAACAAATCACTATTCTAACAAATACTCATATACAGAAAAAGGAAGCACAATATGAAACTATTTCACAGATAACAAATCCACATGCTTACACCAAACAATATCCACTACAAATCCAATAAATAAGGCAAAATAACAAAAACAAAAAAAAAAACAGTTTTTTATAATAGATTAAAGTATCAAACATGGGTTTATCTTGATCTTAAACAATCGAGAGAAAAAAACATCATCGAAATCAAAATTGACAAAATTACCTAAAATTCCCAACCCATAAACAAACAATTCCACATCACTAAACAACTACAGATTTGCACAAAAACATGAATGAAAAATACAATTCTACCTCTCTGGTTAGTTTGTTCTGCTTCTCAGGGTTCCTCTTCTGGAGATAACTTCGTAGCAGTGGAAACCTTAGAGCAACGAGCTAACGAGAAAAAAATCTCTCTCTTGTTTTATATATATGTGGAGGAGATAGATTTGGTTCCGGTTTTCCTTTTCTCTTTTCTTATTAAGGTTTCCTTATAGAGATACAAGAATTTTTCGAGAATTTTGAAGGAGTAAAACTCTTTTTTTATTAGCGTAATTATCAAGCAAAATTGTCAAAAGTTGCCATCTGTGCATTAATGGAAATGGACCGTGGGAGATTAAGTTTTCGATGTAGTTGACGGTCAGAGATACATTTTTTCATTTTCTTTTCGGAAAATTTCCGTTTGGTCCATGGACCCTGTGGTCCACCGATGATCTTTATTTATTTAAAAATATTAAAATAATTAAAACAAATTTTATCTTTTTATTTATTTATTAAAATATAGAAAAAAAACTTAAAATTAATTATCTCTTAAACCATAAGTTGAAAATTAACAAATCTTATATATTCGGAAAGCTCTTGATAAGATTTATCCAACAAATACCAGTTGTAATATTTTTCGAAGCTTTAATCTTTTCAGTATTGGTAATGGTAGTTCATATTCAAGAATGAACACCATTATAGAGTATGGTAGTTCATTTCTAGCAGTTCATTTTGTACAATGAACTCGCAATATTGGTAGTTCATTCTAGCAGTTCATTTTGTAGAATGAACTCGTAATGTTGGTATTCAAATGAGATTTATATAGACTTTCATAGAATTTTATTTTTAGTGACTCCCGGAGACTCTCTGGAAGTATAGAAATTTCCAGTGATTTCAAAAGAGATTTCCAGTGATTTTAAAAGAGAATTGTAGAGAGTCTCTGGGACTTGTAGATACAAATCTAATGGATTTCTAGAGAGTTTCTGTGATTTGTAGAGATAAAGATTAAAACATCTAATCATAAATTCAAAACATCTACCATTTTATTTCTAGAGAGTTTCTGTGATTTCTTATTATGCCCGTTACACAATTAACACAAGTATCATGAACCCTTAATAAAATTTATTTCATTTGTCAAAATTAAAAGCTCATTGTTGTCATGTGCCTAAGTTTTCATTCTCTTTATTCCACTTATCCCACATTTTATTTGCTATGCTATCTCGCCACTGATTAACATCTTCTCGTTGTTGTCTTTGAGTTTGATTTTGGGAAAGATTGTCTTCAGGATCTATTTGTTCAGTGGAAGAATCCGGTTCATCTTCACTTTCATCAACTGGAAATTCATCGGAACGACATTCTTTACGCAAAAAGTTATGTAGTCCTGCACATGCCAAAACTATTTCCGCTTGTGTTTTGTATGGAAACGGGGATGCACTCTTAAATATTAAGAAGCGTGATTTGAATACACCAAATATTCTCTCAACTACATTCCTTACAGATGCATGTCGAAGATTGAACAATTCATCAGCTTTTACTGGTTGGCGCCCGGAACCTGAGTATTCTTGGAGATGATAACGAACACCACGGTATGGAGCTAAGAACTGGCGTCGGTTTGCAAATCCACAATCTACCAAATAAAATTTACCTAATTTTTTATGATTAACTTAATCATTATATACAATAATCAAATTCAAAGAGATTACTACAAATAAATTATGTATAATTACCTTGCGGAATGATGAGTCCGTTTCTCCTTGTTAAAGCATCATTTAGAATCTTTGCGTCATGAGAAGACCCTTCCCACCCAGTCAACACATATATAAATTCTAAATCAAAATTGCATGCAGCTAAAACATTTTGAGATAATACTCCTTTACGATTACGATAAGCACTCACATCCCTGCCCTTTATCATTGCTGGAATATTGTACCATCCATAGCTCCAATGCAATCCTAAAACAAGTTTAAAATTGCATGTTGTAATTATAATCTTGAGTAATATATATGCATGCATATATAAAAAAATAAAAAATAAAAATCATTGTTACCTTAAGATAAGGATAAAATCGTGTATTTTCTTTTATTTTAGGTTGGGTGGTTCTCGAGGGGCTAGCCATCATCAACGGCGGCCCTCAACATTTGATTAAAGTTTGAGCTGGACGTCCAACGAGATCGACAAAAATGATATCATACACATGATAGATAGGTGATATCCAGAATGAAACATACAAGAAACCAGATTAATATTTAGCCTACGACTTTAAGTTTGATTACAGAGTAAATAAAGATGTTAAACCACTTCAAAGGTCGTGAACATTTTGATACAGACAAAAAGGATTGCAACCCCATTGACAGTAGATAGGTCACTACTTCTCCAGGTATAGTACCTAAATTCAAATCAACATTAAAATTCCATAATCCATTATTCTTACCTATAAAACCAAATTTCAAATTAAATTCTAACTTAAAAAAAAATCAATTTAAAAAACACAAATAGAGTATTCAAATTGATTTTTCTAAACCTCAATTCACAACCATTTTCAACAAAGAAAATCAATTGAACAAAATTATTATCGCTTTCAGAGTACATGAACAATTGAAACAAAATCCAAGCTCACCAATGCCCTAATTGATAATAATCATCAAGCAAATTAAGAAATCACCAGTGGTTCTACAGAAAAAGAGAGTATAAACAAATATACCCGAATAAAAACCTAGAAGCAAAAGGCTTTTCACCAAAAACGGAAGCAGCAGCAGCTGTAGCAGCAATTGATGCGGACAATAATTTAGTAGAATGAAAGGTTTGAGTAGTAATGCTTGGATTTTCTTTAAAAGATCCACTAACAGAGTTATTCCCGCCATGATAGAATAATCTCTTGCTTATTCTTATTACAATAAAATTTATGAGATAAAAATTTAAAATCTCATGTTCTTGGTTGATGATGAAACTCTGGTGAAAAAGGTATTTAATCAGATTTATATCGAAGGAAATAGCTTCAGGCAAAGGTGGAGATAGAAATTCACGGTTCCTTGATAAAAACAAAGAAAGACGGAGGAATGAAGAAGAAGAAAGAAGACCTTTGCTACTAACCATCCGATAAAACTGAAGAATGAGGACCTTTGGATTATATCCATTTATCCAAATTTTCAAGTCTCTCAAAATATCACCTATAAGGGAGAGATTTCACTCATGCCTATTTTTATCCAAAAAGTCTCCCAAAATCCCAATAAGTAACAAATCCATGATTATGAAGTCTTAATCCAATAACAAGAGTGTTTGAGTGACTTATAACAAATCTTAATCCAATAACAAGAGAGTTTGGGAGAATTTAAAAGACTTGGAAAAAGTCTGTATCCAATAAAAGGAGAGTTTGGGAGACTCTCTGGAAATCTCAATTGAATAACAGCCTATTTGAGAATTTTCTATAAGTCATTCTAAATCCCAATTGACTACCCCCTGTTAGTTTGGTCTTTATTTATTTAAAAATATTAAAATAATTAAAATAAATTTTATCTCTTATTTTTTCTTTCTTATTAAAATATAGAAAAAATTTAAAATTAATTATCTCTTAACCATAAGTCGAAAATTAACAAATCTTATATATTCGGAAAGCTCTTGATGAGATTTATCCAACAAGTACCAGTTGTAATATTTTTCGAAGCTTTAATCTTTTCAGTATTGGTAATGGTAGTTCATATTCAAAAATGAACACCATTATAGAGTATGAAAGTTCATTTCTAGCAGTTCATTTTGTACAATGAACTCGCAATATTGGTAGTTCATTCTAGCAGTTCATTTTGTAGAATGAACTCGTAATGTTGGTAGTTCATTATAGCAGTTCATTTTGTATAATGAATTCTTAATGGTACTTCATTCTAGCATTTCATTTTGTAAAATGAACTCGTAATATTGATAGTTCAAATCTAGCAGTTCATTTTGTATAATGAGCTCGTAATGGTAGTTCATTTTGTAGAATGAACTAGTATGGTTGTTTATTCTAGCAGTTCATTTTGTAAAATGAACTCGTAATAGTGGTTCATTCTAGCATGTAATGGTAGTTCATGATGTAAAATGAACTCGCACCGTTAGTTCATTACAATGTTAGTCAATTCTAGTAGTTTTAATTGTAGAATGAACTCGTAATACTGGTTCATTCTAGCATGTAATGGTAGTTCATGATGTATAATGAACTCGCAAAGTTAGTTCATTACAATATTAGTCAATTCTAGCAGTTCATTTTGTAGGATGAACTCGTAACAGTGGTTCATTCTAGCTTGTAATGGTAGTTCATGATGTAAAATTAACTCACATAGTTAGTTCATTACAATGTTAGTCAATTTTGGCAGTTCATTTTGTATAATGAACTCGTAGTGATAGTTCACTTTATAATTTATCTTTAGCTAAACAATAACATAAAAATTAAAGCTTCAAAAATTAGTGAAAGTGGTACTCATTTTGTGGATCTCGTCGATAGCTTTCCGAATATATAAAGTTTGTTAAATTTTGACTTACTGTTTAAGAGATATTTAACTTTTAAGTTTTTTTTCTTTACTTTTATAAGAGAGAAAATAGTATTTCTGACACTAATTTAAAAAATGATGACATCATTCTGCGTGGGTAATGTTCACCCTAGGACCAAATAGTAATATTTGGACCAAACAGACATTTTATATTTTTAAAAGGACCAAACAACAATTTAACTAGGTCAACGGGACCAAACTAACACGATATTATTTATATTAGGACTAAATGATAGTTTATACTTTTATTTTTTATGATAAACGGACATATTTTAAACTAAGAAACATATTGTACATAGGAGTATCACCAATACGTTTATGCTTATTTACGAATTACTAAACTACATGATTCGTACGATACTTTGTTATGTCATCACCAATTTATTATTTTTTATTATATTTGTTACTTTTAAAATCTTGGATACACCAATCTAAACCCTATAACATAAATATATATGTTATTTGTTGATTTCATTACATATATCATATGCATAGTTCACTATAAAATCATCTAAGACGAGGTTATGTTAAAAATGTGCTTTTTTACGGGTTAATGTATGCTGAATTTTGTATGCAGGATCCGTATCTCTAAAATGAATTATAAATATACATATATCGTTTCGAATTATCCCTGAATTACGAATCGTTGACCAAATATATGAACCAGAATTATATTCCGCCGAAACGAATAATACTCATACGTTTGTCGTCCTGCAATTTTTTCCATACCCCGAATTGCTAACTAGGCAGAGGACTGATTATTTAGATTACATAGTCGACTCATCCAAACTTGTTTTCTAACTGAAACCATATCCACAGAACTAAAAGATACACTATCAAACCTGAACAAATATTTAACAAGTCTATCAACTAACACATTACGTTCTCGTTTTACATTTGTATAAGAAGAACTAGCAAAATTGTGACTGGGATGTTGGGATTCCAGCAAAAATTTAGAGGATCTCTAGTCAACGACAAAAGAGTTCTTCTATATAGAAGTAATGATATTTACATTATCATTAGGGAATACTACTCAGACTCTTCCTAACTGTTGGTCTTATCTTGTTGTTTCTCTGTAAGCTTGAGACTCTTCCTTTGTTGAGGAATTACACCATCGTGTTCCTCCTGCAAATTCATAAACAACACCAACGTGAGACATACATACAATGCCATAAAAAATATATGATTATTTTTAAGATAGTCAACATCAAAGAAAATGTAATAAGTATTATTATCAACCCCAACAGAAATAACATAAGAAAAATATGAACAACCTGGATGCCACATAAAGCAATTTAAATTATTGGAAGAAACAAAAAGTGTAACAACAGGTAGCATGAAAGTAATAAGTTCTCTAGAAATAGAACGAATAAGGTCCAAATGATTAGGTTGAACTTTTTCCATAAAAACCATATAATATAAACAATTTGATCCCTATTAATATTGTCAGATAACCAATAAACACAACATTCTGGAAAAAAATCATATTAGCAGTTGTAGTAGAGATATGTGACATAAAAATACCTTTCCATATTGCTTCAGCAAAATGACATTTGGTAAACATATGGTCTACTGTTTCCAATAAACATGAACTAAAAAGTGGACAAGAGATATCTATAGGGACAAATCTACCGATGTTAATGACAAAATATCGCATCTACCCGTAGTTGGAAGAGATCAGTGCTAACAGATGCAAGCTAAGAAGAAATCTAGAGTCGAGTTGTAGTTTACAATTATCTAGAGAATAAAGTTGGGAGCTAAACAGTAACTAAAGCACCTGGAATGAAGAGCTGGATGGACATCGAGGACCTGGATTTAGGAGATGGAAGCAGTGTTCTGAGACCCATCCCGGCCGTTCGGACCAGTGAACCGGTGACCCAGCCATTTTTATGGGTTGATTCATCATTGACCCAGTAACTTTCTTAAAAACCGTTGTTTTTCATGTAAACCTGGTGAACTGGCCGGTCCGACCGGTGAACTGGATGACCCAATACGGTCCAAACTAGTTCAACCCATTAAGATTTAAATGTTCATAAAAAATTTCACATAGAAAGAGTCGAGCTTGAGACCTATTGAACCAAAAGTGAAGCTGATAACCACTTTATCAACTTATGTTACATGTTATTTCATAGGATATTTATATATTTACTACATAAAAAAAACTATTTATGGTTAAATATTTCCAATTCTATTTTTTTTAATTAGTTATATGTTTGTAATATTTTATATGTTTGACCTAGTGATCTCGGGTTAAACCACTGGTTGAACCATATGACCCTGACCCAGTAAATTTTCCGATTTGATGCCCGGTCCGGTTCTCAGACCATTGGTTGGAAATAGTCGAGTTATTTGTGAGCTGACAAGATGAGCACCTGAAGAGATGGAATATACAAGAATGAATATCAAATATCTCAAGGTACGAGGCAGGAAATGTAAATTAATTTGTTGTGTCCCAGTGATACATAAAATGTAATTGGTCTTAACAGATCACACAATAAACATGTGGACCATCTTTTTTATATATAGCCAGTAAGGATCATTTTGTAAATCAGAACTCATTTTCATCAATAAACCGAATCTTAAGCTCCTATAATCCTTCCATTATACTCTATTAATGCGAACAAAAACCCTAGTTTAAGGTTCTATATTTTAAATCATAATAGAGTAACTGGGAATTATCCAACCAATCTACATCTTAACTGAAATCTAAATATTATGAACGTATGATACCTGACCAGGAAATTACCGTACCTTCATTAGAGCTAGAAACAACATAGACTATGATTTCAACAAGTTTCATGTTTAAATCATATCTACAACATCAATAGAGCATTTAATTGTCGAAAAACACTTCTGATGAAGTATTTACTTGATTTTACAATGTTTGAATGATTACAACAAAGATTTATGAGTTTTTCCATCTAAAACACATAATAATGCATGTCTTCAAAAAGTAATTTCAACTCAAAAGTATCTTATCCGTGAAATCTCGTAATTAATACGAAGATTAGATGATACTGAAATTTTCAGTTATAAATTTTTTTGATATGATATATTATGTTTTTATGTTATTTATATATACAATGATTCAACGATGATTTATTTGGATGATGATGGAGCAATAATGTGATTGCTCAGATTGATCAACAATTTGAATGATTGTGATGACAAATCAGTCTGTCACCGACTTAAGGGAAGTTTTTGCATAAATTTGAAGTATCTCTTGATTTAAGATAATCTTGATGATTTTATATGCACGACTATAATCAACTGTAGATATATGATTTAAGAATTTAATTTATAATAAATTGTAAGTTTATATTTGATTTTGCAAAATCTTGATTTCGTCATCACAGACCTGAATTCCGAAAACTATTTTGATATTTAACTTACATGACAAGCAAGATCAACAATTATCTAGTATCGTTGGTTTTTTATTTTTCTAATTAAATTAATTTCCAAAGTACTTTGTTGGTGATTTTGATAAACCAACATTTTACACCTATTACAACATAAATAAGCTTTATATGTACTTTTGTTATCATTATCTCTTAAAATTAATCTAAATCTTGTCATCACATGAAAAATCATGTTTAATCAGCATCTAATGACATAATTATTGAGTGTTAATACGATTTTCATAAACTATATACTTGTATCACAACTAGTTTAAACTTTTCCAAATACCTTGGAGTTTATAAAAGGCTAAAAATAAATAGATAAAGAAATTATGAATATACATACGTACTCAAGATCTACATAACTAACGACTATTTGTTTTTGTGAAGATGATGCATATGATATTACCACCTAGACCTGGTGTAACCTCACCTGAGAGACTAGTCATTGAGCCGATTGTTTCAGTTGTGGACACAGAAATGACAGATCCAGGATCATCTCAACCGGCCAAGAAATCAGGCATACTACATCAACACCTGTGGCAAACACAACTACAACAAGTACCACTATTACAGCTGCTGAGATAACACCAACTAAAATTACAGCTCCAACCTCAATCTAAATCCCATCAACAATAGGACCAGATAGACGTGCACAGGGCATATTTATTGGATCAACATCAACTACATTGAATAGAGAAACAACCAGAGAGACACCAACACCACAACTACCAAAAGTCAATGCTCCACAAACAACATTCAACATCCCCCAAAAAATGCTAGATAAACTTCTCAAATCAATAAAATACTAGCTGAAAAATTCAATCGATTAGAAATTCTTACAACACCTTAACCATCATTTCAATCATCTATATATCCACCAGCATCATCTCAAGCAACATTATGTCAATTAGTGTTACCTCATCCAATATTCCATCCACCTTTTCTAGAATTTTTTTTTTCTGAATATTCCACCACTATATGAAACTCGAAACTGCATGCAAAAACAATCACGTCCTCCATATAGACATTTTTATAGCCAACATGAAGTTCTACCCAAGCATATCATCTCGCAATCAGAACCAATCATATTTTTCGTCACTTTGCAAGAGAATCAATGGAAACAAGATTAGAAATGAAACTTAAATAGTACGAGAAAAAAATCAAAATGCTAATAAATAAGCCAAAAAGTAACCCTACATTCAGATTCCAAGATGGACCACTATCAAATCAGATAAGAAAGTGCAAGCTACCTGAAAGTTCAATCTACCCTCATTTTACCACTTCAAATGAGACACAAATCCAAATGAACATATTTTTACTACGAATAGATGATAGCATTGCATCTCGATAAAACACTGAGTATGAAAAAATTATTTCCTTCTAACTTACAAGACGATGCACTTATTTGGTTCAAATTTCTACTGCCAAATTCAGTCCAAAAATTTTGATATAGTCAGAACTACTCCTGCAGTATGCTGGTGTTTTAGGGTGAAAAAAAATATACTGCAAAGTGGTACTTTCAAGTAGGTTCAAGAGATCAAGCTCGAACAGGACGAACCTAAACCAAGAAATGGTCGTTCACGTCCTGCTTCAATTACAAAGATGGAAAGGATTTCGGTAGGCCTTAGGGGAGGGAAGCAAAGAAGGTTGAGAAATATCAGTAGTGTGTGAAGAATAGTGGATTCTCCCGAGAGAAATCGTTGATTTTGTAGGTTTTGGTTTCTTCATACTGATTGTGTTGTTGTCTTGTTATTTCCTGTTTCGAATAGATGAGAATCATCCATTTATAGTTTAAAGAGGACACACTGATATTCTCGTAAGTCGTGGAAGTTAGGGAGAGATGGAGAAGTGATGATTGTGGAGATTTTAGTGGGGTGGCGCCCGACAAGTAGGGAAGACCTGTCTGACTACTACTCCTCAATCTCTCAACTGCTCTGTAACCACCCACTTCTTGTTACCTTCTTGTTCGTGGGGGTTGTGTTACCACCCACGATGCCGTAGACCGCCAGACCAATACCCCAATGAGATTCCCCCATGTTGTATTTGATATCTCGTAGAATAGTGGAGTCATAAGCCACTATGGTTTTGATTAAATCAAGTCAAGTAAAATGACTTGCTAAGCCAGTGAGGTAAGTTGTGCGACTTACTGGATTGATTGCCAGACTGATTAGTGTCGAGTCTGGGAAGTTCAGTGGCCATGTACTTTCTTGAAAGTAATATGGCATATTTAATGGCTAAATATTAGCTCAGAAGTGACTTATCGTAAGTCTGAGAGGCATTTGAGACCAAATGTCATAGAAGGCTCCTTGAGCAAGGAGATATACTGGAATTCGTATAAGACTCAATGTTGGACCCATATTGAGAAGAAATGCGTAATTTTGAGGGAAGCAGCTAGCAAAACTAGTACTAGCTACTTAGGGCATATAGGAATGTATTATCTCTTTTAATATAAAAGGCTATGAGTAAGACCAATATGCATAATTTCTAGTAAATATCAATTATATTAGAGTTGGAAAGATAGTTTCAGGGAGGTTTGAAGTCAGTACTTCAATTGGATAGTTAGCACTAAGGTGTTAGCGCCAATGCATTTGTTACTAAGTTGTTAAGTCTAGTCGTATTAGACTAAGGGCGAATTTGCCATTTTGGGACACGTCAGGGTTGCAAGGGACGCATATGCTAGGCGCTTTGTATGTAGGGACGCTCATGGCCTGGAAGGGACGCATTGACGTATGGGAGAAACGCATAGGAGCCAATGGCCATACTGGAGATGGTAAGGGCGTCGCGTAGAAGGCAAGGGCGTCTCGGGGCTAAGACAAGGGCGTCACGGAGCTAGGGACGCGCTTGTCTTGGACGCTAGGGGCGCGCTAGCTTTGAGAAGTGATGAGCTTGGCCGCTTAGGGTGCATCATACTTGTTGGCGTCGTGCTAGGAATTCAAGGGCGCCAAGGTGAAGGCCACGAGATCCAGGGAGCTAGGGGTGCCGCTGAGGAGGCCAAGGGATGTGCTTGAATCATGGTGGAGATATATTGGTCTTGAGGATGCGTCAAGCTAGGGGTGTATTAGCTTTAGTTGTTGCTCGAAGGTGCATCAGGCTATAGCTAGCCAAGAAACATAGCGCATTTGGCGCTAGAATTTAGGATTATCACTTTGGTGCTCTGATTTAGGTGCCAAGGTGATGATATGTTGGCTAGGGCCTTATTAGGCTAAAATGTGCTAGCTAAGACCATCTTAGGTTAGTTAGCACTTCTCAGGCGCTAGGGTTTAGCGCCAGGAAAGTTAACGCTTTTGGCGCTTATATGGCTAATTAGTGCCAAAATGGAACTAAGTCAAATTTCTAGTGCTAACTTGGCACTGATAAGAGAGAAGGCTAGGGTTAGCCTAGATGAGAAGTTCAATGCGTCTTTTATGGCATTGCTTCTTGATTGTGGCCCATCCGAGAGGAGTGATACATTATTTATGGCTTATATTTAAGAAAGTGCTATGATAGCACATGTAAGCTCAGAGGAGCAATTTGAGACGAGTTTGTTGCGAACAGAGCGTTAATCTAAAGTGTTTGTTTTGGGTTTTAAACATTAGCTATTCCCGAATTTGGTAGATATTACCAGAACATCAATGCGCACTGGAGACAAGTTAAAGGAATTCAGCCGTGGAATTTTATGCGACTTGAGACTAGTTCGATATGGCATAAATATTGTGAGGATTGAGGAGGCTACGAGGCCAATTTAAAATGTTTGTAGTTATTCAAAGAAGACTCAAGTTTGCTTTACACTAGTGGGCAATCCATCTAGGAGGTTGGGACTTATTATGTAAAGATTATAGGCTATATTGTTAGCATGGAATGCCTGAGCCTTTTGTAGAGACTGCATCCTCAATTCACCTGCGGAATATAAGGAGGAATACATTATTTTGTATTTTGAGGTGAAGTCAGAAGTATTTATATTCCTGCAACTAGGAAGAAGGGTGATTTTATAATTTTAATCCTTATCAAAAACTCACCATCTACAACTGGAAGAATTGGTAGGAATAATTCAAGGAAAAGGCGAATCATTTGCATACTTTCTCAGAAGATTCAAAGAAGCTACAACACCTGGAGATAATATAAATGAGAATGTATTGTGTGTCATATTCAAAAAGGCATTTCTAAAGGAAATATAAGGAACTCTTTTGCTAGAACTCAAATTGAAACCTTGGAAAAATTATATAGCAAAGCTGCAAAGTTCATTAGAAGAGAACAAGATAACTTGAAGATGATCTCTGATCATAAATTTCATTCATCAAATCAAGCTTTAGATCTCAAAATAAATCACTCTACCAGGTATGAAGAACAACCAGCTTAGATGAGAAATTTCAGAGAAGAGGCTGATAGGAGATGGAAGGAAGAATCTCAGAAATTTTCAAAGCTAAACCCCACACCTGAGATGATTCTTAAGGACGTTAAAGTCAAGTTGTACTTCATACAACCGAACAAGATAAGGAATAAAACAAGATGAAAAGCATATTGCGTTTATCATGAAGCAAAAGGCCACAACACAAGTGGATGCAAGAACCTGATCAGATTCATTGATAATCTAATAAGAGATGGACATCTGAAAGAATTTATCCAGCTTGAAGCAGTATCAAGTTCAGGATGTAAGTCTCCATCTAAAATCTTATAAGGATGTGTAAACATGATCCACTCGACACCGAGAGATGGGGAAGAAGTTGATCCAAAGGAATTAAGAAGGTATTCAAGATATTTACCACAGGTACATCCCAGTTGTGAGAACCTTGTTACCTCCAACTTAGATAACTTTTTCCTCAAAAGATCTATATAGAATAACTTTCCCCAACAATGATGCTCTGGTTGTTAAGATGGAGATAGACGGTTTGGAATGTAAGAAAATCATGATCGATTAAGGTTCAACTTCTGACATAATTTACCTCCAAGCAGATGAAAAAATAGGGCTAGTAAGAGAAGGAATGCTGAAAAACAATGGTTCAACCATTGTAGGTTTTAATGGATGAAAAACCTACATAATAGGAAAATTGTTGTTAACTGTCAGATCTGAGCCCATCTTAATCAATGTAGTATTCCTAGTTCAAAACACTAGATCACCATACAACATGATTCTAAGAAGAGAAATTGATCCATGCATTACAAGTTATCCCATATAACCGGAAACTGAAATTTGTGACTACAATGAGAGAGTGTGTAATACCTGGAAACCAAGCAATATCGAGAGATTTGGATGTCCTATCAATGAGACAGCAAGAATTCTAGCAACCAGCAATATCAGGTAATAAAAGAAAATAATTGAAACAAAATATCTGAAAAATATCTCCAATTACTTGGCAGAAAGTAAAAACGTCCACTGAACCGACCAAGCCTTAGTTATTAAAAGTAAAACCGTGACCGAGTCGCTCTATATCTCGCATTGGTTTTAAACTGGTTCGAGTCGGTCCGGTTTGATAACGTTTTTTTTACGAAACACTGAAACAATGTTTTTGTTCAAATAAAAATTATGATTTATGTTTATTGGGATGAATTTCTTTCTCTATATGAAAGCATAACCACGTACAAAAAATGAATGAAAAAAGAAATCTCGATTAAGCAAAACAAAATTAGGGTGGATAAATAGTAGTTAATTCCATTGTTTGAATACATGTGGGGTATCTAAGTTTTGATGATTGGTATGAATTTCTTAATTTCAAAGTTCTGAAGACCTTCTCAAGTATGATTTCAAAATTTTGCTCAAAATAACTAACAACACCCCACACCCACAAAACAAGAGATAAACTGGATAATACCCTAACCAAATGATGATAATTTTCTATCAATTAATTAGTGATCTCAAACTCCCGCTGAAACTGGTGTTATATTGATACATGCATAATTTATACATATTTACCACTTAATTTATATATGATAGTATTTATAGTTGTGCTAATTTTACTATTTTTATTTGTTTATAGGTTTACGATATAATTCCCAATGTTAAAAGTAAATTAGATAAATAAGAGATAAAATGATGTTTGCGGCTAAAGTAGACAATATTACTATTGACGACACCAAATATACCATGGATTTCTTATGTCTTGGCTGTGAAAGAAGTTAGACGTGGCTAAGGTAGAGGGAGTGAAAAGTCCGATAGAACTTAAAACAATGTCAGACTTCGTTTGTGCTTCGGTTTGTGTTGGGCGTAAAATAAAAGTGAGATTGAAAGGCTACTGAGGTGTACTTGTGTGGATGTTGGTTGTTGGGTACCTGAGTCAGATATAAGAATAAAAGGTTGATCGGACGAATAGAGAAGGTGTTGTTTTGCTTGAGAACGTGAGAAAGAGTAGAAGGCGTTGTCTAAGAGTTGTCAGTGGGTTTGCTCGGGAATTGTAGGATAAAAGATTAAATGCAAAAAACAAAAGAGAGTCAGACAGAGTGGAGGCTCGGTTAAAGAAGAGTAAAAGAGGGGATTGAGACGTGAGACAATGGAGAGAGGGAAGAAGTAGGTAGGGCTGTGTGACAGACCGAAATTTTTTTGCTTCCAATGGGTCGGGTTTCGGTACATTAGGCCAGCTCCAACTTCCCGATACGCCACTCAAGAAACTGAACTTTTAAATTTTTTGAACCAATTCGATCTTACCAAGCAAATGTTCATCGATTTAATTCAAATTGCTTTATAAGCATACAACCATAACTTTTATATTTCAAGGGTCATCGAATCCTTCCAACTGCTTTACAGTTTTGTTATCATTTCTAATATTCATCGATACCAACAAATGATATGAATTACCAATCATCTCTTATAAAACACCAAACTTAAGATACTGAGACTCTGCTGAACAGAAATCTCACTGATTTGAGGGTTAGGATTCCCAGATCATATGTCCTTCACCATAGTACTAAGAAATCCCATGATATCCTTCGTGAAGTCAATTGGGACCTTTGGAGCATACATCCCATACCTTATACCCCGGTATACCAAAAGAGTCCACAATTTCGTTAAGGCCATCGAGTCCGACAAATGATTTCCATGGCTTCTAATGTGAGGTTCTCTTTCTGTCGTTACAGCTAACGGTCATCGTTATAGTTAATGGTCTTCCGGGTTGCCACTCGTAAGTGGGAGCTAGCAGGCAACACACACCGTTCCAGCGACGGGTAGGGATGACCTGTCCCGTTGTCTACCATCGTTCCAGCGACGGTCTTCCGGATAGCCACCTGTAGGTGAGATCCCCAGTGGGCCTGGCAATTCACAGTACTAGGTCAAGCTCAACAGACTATCTTTTTCAAATGATATGAACTACTTAAAAGAGTTAATAATCATTTATAGATGGATGATATGAACTGCCACTATAAGCAATAACCATCCCTTCTCAGATGATATGAATTACCTGGAATGGTAATAATCATCTCTATCACATGTATCAGACAGATGATATGAATTACTTAGTAGGGTAATAATCATCTCTTATCGCACGTTTTATACATTTATCAGATGATATGAATTACCTTGGATGGTAATAATCATATCTCACTAAGTAGTATGAACAACCAGTAATTGGACTGCAACTACCTCGAGAAGATTGCAATCATTTCCAAATAAATGGTATAAACTACCATGCAGCAACCAACACTTTTAGATGATATGAAAAATCTTGTACTGAACCGCAGAGCGGCTGCCTACGTACCCTCTCCGTAGCTCGAAGGGATTAAGCACGACCGTAGTTCGTCACCTATTAGTTTAGATAATATGAACTACACACCTTGGTAGTAATTATCTCTGACTAGATAGTATGAACTGCTTGTAGTCGCAGTAACTATCTCTATCCATAGATATAACTATATCTAGCTTTAGATATCATGGATAGTATGAGTTACATAGCAACAACTATCCCTCACATACTGCATCACCATCAATCACTTTAGCAACTACCCATTGATGACAAGATGTCAGAATATATATATATGCATGTACCTGCAACTTTAAGTTAACTGTAGAATAAAATATAAAGCATGCACAAGGGTACTTTATATAAATCATCCATTATGTTAATCATAACGAGGCTAGATAGTATATATTATAGTTCTAAGCTGTAGAATAGAGATTTAGTACTAAAATGTCATTATAATCAAATCTCCACAGTATTATAAATACCACTAAAAATATAAACAAAAGCTATCGTAATCTGTCCACTTTAGATACCGGATATACACATCATTCAAACCATAATGCCAATGTCAAGATCATACCGTAATGGAAAGCTAGAGTTGTTCGTAACAACATACAATTTCCCACACTATAGAAACATGCTAAACTAGCCATCTGCACAATAAATGTTCATGGTATACGAACCTATTTCTGCTGGTACCATATCACAACCACAATATCAAATATTAGCTACAGTACACATATGCGAAACAAATCTATTTATTTGTACAGCACTACCAATCCATAAAGAGTACTTAATCCAATTCACTATAACCAGAGTATGTCTTAGTATCTCATCCCACAAGATATTATATGATGTAGTCATAAATCAAAGATATATACATAGAATTGTTATCTAAATCCATCCAAATAAATACAAATAAATTCTCATACAAATGAGCTTAACGAAATGCATCTTCATCATGTATCAGTTGTGTTTAATCAGTTAGATATGAAATACCGACTGAGTTTATAAGCTCAAACGAGACTGGATTCCTACAATTGTGACCATAGAAAATCTCCTATTTGGGGTACTTACCTTCATTCATTAGTTATGAAATTTGTAAAGATTCACGGAAATGGGTTCCTCATATCCAAAAATCAGAGAAATACATACAGTATAAGGGCCTCATTCAATCTCAACTCAGCCACGTCCTACATAAACAGTTCTCTGAACTATAACAGTTCCTACCACCTCTACTAACCTGATCATCCTGAAATTTAATCGGAATGTTCCTTACATCTATAAGAATAACATATTCAAAGTTCACTTAATTCTAACGGTTCATTAAATAGATACACACATTACAAGATTACTACTTTTACTATCAATACACAGAACTCAGTCCCGATTCTCCCATACTTTGGGGCACCTAAAATTATTAGAACTTCATGAAATATTTACAGTAAGTTACATATACATATACTAACATCATGCTAAATTTTCATATTTATCCGATGAAAGGATAATTAGTAATATCAAAAACACTTGACGGTTCAGGGTCTAAATACTGCACACTGCAGTCTCAGTCTATCAAATTTTTATATTAGTAAATGTAACCTGATCCTCTTGAAATTTTCACATAACATCAACCACATAATGAAGTATTACATATACAAATTTCAATATAATCCAACAATTGGATCTTAATATATCAGCAGAATAAAAGTCATTTTAAGGTCAACAAGTTGAGAAATTATAAGAGTGACCACATCTATTCAACACAACATGAATTGGGTGAAAATAAATAAACCCATATAGATAATAAATATGACTTGAAATTTAACCAACAAATTATGAACAATCCCCACATTTCATAAGAACCCTAATTCTCAAATTTTGCATTAGGATGAAATCAAATGTAAATCATCATTAATCAAGTTTAAAAACGAAATCATTGAGTGAAATGCACCTTACCTTTGTTGCAAACCGGTTCCATAGATTGAATCAACTCTCTTGGTGATTTTTCTAACCCTAGACTCATCAATCTCTCAAACATTTTAGTTTTAGTTCATGTTTATGGTTTGAGAAAGAAAAATCATAAACCATTAGAGAGAAAGAGGAGAATAGGATAAGAAAAACTTCATTTGTATCATGTAAGTTCCCCTCTTCCTTCTCTCCAAAGCAAAACATGAGAAGAAGAGG
>JAJJMC010006637.1:2210985-2339116 GCA_023531435.1 Papaver californicum | reverse complement strand
CCCCCCCCCCCCCCCAAAAAAAAAGGAGAAGTTTCTGTTTTTATCTTTTTCATTCAAAATCAAATTTACTCTACTACCCCTGATGGGTCTTATGGAAAACATGTGTCCAACATGCTCAAAATATTTGGTGTCTACTAGTCATGCACATTAATCCTGCTAATGGATAACCTAATAGTGTTAAAGGCCCTTGATTATTGGAATTCAGGCACTCTAGGGTTTCGCTAAGGCAGACTCTCTATTTAGGCACCAAGACTTATTATAGAGGCAGCCTAGAAATACTTAAATATTAGAGTTGTATGCACTCTAAGTGCAAAATTCAGATAAGAGGTTTAATTAAACCCGAGAAAAATGTATGGAGTCTCACAGGTTGTACGATGAGAGGGTTGGGAAAAGGTGGAGAAATGGAAAGAGATTGATTGAAAGGGAGAGAGAGAAGAAATGTGGAGAGAGAGAGAAGGTTGATTGATTAGAGGGGAGAGAAGGTGAGACTGATTGGAAAAGAGGGAGTTGGTGGAGATCGAGGTGTAGACTGGAGAAAGGATAGAGTTCGGATTGGGGGATTTTTGGATTTTCTCTAATGACGGCGCTGGTGTTGAGGGTTGTTTACATAGAGGTGTAATTGGGTTGGTGGCTGTAAAGAGAAGAGTATGCAGACAGAAACTAATACAGAGGTGGAAGAAAAGGACATGAAACAAAGGGTTTAATCTCTCCTCTTTACTTTGTTAATTTATTTTTATGGATTTTAAGAAACCCATCTCCATGTTCTAATTGATTTTGTAGCTAGGGTTTTATGTTTGAAACCACTTTGAGTAGTATGCTATTTTGGATTGATTTATTAAGCAAAAGACTATGATGATTTGAATAGATTAATTCCTGATTTTGATTTATAGATTTAATGAAAACATTAGTTGTTGCTTCACCGGTTCTGTACAATAATAACGTTTGCGCATAATTAATAGGATTGCAAATATATTTGTATACTTATTTGGTATTTCATGCTTGGGTTAAATCCTTTGATGGGGTATGCCTAGAATAGCCAAGTATTATTTATGAACCTATAATTAGTTTCGTATAATTTTCTCGCTAACGCAATTTGATGGTGTATACTGAGGCTGAGAGTTTTTGATACGCCATGCTTAGGGAGTACCAGTGACATTTACTACTGTAATACACATAATAGGTGATGTCGATAGAACGAACAATATATAAATATCCAGGAGTTATGTTTTACTTCAGTAATTAAATAGAAATAGTGGGGGATACTAAAAACCCTCGTTACCGACTCTCTCTATTTAGTTGTTTTATTAGTTTAGTTTGTTTTATTATTTTATTCACATTTCTAAAAAATATAAAAAAATATTATTTCTGATTAGTTTAATTGAGATATTAATTGCAGTATTTGCCTGCTCCATGTGGGTTTGACCCGTATTTGCCGTTGTCTACTAGTTAGACGTCGTGCGATTGCGGTTATTTATATAGGATATTCAAAAATCGTAGTTTAGGTTTTCTATTTATTTATTATTTTGTACAATATTTTTTTATTTTATTTTCTGATTTCTTTTTCCTTTTTACTTTTTTTTTAGTATTTCTTTTCATGTACTTTTCTGAGGATGTTAACTCCTTCCCAGGAGACGTCATCTAAGATGACACTTCGGGAATATATGAATTGGTCACGGCATAATGAAGTTCTTGCTTCACCTATGGTAAGTGAAGAATTACCTCTAATGATATAAGAGAAGTACTATAAACATAGACCGTTTAGTTTGGAGCAAAGATTAAGAGTTCTGGAATGCCAGAGATTATTTTCTAATGATGATCAGTCTTGTAGTGACTCTCTGTTCCATAAAAAAATATATAGATGACCATGTGGAGGATTGTGTAGATGATTTTCCTAATTCCATAGATGAATCTATCTCACAAGATCATTCATCCGACTTAGAGGTTGTTTCTAGACCTATAGATTTCCAAAAGTTACCTAATTTAGGGTTAGAATTGTGTGCTTCTCAAGTTTTATTGGATCACTTTGCATCCAAATACCCAGAGGACTTGCTTGTTCCTGACACCGTGCATGAACCAATTTATATTTCCTCAATCCCCATATTTTGTTCTTTACGCACTTTCAAGTGTAGTAAAAACTTGGTTTGGGGGTAATCCTTTATTTTCGATAGTTTCAGTGTCTCCGTGTTACCATAATATAAGTGTGAAACTGTCATTTATATATATTTTATTTTGGGTTGATCCCCAAATTTTCAGGTTGTTAGTGTATGGGGATCCTTTCTGTACATATCCAGTTGGTAGATCCTTATTTTCTTGTTTTTATTTTCTTTTTAGACTTTTTATACTTTTTATTTTTAGTGTTCTTTGTTATACTATCGTTTGATACGTGTTATAGAGAATACTTCTTTTCTTTCGTCAATCAGGTGAGACATTCCATTCCCTTTTCTTTGAATTTTATTTGTCTCTCTTATCTATATTGCATACCATTCTAGGTTGCACAGTTTGAAACATTGAGGATAATGTTAGATTTAGTTTGGGGGTAGAGTTTCAGAAAATTGATGTTAATAAGAAACTCCAAAATTTGGAAACTTGCGAACAATTCAGGATGACACTAACCATTCTAAGTAGATGGAAACATAGCTCTTATCTATAAGAACTGGTGTACCCAACTAAATGGTCTATTCATATCTGAATGCACTCAGGTGTTAGAAATAACATGATAATTATTGAACAAGCATATATCGATATCATCATAACCATATCATTTTATGTTTTTATTTTTGTAATTTTATTTTT
Source organism: Papaver californicum (assembly GCA_023531435.1). Lineage (NCBI taxonomy): Eukaryota > Viridiplantae > Streptophyta > Magnoliopsida > Ranunculales > Papaveraceae > Papaver > Papaver californicum. The sequence goes on along the minus strand of JAJJMC010006637.1, from coordinate 2,336,323 downwards.
CTCTAAGTGTTTGGTGGGGCCCTAGTATTGCCATAAGGTCGTAGCTCGGATGCATTATAATTATGATTTGAAAAAAAAATTGACACTTTGATAGCAATATGTGTGTGTTCTCCCTGTCTCCGTCGCCTAAGCAAGCGTGGAATGCAGGATCCATGGGAACTATCATGTAATCTGCTGAAAAGGAGCATACGCTTAAATTCAAAAGATCTAATCATGTAGTCGTGAAAAAGAAAAAATAAATAAAAAATAAATAAATTATGTATATAAATAATAATAAAAATAGGAGCATCCGAGCCGGACTTTATACTAATATTTTGGGAAACACCGTTCACCTTAGTCAACATATGCACCATTCATCACTTCTGTATCCATCTTCTAATCTATTCTTGTGTTTGAATTTGATTGAGTCCGAGCAATGTGAAGTTGAATATTTTTATCCAGTTTTAGATGTTCAATGATTATTTGAGTAGAGTTTTGCATTCTTTATGAATTTTAGTTCGCCGTACAAACTTGTGTACAACAATTGGATTCATACATGGCACTGATTCTTATAGCCAAAGAATTTAGTATGCCAACTAAATAGCTTGTTTAGTGTTTACCCTCAATCATTCACATGTGGCTAAAATTTGGAGTACAGTTTTTGTGGATATACCTCTTGTAAACCCTCACGAGACTATAACTTGTCCGATAGGGACACCTATGAGTTTAAAGGCTTATTACATATGCTAAATGTAGTCGCGATGCCTGCGAAAGTGAGTTAAGATTGTATTTTATTTTTATATTAGTTTTTCTCGAGGACTAGCAAAATATAGGTTTGGGGGTATTTGATACGGGCATAATTTTTACATATTTACCACTAAATTTATATCTGATATTATTCATAATTGTACTATTTTTACTATTTTTATTTGTTTATAGGTTTACGATATAATTCCAAATGTTACAAGTAAATTGGCTAAATAAAAGCTAAAATGACGCTTGCGGCTAATGTAAACAATATTACTATTGACGACACCAAATAAATCATGGGTTGCTTATGTCTTGGATGTGAAAGAAGTTAGACGTGGCTAAGGTAGAGGGAGTGAAAAGTCTGATAGAACTTAAAACAATGTCAGACTTCGTTTGTGCTTCGGTTTGTGCTGGGCGTAAAATAAAAGTGAGGTTGAAAGGCCATTGAGGTGTAATTTTGTGGATGTTGGATGTTGGGTACATGAGTCAGAGATAGGCAGAAAAGGCTGATCGGACGAATAGAGAAGGTGGTGTTTTGCTTGAGAACGTGGGTAGAAGGCGTTGTCTAGGTGTTGGCTAAGAGTTTTCAGTGGGTATGCTCGGGAATTGTAGGACAAAAGATAAAATACAAAAAGCAAAAGAGAGTCAGACAGAGTGGAGGCTCGGTTAAACAAGAGTAAAGGAGGGGATTGAGACGTGAAACAGGGAAGAGAGGGAAGAAGTAAGTAGGGTTGTACGGTGAGAGAGTGTGGAGAAAGGTGGAGAGATGTAGAAAGATACTGATTTAAAGGGAGAGAGAGAAGAAAGGCGGAGAGAGAAAGAAGGTTGATTGATTAGAGGAGAGAGAAGGTGAGACTGGTTGGAAAAGAGGGAGTTTGTGGAGATCGAGGTGTAGACTGGAGAGATGATAGAGTTCATATTGGGGGAGTTTTGGTTTTTCTTTGATGACGGCGCTAGTGTTGAGGGTTGTGTACAGAGAGGTGTAATTGGGTTGGCGGCTGTAAAGAGAAGAGTAAGCAGATAGAAGCTAATACGGAGGTGGAAGAAAAGGACATGAAACAAAGGGTTTAATCTCTCCTCTTTACTTTGTTAATTTATTTTTATGGGTTTTGAAAAACCCATCTCCATGTTCTAATTGATTTTGTAGCTAGGGTTTTATGTTTGAAACCACTTTGAGTAATAAGATATTTTGGATTGATTTATTAAGCAAAAGACTATTATGATTTGAATAGATTAATTCCTGATTTTGATTTATAGATTTAATAAAAACATTAGTTGTTGCTTCACCGGTTCTGTACAATATAGTAACCTTTGCGCATAATTAATAGGATTGCAAATATATTTGTATACTTATTTGGTATTTGATGCTTGGGTTAAATCCTTTGATGGGGTATGCCTAGAATAGCAAAGTATTATTTATGAACCTATAATTAATTTCGTATAATTTTCTCGCTAACGCAATTTGATGGTGTATACTGAGACTGAGAGTTTTTGATACGCCATGCTTAGGGAGTACCAGTGACATTTACTACTCTAATACACATAATAGGTGATGTCGATAGAACGAACAATATATAAATATCCAGGAGTTATGTTTTACTTCAGTAATTAAATAGAAATAGTGGGGGATACTAAAAACCCTCGTTACCGACTCTCTCTATTTAGTTGTTTTATTAGTTTAGTTTGTTTTATTATTTTATTTACATTTCTAAAAAATCTAAAAAAATATTATTTCTGATTAGTTTAATTGAGATATTAATTGCAGTATTTGCCTGCTCCATGTGGGTTTGACCCGTATTTGCCGTTGTCTACTAGTTAGACGTCGTGCGATTGCGGTTATTTATATAGGATATTCAAAAATCGTAGTTTAGGTTTTCTATTTATTTATTATTTTGTACAATATTTTTTTTATTTTCTTTTCGGATTTCTTTTTCCTTTTTACTTTTTTTTTTAGTATTTCTTTTCATGTACTTTTCTGAGGATGTTGACTCCTTCTCAGGAGACGTCATCTAAAATGACACTTCGGGAATATATGAATCGGTCACGGCATAATGAAGTTCTTGCTTCACCTATGGTAAGTGAAGAATTACCTCTAATGATATATGAGAAGTATTATCAACATAGACCGTTTAGTTTGGAGCAAAGATTGAGAGTTCTGGAATGCCCGAGATTATTTGCTAATGATGATCAGTCTTGTAGTGACTCTCTGTTCCATAAAAAATATATAGATGACCATGTGGAGGATTGTGTAGATGATTTTCCTAATTCCATAGATGAATCTACCTCACAAGATCATTCATCCGACTTAGAGGTTGTTTCTAGACCTATAGATTTCCAAAAGTTACCTAATTTAGGGTTAGAATTGTGTGCTTCTCAAGTTTTGTTTGATCACTTTGCATCCAAATACCCAGAGGACTTGCTTGTTCCTGACACCGTGCATGAACCAATTGATATTTCCTCAGTCCCCATATTTTGTTCTTTACGCACTTTCAAGTGTAGTAAAAACTTGGTTTGGGGGTAATCCTTTATTTTCGATAGTTTCAGTGTCTCCGTGTTACCATAATATAAGTGTGAAACTGTCATTTGTATATATTTTATTTTGGGTTGATCCCAAAATTTTCAGGTTGTTAGTGTATGGGGATCCTTTCTGTACATATCCAGTTGGTAGATCCTTATTTTCTTGTTTTTATTTTCTTTTTAGACTTTTTCTTTTTAGACTTTTTATTTTATTTTTAGTGTTCTTTGTTATACTATCGTTTGATACGTGTTACAGAGAATACTTCTTTTCTTGCGTCAATCAGGTGAGACATTCCATTCCCTTTTCTTTGAATTTTATTTATCTCTCTTATCTATATTGCATACCATTCTAGGTTGCACAGTTTGAAACATTGAGGATAATGTTAGATTTAGTTTGGGGGTAGAGTTTCAGAAAATTGATGTTAATAAGAAACTCCAAAATTTGGAAACTTGCGAACAATTCAGGATGGCACTAACCAGTCTAAGTAGATGGAAACATAGCTCTTATCTATAAGAACTGGTGTGCCATACTAAATGGTCTATTCATATCTGAATGCACTCAGGTGTTGGAAATAACATGATAATTATTGAACAAGCATATATCGAAATCATCATAACCATATCATTTTATGTTTTTATTTTTGTAATTTTATTTTTCTCTAAGTGATTTGCTGGGGCCTAGTTAGGGCGTCCCAGTGACATTTGCGACTCTAATACACATAATAGATGATGTCGATAGAACGAATAATATTTAAATATTCAGGAGTTGTGTTTTACTTCAGTAATTAAATAGAAATAGTGGAGGATACTAAAAACCCTCGTTACCGACTCTCTCTATTTAGTTGTTTTATTAGTTTAGTTTATTTTATTATTTTATTCATATTTCTAAAAAATCCAAAAGATATTATTTCTGATTAATTTAATTGAGATATTGATTGCAGTATTTGCCTGCTCCTTGTGGGTTCGACCCGTATTTGTCGTTGTCTACTAGTTAGACGCCGTGCAATTGCGGTTATTATATAGGGTATTCTAAAATCCTATCATATATCTACCATCAATTTTCTGTTTATGTTCTTCATCTCGTTACTACTCAAATACACAACTGAAACAATACAGACTGAAACATAAGTGCCAGAAATTAAAAAATTAAAAACTTTACAAACTAAAAATGATATAGAAGAGTAAAGTGGTGATTGTGATGGTGTGAGTAGTGGTGGTGCCTCTGGTGGTGAGTGGTGGTGGTGGCTGTCTCTAACAAGAAGTGAAGAACAAGAAGTGAAAAAAGAAGAGTGGCGGCAATCGAGTAAGTGAAACTCATTAGGGTTAGACTGGTATCTAAATAGCTAAATCATAAGACGACTAGGATTAACTTGTATAATAGTAATCTAAGGCTAATATTTTTTGATTTTTTCAGTTCAGTTCGGTCCATATTTATGGTAAAACTGTTACCTATACTGAAGATCAACGTTTATGGTTTTTTGAAACTGTTACCTAAGTCGTTGATCTCGGCTCCGCACGGTTCGACCCCAGTTTTCTCGGTTTCCACATGGTTCGATCGGTTCTCGATTTTCTTGTGCAGGCCTAAACACAATAGCTGGAAAAATATAATTTGAAAATATATCACATGGAGTTGGAAATCTGGAAGCTAAAAAAAAAGTTTAGCAAAATAAATTCAGAGCTGGAAGACTATCAACTGTAACTTAAGAGCAGTATTCTGGAGAGTAAACAATCAAAGAAAAATTGTCAGTCAAGCTGAAAAACATTGGAGAGGTATCTGGAGAGTCCATAATCAAATAACAATACCAACAAAGGTTACCGATTTCGAAAAAAACATGTTTGGGAAATACAGTAGGTGTAAAGAAAAAGTGGGCAAAGAACAAAGGCGAAGCAGAAAACTAACAAAGCTTGAAAAATCAAATAAAAATTCACAAAAAAACAAAACATAATCCAAGAGGAACATGAGAAATCATAACATGAGGTAACCTGATAACACACTTAAATATGATTGAGATGAATTTCTAAATCTTATATGTCTAATTTCAACATCTTTTATCTATAACTCCAAAATTTCTTATCTCTAATTTTAAAATTAATTATCTTTGAAACTTTTAATTTTAATCTCTAAATCTTATTTTTTTTCTCTATATCATTAACTAAAAGAGACGAAATAATCAGGTAATAGCAAATGAATTGATATCTAAGAACTGACTAGATGAAAGCTATAAAGTCATAAGTGAAAACTAGAGCTAACGACTGAAACTATAGCTGAAATATGGTCAAAATAAAAGACCGATAGTTGAAAAGTTACGATATATCTGAAAACAAAAATGAATTTTGAGTTGATATTTATAATTGGTCGGTGTCGTATTCGTCAAATTATTTTACTTTCTCATTTATCAAAAGCACAACGATAAGAAAGATTTGTTCCCACAGAGAGGTCTTTGTTGTTATATGTTTTCAATGTCTTATGTGAAAGAAGGGGGTTTTTTCAGAATTTTTGAAAATAATTAACTAATAAGAAAAAGAATAATGCAAAACTATGATAACAAATAAAAGAATGCAAATATGAGGATGAGAATGATTAAGGAATCTTTCTCCACTTGCGCACATGAATTCAATCAATCATACAAGTATACTATACTTCAAAATACGTAAACTAAAAACCCTAGATAAGTTATATGTTCAACTAATCTATTAGACTCCAATGTCACTTCGTAGAATAAGTTCTCTACTTGTTTCTAGTAAATTAAGCCATTTTAAATAAGTTGTCTAGTGTAACTTAACCAACCGGTATTTTCCGTGAGCCGGATTGATCCTAACCACATGTTCATAAGTACGACATGTTAACTTAGGGTTATCTTCTACACAAAATCCCTTTGCAATAGGGCTGTACATGGTAACGAGTTTCCACGGAAACCCGCCAAAACCGAACCGAATTGGCCAAAACCGAACCGAACCGTTTACAAATGGAACGGTTATAGAAAAAAAGTATGGAAACCAGTATTCACGGTTTTAGTTTTGGTTTAGCCAAAAACCGAACCGTTATACCATGGAAAACCGACTATTTAAGACTCTTGATCTAGTTTTTGATAGATCTAATCTGAAGCCTTCATTACCCTTGATATATAATCCCACCCTAACTTTCTAACCCTAGTTCTCTTCTAGTTATGGAAGAATTTTCTTCTAGTTATGGAAGAATCCACTTTTTTTTAAAAAAATTTGATTTTTTTGATTTTTTTTAATTTCTTTTTTGATTTGTTTTTTCTGAATTTTAGTTTTCCAAACGGTTAACCGAAACCCGTTGGAAAAAACCGAAACCGAGAGAAAACCGAGTAAAACCGAACCGGCGGTAAACAGAATGGTTATGGAAAAATAATTGGAAAACCGACCTTGCCGGTTTCGGTTTTGGTTTGGCACAAAACCGAACCGAAACCGGCCATGAACACCCCTACTTTGCAACAATGATGTTTTGATACTAGTGATTAAATCGTCTTAAAAATTACGGATTAGGACTTAATAATGTAGCATTAGTATCACAAATAAAGCTATTCAATTGGCCATTTAAACAACTTGAAAGAATTCCATGGTCATAATCATGGTAGAAAACAAGCAATAAAACAATATTGAGAAAGAATGATTAACTTGTAAAATTAATAAAAAACCCAAGTCACATAGTTTTGAATTCATCCCTAACCAATAATAAAATTAACTAGTCATAATGGAGTTCACAAAACTGAAGTGAAAAATAATTTACAAACATTAAAAGTTGAAAAATCTTCCCCACGCGAACCTACAAAAAGGAGTATAAGAGGTGAAAAAATAACTAGATATCCCCCTCTCTCGTTGAAATTGCTATTTATATAGCTATTTTTTTTTCACCAATCCCACTTGGAATAAAAATCACTTTCCTTGCACAATTTAAATATCAAAGTTTTCAAATTGAGTTCAAATTTTATTTAGGAAACCCTAATTTCTGACGGAAACGTGACACAAAGCACGACTCGCAGCTCATATATCCCGCGTCCCACTTTCACATCCAACAAATCCTACCCTTACGATTCACTGAAATTTTATGATTCACACTCTAATATTTGAAATAAGGCATCCCGCACTAGTCGCACTGTCTCACCATTCTCGCTGCATCTTGACAAGAAGAGGAAAATGTAATGTTTGATTTATAAAGATTGTCATTCCCTGCAAATTGATTCACATTCATATAAAAAACACAATATTCACAAACTTCTCATGAACCATACAACCCACTCACGACAGCTTCCACATTGTTTTACCGGCATCACTTCTACTTTTTGTTTCTCGATAACAACATTACTTTGTTTCTCTCCTTGTTCACCAGAGCACGACAAAACCACCAACCCTTTCTCCCTGTCTTTTCGTTCTTCTCCACAATTCAACAACACCTTCTTCTCCCTGTAATGTATGAACCTACATCATCTCGACCGAACCTTCAAAACCAACAGTAACCCAATTTTATTTCTTTTGATTTCTGTTCACAACAACGCAACACACTTTTTTTCATTTTCGCTGGGCAACACCAAATACACCCATTGTTAACCAATCAACAACGACCATCTCTTAGCTAAACTCAAATATTGCCTTCAATCCTCTCCATTAATCCTTGAACCCAACAACAACACGTTCAGTTCTTCACCTTGTTTTCCGCAACTATTACGAGTTCAAATACAACCCAACTTCCATACTTCGTGTCTGTTTTAACTTCAAAACTTGTTCAATCCTTCAATGAGACCACGAAATCCATCACTTAGCAGACCCATTTGTCGGCGTGAACCTTGTTGCAGCCACAGGAGAGTGAGAACGAGAGCTGGTATGCAACCTAATTCTCTGTTAGGTTTAAACAGAGAGAAGGTGGTGGCCATGAGCGATACAGCAAGTCCCTTCAGTAATTCTTAAATAATCTCGAATGGCTGCCCTGAATAATAGTTGCATCTTCCTTTAGTTCTTAATATATTTCCTTTAAAAACTTGACTGCCCCTAGTACTTAACTAGCTTTAGATGGCTGCCCCTAGAAGTTTCTTGTTTCTGATACAATGGAGACTTGCGTTCTTCTATGCTTTGAGTCCGTCAACTCCCAAAGTTGCCAAACAATGACTTAAGCACATTTTTTCTCTTCTTTTTCTTCATGTGACTCCAAAAGACCTACAAAATATAAAGCAAGCGTAATATACACAAAACATAATAGAAATAACTAAGAGAAACATAAAAATTTGATATTCAAATAATGTATTTATACACCTATCATAAACCAAGAGAAAAATACAGACAAAAATATATATACGACATAATTAGAATATGATAATTAACACCTTTGAACTCCATGAACAGGAAAGGAACTATCTGAGCAACATAAAAGAATAAGGAACGAAGTCGAAACTCTAACCTCTCTTACCCAAGAATAACGACAATATAGCTCGAGGTCGAGAGCCAAGAAAAGCTATATGGGAAAGAAAAATCAACTCACAAATGAAATATTGGAAGTGGAAATAAGAGCTAGAGAATTACCTGTGAAAAAAAAACCCTATAAATTCACAATCTATCAAAGAGAAAAAATAGTTGAAAGGTGAAATATCATACCTGAATGTGACACACCTGGAAACTGAAGAAAAATCATAACAATGAAAGAGTATCAGTATTCTCTATAGTTCTCTAACTGTGAACTCTATAGATTTACATACTTTACATATTCATGACCTTTTTAGCTTTACGGTCTAAATTTAACGTAGCTGAATTTATCTTTATATCTATCAAAAATTTGTTTATCTATCGAATGCTCAATTTAAGAGTTCAATAGCAATTATGAAAGCTCATAAATCTAAAGTTGAAACTTATCTGAAAATACAATTATGATAGTTGGAAACTCACAATCATATTATCTCTCTCTAAAAGAAAAACTATATAAATAAATAATAGAGATTATTTGAATCTTAAGAACGCTCAAATTTGTCCTTCGAAATGTCAGAAAAAGCAAAGAGCGTTGTGGGAAATAAGAACCCACTATTTGGTCGACAAGATCATGACGTTAAATAGCTAACAAAACCCAAGACCAACAACTATGGAAGTAAAAGAGTTAAAGGACATATCCTGGTGAGAAAGTAAGTTGTACTAGTACTGACCTACTGACTCCAGACCAGTAGCTTGACAACATGAAGGGACCCTGGCCAGGTACCTCAAAAAAAATCCAAGACCAACAACTATGGAAGCAAAAGAGTTAAAGGACCTATCCTGGTGAGAAAGTAAGACGTATTAGTACTTACCTACCGACCCCAGACCAGTAGCTTGACAGCACGAAGGGACCCTGGCCAGGTACCTCGAAATAAGACTTGCCAAAGCCAAACTAAAGGAGATGAAACTGTAGTCCATAGTTATTTCGGGTTGAAAACAAATATACTACGAAAGTACTTAGATTCGAGAGGTCAAAATGTTCAACACTCGCCTAAACCAAGAAATGGTCGTTCGAGCATGTATTCGGTCACAAAGGAGGAGAAGTGTTAGTTTTAGGGAGGGAAGCAGAAAAAATATAAAGATTAATGAGGATAAGTATTTTAGTAAGGTGTGTTTGAACTGTTGTGTGAAGAGAGTTTTTCTGTGTTAGAACTGAGAAAAAACTTCTGTAAAATCAGAGTTGGATTATCTTGCATAAGTTTGAGATGATTTAACGAATATGTTCAGTAACCTATTTATAGCAGTGATAGTCGAACACATTGGTCTCGTAAGTGGTAGAAGTTATAAAAGAGTGGGAGAATGTGGTGAAGTCAGGTGCACAATGTTATGGAAACTTGTAGTTGCACGCCCACTTTTACTCATGCAAATGCTTACACGACTTAATTACTTTATATCGTGAGTGTATCGCTACACTGCACTCGCTGGAGGACACCAGACCAAAACCATAGTGAATATACCCCCATGTGACATAATTGATGTCTCGTATAGAGTTATGTATCTAGACTGTTACGTTATTAAATTATAGACATATAACTTACTTGGTCAATTAGTTCACCGAGCTAAGCTGATGAATATCAGTCTGATCACATTAGTGAGTCTAGCATGTTTCACATTAGTGAGTCTAGCATGGTTCGTAGAGACTCGTTATTTTTTAGTAGGTCAAGAACATAGTGTCTGCTGAGACAAGTTGGTGATGCTTAACATACCATTTTACACATAGAGAGTCTGATAGAGATTTAGTAATAGTATTTTTATAATACTTTGTCAGCTGAGATAACAATAATATTTAAATCAATTCATTGGATTGATAGACATAGGTCAAATAAGTTTATAAGCATAATATTCTTCAAAACACAATAGCTGGAAAAATATCATCTAGAAGACTATCGACAATAACTTAAGAGCGGTACTCTAGAGAGTAAACGTTCAAACAAAAATTATCAGTCAAGATGAAAAACATTGTAGAGGTATCTGGAGAGTCGATAATCAAATAGCAATACCAACAAAGGTTACCGAGTTCGAGAAAAACATTTTTGAGAAATATAGTAGGTGTAAAGAAAAAGCGGGCAAAGAACAAAGGCGAAGCAGAAAACTAACAAAACTTGAAAAATCGAAGAACAATTTACAAACAAACAAAACACAATCCAAGAGGAATATGAGAAATCATAACATGAGGTAACCTGATAACACACTTAAATATGATTGAGATGAATTTCTAAATCTTACATGTCGAATTTCAACATCTCTTATTTATAACTCCAAAATTTCTTATCTCTAATTTTAAAATTAATTATCTTTGAAACTTTTATTTCTAATGTCCAAATCTTATCTTTTTCTCTATCTCATTAATTAAAAAAGACAAAATAATCAGGTAATAGCAAATGAACTGAAAGCTATAAAGTCATAAGCTGAAAATTAGAGCTAACGGCTGAAAGTATAGCTGAAATATGGTCAAAATAAAAGACCGGTAGCTGAAAAGTTATGAGATGTATGACAACAAAAATGAATTCTGAGTTGATCTTGATAAATTGGTCGGTGTCGTATCCGTCAAATTATTTTACTTTCTCACTTATCAAAAGCACAACGATAAGAAAGATTTATTCCTACAGAGAGGTCTTTGTTGTTATATGTTTCAATGTCTTATGTGAAACAAGGGGGGATTTTTCAGAATTTTTGAAAATAATTAAACTAATAAGAAAAACCTTGATTCCATTATCCTTGGAAGTTTCTGGAAAAACCATGGTTCCATTATCTCCTCAGCTTCTACAACCGTCGCCACTATTTTGTAACTTTCAGATCATGGAGTGTTACCACGCCACATGTTGTTGTAACCGCTAGACCAAACCTCATGAATAACCCCCCCATGTAACATGATTTTATTTCTTATATGAATTGGTTGAGTCATGGACTTAGGATGATGCCAGCACAAGCAAGAGCGAAAAGATGCTCATAAATAGGAAGACGGTAAAACTAGCGCTAGTGCTGCCAGGCCTGCAACGCTAGCATGACTAGGGCCTGTTTGGCACGTAAGCATATTGGCTTTGCTAACTTTTTGGATTTTTGGATCTTTCCTGGCCTTTTGGCACATATGTGTGCTACTTATTAGTGTTGGGAGTGTGACTAGGGTTTGCTAAGGCTAACACTTGCTAGTGCCATAATTATTGACTATGCACCACTAGCTTTGATATTCATTAATGTCGTGGCCATATTTATGGCCTGTTTAGAGTTTCTCAATTGTATGAAATTTATTGTTAGCATTTTATGTTTAACTTTTATGCAGTGCATACAGAACATTTTCAAGAGATTCAGTTGTGGAAGTTTGCAACTTGAAATTATGCTTGATGCGACTCTGCAATTAGATGGTATGCATCTAATTAACATTTTTGTTCAGATATGGCATAGCCTCTATTCTGAATGTTCGCAATTTTGTATAATCAGCGTATTCTGTTTTATACAAATAGTTCGCATAGACGCACATGAAATAACGAGGATTTAGTTGAATATAACTTTGAAATTTCTATGGTGCATATATATGCAAAAATAGATACAGGGCTAATTTAGCCAAGATCTGAATATCCCTTTCTTGATTTTCTTACAGAATGTAGCAGTATGTATTCATAATACTGATGCCGGGTCAAGAAATTATGCATATTTATTTCATGCTTCTGCAGCTAGGCGAAAAGCGATATTACAATTTTCTCCCTTGTCAAAAACTTACCATCAACATTAAGTCCCATGTTTAGCGCGGAACAGTAATATTTCATGGTAAGCACTAGATAGTGATTTTTTATATTATTTTACTGTCATAATATAAATCAACAAGTTTTAGTTTGTCGGAAATTACCAGATATTCTTATTTGATAACGCTCCGCTAATGCCAAATAATTGTTAAGAGAGCAGTAATTGATGTAATAGTGCCTGTAGGATGAAAGAGTATCGTATAGAGAGCATAAATTAGTGAAGCGTGGCTAATTTGCATGATGGAGGGACCAAAATTGACCCGTGTGTAGCACAGGGCTATTGCTCCAAAGAGGAAATCCTTGTTTAACTAGGTTTTGGAAATAAAATTGGCGTAAAAGGGGCAAACCCTTATTATTTTCTATCACCAACCAGAGCTCCCTTCCTTTTTCCTCTCCTGTCCGTGCAGCAGCAACAACGACGTCTTCCCGCCGGTGACTCTGCCGACCAGCCAGTGCCAGCCAACTTCCGGCAATTTTCCGGCGCCGACCAGGTGTTTATTTTTTTACGTGACTGTTTCACGTTCGATATATTTTTTTTACGTGAGTGAATACTCTCATATATTATTTACGTGAGTGAAATACTCATATATATATTTTTTTTATGTGAGTACTAACTCACTATCTTAGTTACCTTTGTTTGCTCAATTGCATAAACATGTTATTGGCTTGATGTTGGTCTTCTCTTGACAGCTTCTTGCAAGTGACCTCCAATTCCACAATTGTTGTCTCTGATTGTGATAATTCTTTATTAGCTTCACTGCACCATTGTTAAGCTTTAGCTAGGTACACTAGATTTTGTGGCTATTTTCCTTGATGTTAATTTTAATTTATATATATAAGTATGTATTTGCATACCAATACTATATATACATAAAATAGAACCAAACCTTGCATATGATTGTGCAATTGTTGACATGAATATTATTCGAACCCATTGTAAATGTCTAAGGATCATGAAGCTAATGTTACCACTGCTTCTAGTCATGGTGGAAGCGAAAATTCTGATATGATTTTTCTAGACGATGTGCCCAGTATTCATGATGAGTTCTTTGATGGTGTTTTTGAAGAGGTTGTTGTCCCGGGTTATGTTGGTAATTTTCTTTCGAACATCAATAGCCGTCCTCAGCTTCAAAGTATTTATCCACAAGCTATTTTTAGATGTTGTTTGCAGAGAAGAGAACACAAGCCCTCATTTGTTGATTTTAAGACGTTCCAGATCCCTTTGCCTGAATGGACATGATGGGCTAAAGTTATGTTGGAGAATCCTCGGGTGAAGCCCGTTGTTGATAGTATTCCACTTGAATGGTCTGAAGAGTAGAAGAAACATGGTGTCATCCTTATTCAGAAAATAGTAGCTATACAGAAGTTTGATCATTGCAGTAACAAGAATTATTTGGCTTGGATTGACTACTGGTGGAACAGAACTACAAGTGTTGGAGGCCTTGTTGTTGACAATCCTTTATGCATTATTGCGTTCCTTATACTTTGTCTTTCCATAGATGTGTTCGAAGATTCTCCTGGAGGTCAGTTGAAGTCTGCACTTGTTCCGCTTGCTATTGTGTTTGCTAGTGGAAAGACCCTTCCTCTTGGTAACTTGTTTCTAGGCTCTTTATACTCTCATTTGGATTCTTTCATTCGTGACATGAGGATTTCTAACGGCCATGCCAAGGTGGACCTTTTTATCCCTGTTATGTTTATGCAAGCATGGCTATGGGAATATTTTCCTGAATATGTGCTGAAGACCAAACCCTCTTTCCCAAGTACAGAAATAGAATATACTAGAATACTCCGTTGGAGTAAGAAGAAACCTTCTCCTGTTGGTCTTATTAGCTTAATGGGAAATGATAAAAAGGTGAATTTTATACCTTGGGGTTTGAGGCTTCCACACGTGATTCACCGGAGTCGTTTGCTGAGAGCTCTGGTATTGTCATACAACCTATCTCGAGTGATGAAGGTAACATTGATACAGTTGGTGATACTACTTTTGTGAATAGTTGCAATCCGGGGTATATTCTTGTTGTTCGCTCCGATAAGTATGTTATGCAGAGTTATAACATTGATAGGGCGGCTCGGCAAATGGGATTTGATCATTCTATTCCTCGTTTCTATACCGAGGAGCCCTCTATAGACGTGCTTTAGCGATCTAAGAGTGTTCATACCATTCTCGGTCAAAGCATTCCTTTCTTCCAAGCCGGTAGAAAAGGACGTATCATTGATGAATACGCCAGTTTCTAGAATGCACAGCTTACCCTTCTTAAGGAATTCATGTTTAGTGGGTCTTCTGGTGTACAAGGTGAACCTTCCGATAAGGAGTTAGCATATCAGCCGAACTTGAAAATTACTCTCGGAACGAGACGTGATTCTATCATCATCTTGACACAAGTATCTGAAATCATTCTCTGTTTAATCATTATTCTTTATTCAGCAATTGAATGTTTGATTTATTTCTTATAGTCGTGGCTCCCAAAAAACTTCGCGTATGATATTGGCGAGCGTCACTCCTCCGTATGGGGATAAAAGACCACAAGTAGTAATGCCTGGAAGTGGAAACCGTCCTTGGAAGAAGGTAAGCGTCTCGTGTTTCCTCTTACTTTTTCCTTCTGTATGAATAAATATGTATTTTCTCCTGAAAAGTATCTTTGCGTAGTCTGGGAGTAGAAGGAGTTAGCAGATCAGCCGAACTTGAAAATTACTCCCGGAGCGAGATGTGATTCGATAATCATCTTGACACAAGTATCTGAAATCATTCTCTGTTTAATCATTATTCTTTATTCAGCAATTGGATGTTTGATTCATTTCTTATAGTTGTGGATCCCAAAACACTTCGTGTCTGATATTGTGGTGAGCGTCAGTCTCCGTATGGGGATAAAAGACCACGAGTAGTAATGCCTGGAAGTGGAAACTGTCCTTGGAAGAAGGTAAGCGTCTCGTGTTTCCTCTTACTCTTTCCTTCTGTATGAAATAAATATGTATTTTCTCCTAAAAAGTATCTTTGCGTAGTCTGGGAGTATAACTCGTCAAGGTGACTCTATTATTCAACCTTTCAAGTTTGGTGTCCTAAATGTTATTGGCTCCTCAGCACCTTATGCTGTAAGTGAAGTTTCTTTTGAAGATTCTTGAGTTGAAGAAACTTTCGTCTTGCTGAAATTAATGAATTCTGATTCTTATCAATAATTATCATTCTTAGATAACTAGAAGTACAAATACTCTAGTCTTCGGAAGTACCGTTCTGGTTAGAAGTACTGAGGAAGAAGGCCGAGATGACAATGGACCTGAAGAATCGTTTCAGACTAAAGAAATTGAAGAATCTGGAGTTGAAGATGAAGAATTTTATGGCGAGTCACATTATAAGATGCCTTATGCTTTCGATGGCTTGTCACAGCTCCAAGTAAGTTTACTCCATTATTTTAGAACCGTAATGACATGATTATAGCTCTTAGACCACCAAACATGTAGAATCATGATTTTATGAAAAACTTTAGTGATTTGAATTCCTTATGCTTGAGATATTTTAACTTATTATTTCTATAATGTCTCATGAACTATGCTGCTTGTGATGTGTCTTTTCTAACCTAGAATCCTAAAAAAGTTCCTCCCAATGCGACTGTTGAAGAAAGCACTCCGAGTGGTATTGTTGTACATAATGCTGATGTGATAAAGACTGCTCCGCTCGAGTACCCGAATATTTGAGTTAGCTTTGACTTCAGGTTTGATAGGACTCGACTACGTGTGTATTGAAGGTTTCACTGTCCCATCTTCTATGCTGAGTTACATGCCAATATATGGAAGAAGTATGGCCATTTCTTCATAGGTAATCCCAAGAATTACCGTACTCTGGAGAAAGATGTGTCTGTGTTGCTGCCAACTGTGAATGAGATGGTTTCTCTTCCTCGTAAAGAAATATCTAAGATGGTGCTTATAGACTGGAAGGATGCTCTTGAGGATGCCGAAAGATCTAAGCTTAATGTCATCTGGCTTCGTCATAATTAGAGGCTACTGAAAAGTATTTGCATGAGAAAAACGTATCTTATAGCCTGGAAATGTTTGCCAAGGCTAAATGTGAAGTTGATAGGCTTTCTCGGGAGTTGAAGCTTGCGACTGAAGCATTTGAGCAAATGGAAAAGGCATACGCTGAAGGTGCTGAACCAGTTTTCAAGGAATTTTTCTAGGTTTTCCTGATTTTTTTAGGTTTTGAGACATATGGCTTTTTGTGGTTTTATTTTGGGATTTTTGAGTAGGTAGAAATTTCTGAATAATTTGCAAGGATATATTTTTTTTGGAAAGAAACAATACTTTGCTTGATTTAATGAATTGAAATCTTAAGTATGAATGCAAGATATTGCAAACATTTTGGAGGAATTACAAATATTTCATAAACAGGGAAATAAAGCAAGATGGCGGTAAAATGCTTTGAGCGTTGGGAGCTGTCAGCCACCTTCCATGTATGACCACTCCTTATGACTTTTCAGTATTGATAAGCTTGTAATAACCGCCAATTAAGGTTTCAATGATGAGATACGACTCTTCTTTAGGAGAGGTTGTTATCTTCTTCACTATATCTCCTACATGGAAGATACTGAGTTCAGGCCCCTCAGCTTCATGACATGTTTTCTGAGTAACCATGTTACTAATTTTTTTATCTCCAGTAGAGACAATCCATACCCATTTGATGAAATTTTGAAAAGGATCAGCTTCCCATTCACATCGCCGAGTCAGAGTAGGGTTGATATTCGGGTCAAGTCCCCAAGCTTTGATGGGACGTGGGATTACTGGTTGCAAAGGAGTTGGTTGGATGTGACTTACTTGTGTGCGAAACCTTCGAACATATGATGTCATGTCCTCTTCTGGCAACTGCTTCACATCCAAGTTCATTGTGCGATGAAACTCATCTGGTAGGGAATTTTCGGGATTTGCCAGCTTCTTTAAGAGTCTTGGAGGTGTTAGCGCCGATATATAAGATACACTTACTTCCATCTTGTTGCTATGGACCCACGGGCGTCCCAGAATCAAGTCATAATTTGGATCCTATTTGACAATGTGAAATTTGGCATGTGTTCGGGTATCGCCTATTTTCACTTCAAGAATGATGTAGCCGTAAGCACTCCTGGACTTTCCTTCAGAATTCTTGATTAATGTCGACGAGTGTGTAGTTTCGTGCCTGGAAATTCCCGCATCTCTCAGAGTCTTGATATTGATGATATTGACGTCGGTGTTTGCATCGATTAGTGTTTGCTCGAACTCGGTGTCCTTGAGGCAAGAAATGGTAAGAAATCCCCAGCTAGGTTTCTCATTGTATCGGATGACCACGTATGAAGAGGACTTGGGATGTGCAGTATTCACTTTCGGCAAAGAGTAGACGATTACCCGACACAACACGATTGAGAGAAGTAAAAATATCTTTTTGTTGCGCCTTTAACAAGTAAAGAAGTTCACAAATGCACTTCATCAGGGATTGGAAAGTTCTGTCGACTGAGTCCCCAGATAGAGTAAAGCTCTTGGCTGGGAGGGGATCTTTGTGGACACCTTCAGTCCCCAGGCATAACTCTACTGAGTCGATATTTTCTTTAAAGATACGCCTTATACCGTTGCATTCGCTGGTGGGATGGTTGACAAATCTGTGGAAGTGAAAGTATTTTTGATTTGACATGTCTTCTTTAGTGGGTGGATGTCGCACAAGTGGTAGCTTGATTGCTCCATTTTGTACCCATAATTCCAGTAGTTCGAGGATCTCTTCCATGGGAAAGGGGAAATCTGGGATTGTCAGATCCATCTTGGTTTTTCTTGACTGACGCGGAGTTTTGGCCGAGCCTTTTCCTTGAGTTGATACTGGGGATGTTACGGGAGTCGATGCGGTGCGCTTACTCTGCGACGTTGATTGAGAAGATGCTTTTCTCTTTCCCCCTTCTTCGGTAACAACACCTATGGAGTGTTGGGTAGAATGTTGTTTGTTCACCAGACGTCTACTTCCACGGGTGTCTCCATGGATTTCTTCTCTGGAGGGTCTCGCTCTTTCTAACAAGGCTGGATCGGTTGTTGCTGATCTTTTGGTAGCTTCGTGTAGCTCAGAGAAAGTTTAAAATCGTAAAATTTTCTAATAACGCAAGATAAACAGGAATCATACCATTGATGCAAAGTTCCACCAATTGTTGCTCAGTTACGTTCTTGACATGGAAGTCGGGAGCTTGTGTCCTGAACTTTTTTACGTATTCGTTGGGGTGCTCGTTGTTCCAATGGAACATTCTTCCCAGGTCCGAGAGAGTGATTTCCTCAGAGACAAAGAAATACCTTTTGTAAAAAACATTGACCATCTGAGAACAGCTAGAGATGTTGTTGGGGGCGAGATTGTTGTACCAGGTATAAGCTCTTCCGGTAAGAAATTTGGAGAATTCCTTAAGCTGCAACACTTGGTTATATTCATGCACCCCTAACGATTCCAAGAATCTAGAAACATGTTCTCGAGCGTTCCTGATGCCATCGTACAATGAGAACAGAGGAGACGAATATCCGTTTGGCAGTGCAATTCTATGAATTTCATTTGGGTAAGCAGGTTTATGTTGATGTTGATGGAATGAAGATGAATCTTTGTTTCCACGGTTTTGCAAGAGCCTTTCCAGGTCTTCACGAGTGACAAAGTTTTTTTATTGTTGACTTCTCTCTGGTACGTGATCAGTGATAATATGTACCTCGTTATTTTCTTGGGTGTTATCTCTCGATGTGTTGGCTCCACCAGCAATTTTTGATGCGTTCCTAGCTTGCTCCATTTGACGGTGACGTTGCTCCTGCGGTAACTGCTCTGTCAAAGTCTTAAGAAAAGTAAGAACTTATTTTTGGGTAGTGCCATGGCTACTTGGATTTCATCCAAGGTATCCTGCCGTTTCATCAAATCATCCATGGTAGGTGATGCCTGCTCTTTGTTTTTGGCACCTTCAGTAGTGGTGTTTTGAGTAATGATCTCTGGAGTTCCTCCACTGGTGTTGCCGGGATTAGTAGTGGTTTTTGAACTTTAATTGGGATTGGTTGCTGAACCTGACCTAAGATCCACCATTTTTGAGTGATTAAATAATTGGTTTTCAGATGGTTGAAGAATTGGATTCGTAACCGAGAGATTGATATCCTACCGTGGTCGCCAATTGTTAGTACCTAAAAATTGATTCTAGGAAAAACAATGTACTGTAGAAGTACTTTCTTTAGATTCGGAAATCAAAATTGTACAGGGAAAGCCTAAACCACGATAGTAGTCGTTCCGCCCTGCTTCGGTCACAAGGAGAGAAAATAAGTTGATCTTAGGGAAGGGAAGCAAAGAAAGTTGAAGGAAATATGTGTAATAAACTGTGTGCAAAGGTGTAGAACTATTGAGAAAAATCACAGAGCTTATGAGAATTGTAAGCTTGTTGTGTTTTCTGAACAAGCTAAGTAGCCTATATATAATAATTGGGAACACACGTATTTTCCTTGTAAAATAGTGGAGGTAGTGAAGAGATGGAGTAGTGGAGATTGTGGGAGTAATGATATAACCTCTCATTATCCTTGGAAGTTCTGGAAAAACCATGATTCCATTAGTAATACGTGTCGTAAGTGCAACAAATTACTCAATATATTTCCCACTAATTAAATAATAATATAGCGGTAGTAAGAATCATTCCCACATAGAGATGTGTAATTGAGATGTTATTTAGATTAGAAAAACTATAATAAAGTAAATATGAAGGGTGGATTGGTTTAAGTAATTAAATGAACAATGAAAAAAATAATAATAAAGAAAGAAAGATGATTAGGGAGTCCTTCGCCGTTACCAAGCGCTGACTCTCGTTAGATTCATTCATTACCAACCGTAGAATAGCGATATCCCCAAAACTCCTTTTATCACTGAATACAGAAGCACTTGACTACCAGATTCTATCCATCTGAGCCACCATGGATAAGCTCTCAAGGTGTAACCTAATCGAATGCATTATGGTTTGTGAATTTAGGTTGATCCTAGCATCAAATACATAAGCTCGGTCTGCTTAGTAGTGTTATTTTCACACACAATTGCTCCACAGAATCCCTCAGCAAGGTCTCACATTGTCTACTTGTGTTGGAGGTGTTCGACTATTACACGTATCTCACAACTCTCTACTAGTGATATAATGATAAATAGAATAACTTGGTTGTGCACCCAAACAATCTAAGAACCAATCATAAACCCTAGATATAATAAAGACAAACAATAAGATGATTAAAACTCCAAACAAACTTGCATTACTAACAAATCTTCAGGCTTAGAACATTGAGTTCATCCTTAATCAACAAAAGATTTAGCTACTCATATTACAAAGAAGAATGGTTTCCTCCTAAAGGGGTAAACCCTAAAATATAAAATAAAATCTACGTCCTATTTGTAAAACCTAGATCTATATATCTATATTTGTAGAAGTGATCTATGTGTCTCTTATATAGGTGTCCAAGTTGTAGAAGTGATCTATGTGTCTCTTAATGGTTTCCCCCGAAATAGGTTTCCAAAACTCCAAAATATGCCAAAAATAGGTTTCACGCTCAGTTTCTCGATGGCTCGACCCATCAAGATTTCTTCTTTTCTCGATGGCTTGACCCATCGAGAATTCTTCTTTTCTCGATGGCTAGACCTATCGAGAATTCTTTTCTTCTGGATTTTCTTTTCTCGATGGCTTGACCCATCGAGAAAATCCTGAACTTGTTTTTCTTATAACTTCTTCGTATGAAGTCGGAATGACCTCATTCTTTCGCCGTTGGCTTTGTTTCTTTGTTCTCTACAAGATGATAGCAAAATCCTGGATTTGGACAATTTACACCTGATATTTGGATCTTCTTCACTTGTAGCACTTCTTTCCTCGCACAATCTAATACTTTGTAGCTCCTTTTTGGATGATTGCCTAATAAAAGACATAAACTACAAAACAAATATAATATAAAATAATTCACAAGAAATCTAGTAAATACTAGCATGAAATTGACACTCTAAATATGTAAATATGCACTTATCAATTATCTCCTCAACTTCTACAACCCTTTGAATTATCTACCTAATAATAGAAAATCATGTGGGTCACTGATGGTTTTGGAAACAGATAAAAGAAGATGGAACTGATGATGTGTTGATTTTAAATGAATGGTATATGATTGTAAGAGTTTACTTGTGTTTATTGAATGAATGGGTTGTATCATATCTTACAGGGACGAAGATAAAATAGTTCTAGCCGAAAAATGAGCACAATCGGAGATACGAAACCTCACTATCCACAAAGTTTAATTTCAATTGTTAATCTTCAACGATTGGTTTTCAAGGTGGTATATGGTGGTCTTATACGTCTCGGAATATCCTCGTTTTTTTGTAGGAATGAAGAGTTTTATAAGAAGAACATGTTACCAAAAAATTAGCTTTAAATTCATTTCTGTTTGAGTTTTATAAAAAAAATAACACTAAAATGTCAAGATAATGTCATTCTAACCATGTCAACAGATCCTTTCCTATTTTATGTTTAGACTTGGTATATAAAAATTTACCATAAACCTCCTATTCACTATTCAACATATAATTCAATTTCCAAAAATAAAAAACAAATTATTTCAGCCATTTTACAACCTTGATCGGGAGCATCGGAAGTATCACCAAGCAAGAGACACCCACGTTTGAGACACCCACGTTTTAAGAAAGGGAAAGGAAAAGTTGGGAATATAAAATTGAGCCGACGAAATTTTGAGTTTATAACTGAACTAACAAAGTGGGAGGCACCAAGAAAATGATTTCTAGAGTTTTTGTTATATAGGTTTTGCTTGTTACGCAAGCAAACGATAACTTAGAATTTTCAATTTGCAACGGCAACAAGAAGATCTGTATGAATTGGTCCAAGCTCAACCAAGGATATTCCAATGTTTAGATTCTGTACTAACTATGCACTTTTCCAGGCTTCCAGTTGAATAGACCCATGTGCCATATAACATGTTCTGTCATGTTAGTTCCTTTTTTAATTTCCGTACACTAACCAAAATTAAAAACAATGGTGTCAACACAAGTCAATCGTTGAATCATATTCTACAATTTTTCAATTTCTTGCGCGTTTGAAAACGCCGAAGATAAATAATTTTATGCTGAAGGGGCGAAATACCATAAACTAGACCCAGTCTATTTGTCTTTATGATGTAAAGGGTTGTTCCAAAAATAAAAACACTCAACGTGGGACAAAAATTAAGGCAAAAAAGTTAAATGTGGAGCATGAAGTGGTGTCCATCCTTGACTGCATACCATTTCCTTCGTTTGTCCCATTTTTTTTATCCCACCTTTAGTAGTGTCCAAAAGAAGAAGAGACCTTGTTACTAGCAGTGTGCAATGCAAACAATTATGACGTACATTTTAGGCTGGCAATAGATGACGGTGAGATTAACTGTTTCTCAAGTGGCGTGTAAGTCAATTTCTATAGTAATTTGCAAAATGGTCCTCATGAATCTTTCACTGAGAAAGCCTAACTAAAAGTCGTTGATCGTGAGCCATTACGTCATCAACATGCGTGTGATATAGCTGTGTCAATCGGCAAGGGTAACGGCAATGGCATTTTAGAATAAATTTATTTTTCGCCGGATTTTACCTTCGAAATCTCATTTCTTTTTAGCTATGGCAGTACAGGTACCACAGGGAGTATATCTTTTTTTGTTTAAACATCAAGGAGTATATATTGAGAGGACTGTAAACTCACTAGTAATCAGGAAAGGTAAAAAAATCTAGTTTAATTGGGAGCTTGTAAATTAATAGGGGGTTTTAATAAATTTATCCCCACACCATTAATTATAGGAGGTGTCAAAAGGTGGTGTAAATACTAGTCTATCATTCCATAATAACTAATCCTAATATCCTATTATATTTAATTCCACAAACCTCCATTCTATTCTAAAATCAAAACTCAAAATCATTTACCCTCTCCTCTATTCTAAAACCTAACGTTCTTATTTCCTTAGAAAAAAATCGAAATCAATTAATAGTCTTCATGATCGTATATCTTAACCATGACGACTTTTCATATGAATGTTAAAAGTATGAAAAGTCGTCATGGTCCTTGAGTTTTTTGACCATGACGACCCTTATTGTTAATTTTCAGTGAAGACGAAGAGTCTGTTAAGGTCGTATCAGTTTTCACCTTAAATCATGACGACCCTGAAGGATTATTTTCACCGAAGACGAAGAATATAGTTAGGGTCGTCATGGTAATATTTATGGTCATCATGGTTTTATTTCTGGGAATGACGATTTTTCATAGAATGGTAAAATTGTGTTGGATGTTAAAACCATGACGACCGTTATTGTTAATTTTCACTGAAGACGTTGTTAGGGTCGTCGGTTTTCACCTTAAACCATGACGACCCTAAATGATTATTTTCACTGAAGACGAAGAGTATAGTTAGGTTCGTCATGGTAATATTTAGGGTCGTCATGGTTTTATTTAAGGTCGTCATGATTTTATTTTTGACCATGATGATTTTTCATAGCATGGTAAAGTTGCAGGTAAGGGTCGTCATTGCTGGATGTTAAGACCATGACGACCTTTGAAGAATCGTCATGGTAGTAACCTCATGAACATGACGACCCTTGCCATGTGTCTTTCTTTTTCCATAATGATTCGACAGTTATAACCAAAAATTCGACCATTCGTACATATTATTAGTTTACCAATCGATTTTGAGCTAAGGGTTCTTCATTTTAAACATTGGAATCACTCATTTTTCAAACCCTAGTTTTTAATTTTTCCCTTAAAATAATCATATTCTTCTCCACTAAAAAAACAAAAAAAATCTCAAATTTTAATCATAACCATAATTCATAATTAATCTAATCTAATTAATTATTAAAATTAATCATGTATTAAGATTAATTAAACGGAGGTAATTTAGTCATTTATAAAAATAAATAGCCAAGAGGTAGAAAAATATTACTATTAGATGATTCTATTTTATCTTTTTCTAAAATCCCCTGTTAATTCTACAACCCTGATTAAACAAAGTAAAAAAATCACATGTAACAAGCGTAACAGCATCTTCGTGAAGTAGACAAAACTAACCCGACATCAACATAAAGTTTGGTTTGTGCTACGGAGTATATGATCTGTTTCACACTACACCGGCTCTGTCGTAACCTGTGCAGTACATTTCGGCCGAAATGGTTGAAATTTCGTTAGAATTTCGGATTTTGGGGTAAAACCGAAACAAAATCTGGTATACCGGTACAGCCGTTTTTTTTTGTTTTTATTTTATTTTATTTTTTTTGAAAAATCAAAAAATAATGAAAAAAAAAATCCTTGTTTTAGGGTTTTGAATTGTTACTCATATTTTTTATGATATTTTAGAATTATATATGGATATGATAATATCTATAATTAATCTTCGATTATAATTGTAATATTCTTGTTTAATTAGCATTTTAGACGATGAACTTTTAAATTGTCCTTTTTCTCTTGTGTTTTCAGTTTGAACTTTGTATGAAATCTATGGATCTATATATTTTAGATGATTACTAGTTTTTCTTTCTAAACTTTGTGAAAAACGTTTGTTATAACGTGTTAAAATATATTTATAGTTATAAAATGTGAACTAGTATTTTTTTATAAAATTATAGGTATAAAATATATAGACGATATTTCATCGATATTTAAAACCGAATTTTTTTCGATATACCAACATACCAGTATATTGCTTTCGGCCGGTACAAACCGAAATCCGATATAATACAACCTTGGTCGCAACTTGCATGGAAATCAAGTCCCATTACCAGAAAAACCAAAAATGAAGTGTCTAAGCACTACTCTGACCGTCTGACGGTCAACAATTCAATGCCACCAAAATGATAAAATAAATAAATAAAGTCTGGCCTCCTCTGACAACCTACCTTCCATGTCGTTCCAACACATTTGACCGTAGGGTCACGAAAAAAAACACAACAATTTTCATCAGCTAATCGTGAAACGTGTATTAAGGAGTGAAGCTCACAACTATACAACTGGAGCAGCGAATCTACTTGATTCATTTAGAAAAACACGTGGCAATTTTTTTCGAAGGCATGTCTACAAATAAAAAAGAATCTCGTCTATATAAAAAGTTCACGCATCTCCTGCTTTTCTGGACTTTCATTTCTCGCTTTCTCTAAACAAAAAAACCTGAAAACCCCCAAACAGAAAGAGAGCGAAATTTTGTTTCAATTTTCAGATCTACGGAATATTTCTGATTGGAGAAATCAGAAATGAGGATTTTATCATTCTACGAACGAGCTTCTCGTGCTTTCAAAGATTATCCTTCTCTATCTAAAATCCTTGTTGTTGCCACTGTCGGGTAATCATTTTTCTCTGACTTATTCAACATTGTTTTGGTTTATATTTGTGTTGGATTTGTTGATTGTGTTTGATTCATATCGTTTTTGAGTTTTGATTGAGTTTGTTAGAATTTTATAATTTTAAGTAATTTTTGTTGGAATGTTAAGTTCTAAATTAGATCGAGGAGTTCTGTTATTATAGCTATGTCATGAAAATAGAGTGTTACCTTTGTTTGATTTCGGGTTGTGGCTGAAGAATTTGGTGAACAGTGAGGATATTCATGGTTTTAGTTGTTTATTATTATGTATATAATTTTTGAGTGATTTCGTGCTTATTAGGTTTGATGCAGACTTGAATTATAATTGTTGGTAACCTAATTGCTGTGGTGGAGTCTAGTGCATTTGAATGTTACAAGGACAACAAGTATTTCTGATTTGAGGATGGATTTTGAAAAATGTACAGTTGCATTAATTACTGTCTGTAAGAAAATTGGTAATATTTTCTACTGTCGGGAAGAGTAAAGTTGGTTTGAGTTTTTCTAATGAGTTGTCTTTTTAGACATAAGTAGATCTTGTTTGCTGGGAAGATTGCCTATTGTGAATGAATTGAATAACCGTCTAATTTTTTTTATTATTTTGGTTATACACCAAACTCTGTTCTGTTTAGCGTTATTCTACCTTTAGGAAATTTGTGAGGGACATTCGGACAAAGGATGAAATACGCTATTCATCTGATCCACCGTCTTGAACGTTGTTCTGTTTGATTCTTACTTGTCTGTACTTTCTTAACTTTTCAGTTGTGTTTCAATGTAAGATTTGCATTTCAATGTTGTGTTGTCATTGGGATTTGTATGCCATTGGCACACATAATGCTTCTATAGGGATCTTAAAATGAATTTTGTTTTTGGTTTTTTATTACTGAATTCGTTCATTAATGATCTGTGACAAGGAGGGAGTCATATCATCTGTTTACAAGATCTTGCATACTCTTGCACATAGTTTGCATGTCTTGTTTCCTTATGCTTATGTTTAATGTTGAAGTTATTTTCTTATTTCCTATCCATCTTATTTTCGTTTATGTACTGTCTGTGTTCTTTAACTGCAGTGGTGGGGGTCTTGTGGCATACTCTGATGCGAAACCACACAATGCTGTCAATGTGGTCGAATCTTCTCCAACTGCCGCCAATAAAAAGAGGGTTGTGGTGCTTGGCACCGGGTGGGCTGGCACAAGTTTCTTGAAGAATTTGGATAGTGCAACTTACGATGTTCATGTGATTTCACCTCGTAACTATTTTGCATTTACTCCATTATTACCAAGTGTCACGTGTGGGACAGTAGAAGCACGTAGTGTTGTTGAACCAATACGCAGCATCATTAGGAAGGTTAATCCCCTGAACTTCTTGATGTATTATCTGTTGAATATCAAGTCCTTGTTTGTTTGTGGACCAATTTCTATTTACTTGCTGAGTAAGCTCTGTCATTGTTTTCTGTTTGTTTGCCAGAAAGACGGAGACTATAGCTTTTGGGAAGCTGAATGTTTCAAGATTGATGGAAAGAACAAGAAAGTTCATTGCAGACCTGTTCAGCATGAGTCTCTTGAAGGGGAAGAGGAATTTATTGTTGATTATGACTACTTGGTGGTCGCCATGGGAGCCCGTTCAAATACGTTCAATACACCCGGTGTTGAGGAGAATTGTCATTTCTTAAAGGTAAATTCTATAAGCTAGTAGCTATCTTATATATTTGCTAGCTCCATGTAAATCTAATTAATAATAGGGTTTCCAGAAGGGTGTCTGATATATTACCTGGATCTTGATGTTATTATATGTATCAGCCAGGTTTATGATTTCGCTACTACTACAATGTGTTGTGGACATTGGTACTATTAATGTTTTGCTTCCCACGTTTTTGGTCAGTCGGTAGGAATTAGTGAATTAGGGTGATGACGACTTTCGAACTCAGGTGTGGGTATCAACACCCAACATCTTTACCACTCCAGAGAGGCTTCTTGTTTTGTTTTCTTTCATGTTTGGAAAAGTCACTATTATTGTTTGTTCATGAATATGCACTTGCAGGAAGTCGAGGATGCTCAGAGAATTCGTAGGAATGTGATTGATTGTTTTGAGAAGTCCTGCCTCCCAAATCTAAGTGAGGATGAAAGAAAGAAGCATCTTCATTTTGTAGTTGTTGGGGGTGGTCCAACAGGAGTGGAGTTTTCAGCAGCATTGCACGATTTTATCAGCGAAGATTTGGTCAAGCTATATCCTACCACCGAAGACCTAGTCAAAATAACTCTCCTTGAGGCAGGAGATCATATTTTGACCATGTAAGAAAAATTTTTAAATTTTGAACAGTCATGTTTACGACTAGTGTTAGAACTTAGAAAACATAATCTTATTAGCTCCTCCGGTGTTGAGACTTTTTGTGTTCCATCAAAGTCGGACCATTTCTTTTGTGTCTCTTTTACCATAGAAAAATAGGTGGGACATTAACTTGCGTAGACCTTGCTACTAATTGTCAGTTCTAGGTGGATTTCTATCCGTACATAGGAACTCATGTTACTGTTTCACTCAGAGGCTTTTTATTGTTAACATGTACTGAATTTCCAATTTAGCCTTTTTAAGTAACTAGGTTCTTATCTGTGTGGTTCTTTTCAGGTTTGACAAAAGAATAACTGCTTTTGCTGAAGAGAAGTTTCAGAGAGATGGTATTAACTTGAAAACAGGGTCAATGGTCGTCAAGGTAACTGATAAGGACATCTGTACAAAGGACAGAGGAACTGGAGAAATCTCTTCTATACCATATGGAATGGTTGTCTGGTCAACTGGTATTGGGACCCGTCCTGTTGTTACGGATTTTATGAAGCAAATTGGTCAGGTTAAGACTCAACCTTTTACTTGTTTGATATCTATGTTTTGCACCTCCTCTGTGTCAAATACCCTTACCGTTTGGGTTTCACATTATGTCATCTGTTTTGTTCACTATGAAGAAATATATCTTCAAAGAAGAATGCTATGGCATATGTTAAGATCATCTTTTTATCTGATAACAGTCTAATAGGCGCGTTTTGGCCACTGACGAATGGCTTCGAGTTGAAGGGTGTGATAGCATATATGCACTTGGCGATTGTGCCACTATTAATCAACGCAAAGTCATGGTAAGTGTATCTTTTGTCCGTTTATCATAATATTTTTGCGGATGTATCTTGCATTACTTGCAGTCATGTGGGATGTTCTATATGCATCTAAGTTATGTAGGTTGTGATGGAATGAACTCCCTGCCCCTAGTTCCATTCTATACAGAGAAAATGCAGTAAGAGCTGAGGTGATAGTCGTAATTTCTTACTCCACAGTAGAATACCATTTAGTAAGTCATTGTTTTAATTTTTCCTTTAGAAACCTTTATAAGTAAAAGATTGTGTAGTGCTTGATTTTAACATCCCTGATTCCTTAAACTAGTGCAGAGGTCAATATTTGCTAAATTTTTTTCTCCTTTTCCTTTATCTAAACTCTTTTAGGAGGACATTTCTGCAATCTTCAATAAGGCAGATAAAGCCCAATCAGGTACTCTTACAACAAAAGAATTCCAAGATGCTCTGAGTGATATCTGTGAGAGGTACCCGCAAGTGGAGCTTTACTTGAAGGATAAGCAAGTGAAAAACATAGTGGATCTTTTGAAGGATTCTGAGGGAAATGATAAAAAGGAAACACTTGAAATGGATATAGAAGGGTTCAAGTCAGCTCTTTCCCAAGTGGATTCAAAAGTGAAGTTGCTTCCTGCAACAGCTCAGGTAACTTTTTCGGAACTTCATTCATCAATCTTGCTGGGTATTGTTAATTCTTAAAATATCTTCATCTTCTCATAATCGAATTGTCACTACTAACCGACCCCCTCTTCTATGGCGTCTAATCTTATCCTGCATTTAGGTAGCTGCTCAACAAGGAAAATATCTAGCAAGGTGTTTCAATGAGATGGAAGAGCGTACGAAGAATCCAGAAGGTCCTCCGAGGTTCAGGGGAGTTGGGCGTCATCGATTCCATCCCTTTAGGTACGAGTCTTCATTAATAAACCATGTTCAGCAAATTTTTCATTTGCTTACTTAGTCTTTGTTTATTTTCAAGCTGTGCTCTTATCGTATAATTTGTGAAGAACATAATCTTCACCATCTTTAACAAGGCTTTGGATATCTATTTATGTTACTCGATCGGTTTCCTTTGCTAATAGAAATGATTAGAAATAAACAAGCTCGACATTGTACACTTTCCAATATCCTTTAAGTGCTAGCTGATTTAGGTTACT
Source organism: Papaver californicum (assembly GCA_023531435.1). Lineage (NCBI taxonomy): Eukaryota > Viridiplantae > Streptophyta > Magnoliopsida > Ranunculales > Papaveraceae > Papaver > Papaver californicum. Next base: position 2,306,251 of record JAJJMC010006637.1, on the reverse strand, counting down.
TTGAAAGCTTAGGCGGCCGATATATATGTATATCCGTTTGTTGTAAATCTGTTTCTCACCTTTTTATTTTTCCATCAAAAGGTATAGGCATCTTGGCCAGTTTGCTCCATTGGGAGGAGAGCAAACAGCAGCACAACTTCCTGGCGATTGGGTTTCCATTGGTCACAGCTCACAGTGGCTCTGGTACTCCGTTTATGCCAGGTAAATATTTGTGCTTCTGCATTGTAAATTTTACCAGAGTAACTATGAACCAACATAAAAGTGGTTTATAAATCTATGATTGTGCAATAAATGACATGTGTGATCAATAACAGCAGGTGCCAGCTTTATGTCGCTGCGTCATTATGTTCAAAAACTTATTATTTTAACATTTGTTCATCTAGTGTAGTTTGCTGATTGTAACTTTATTTTTATTTTTGTTAATCCAGCAAACAAGTCAGTTGGCGTACAAGGATGTTGGTGGTGTCTGATTGGGGCAGGCGATTCATTTTTGGAAGAGACTCCAGCCGTATCTAAGGAAATCACACATATTTCATTATGGAACAGTTTTGGGGTGTATGTAGTCGGAAAAAAACATTTGTTCTGCTTTCCTATTTCAGTTTGTACTTTCCATAAGTTTTGCTCATCTTTTCTGGCTTACCATAGAGGTGGCTGTCTAGTAATATACGCATTTTGCTTACAAAAGTAATTCATTTTATCCTTCCATCAGTCTGATGAGCACCTGTATTGTTTTTTACTATGCAGTATCCCAGTAAATACTTTCCTTCCCTGTTACTGAGTTTTGTATAGGAAGAATCACCGTCCAGTTGCAGTGGTTATCATTTATCAATTATGAAATTGATCGTTTCTCTCTAATGGGCCATAATAATAAATTCGTTAGTCCTTTTCTAAAGAAGTCGTACATGAACTTCAATATGCAACAAACTATTGCCTCCATTTCAATTTGCCTGGTTACACCGATGAAATTTCATAGGCTCATAAACTACCAATACATTTTAGGCCCCGCCACAGGATGCATCGATGATATCCTACGGATGTTCACATATCACTGAATAGTACTAATTCTAACGGTATGTGATGCTAAAGAATTCATATATTGACAGTGACAATTCTTTCCTTTTCTGGACAGTACTGGTTGCCTGCCCAAAGGCCCCAAACTCATTGAATACCTACTATCACAGGAGTTGGGAATGGGCTACTGGGTCGCTTTGTACATCATTCATTTGTATAATCTCCCAAGTGTTAAATACTAACTTAATACCAACCTCATAAGAGACGCAAAATACAAGAAACAAATTTTTGCTCTGATTTTAGTATTGCTTTTTCCCCAAAATTGGGTACGAAGAATTTAAAATTATTCATTCATTTAGATCTACCGGATTGACCTTTTTTTTTTTTTACAAACCAAACTACTTTTTATTCAAACTTAAGCAAAATTAAGAATATGTTGGAAAATCAGGCCAAATTGTTCCTGGATTACATAACTATCGGAATGACTTGTGCATTCAGTATGGTGCAAGGTTCTTGATTTTATATGCACTTTGGAACTGAACCGTTTTTTAAGTGATTCATTTACAAGAAAACAAAACTTGAAAAGCTGCAACGAAACTCTGTACGTGTACACTTTGGAATCTTGTAGCGGAATACATCTAATATCTCATCTCATCTCATCTGATCTGATTCTTTTTTTTTTTTTGAGAAAAAAAGGTTAAATTCATATTAAAAAAATGAAATAAAATAAAAATAAAAATAAAAATAAAAATAACAATAAAAATAAAAATAAAAAAACAAATTACGATACAACTGCCGACCAATTAAATAGAATGTTGCTTATCGTTATTCCTCTAAAAAGGTCCGATTCTGACGCCCATAAAATTAATGAAGCTTTTACCTCCAAAATTAATTCTTCCTCTGTTTTCTTTTTATTTTCGAAAGTTCTAAAATTCCTTTCTTTCCAAATACTTCATATCACCCCATAAGGAATCCATTTCCATATCCTTTCATTTCTTCCAGATAGGGCATTGAAACCCCATGCTTCAAAATTCTGTTGTAAGTTCTCATTCATGCACCAGGATATTTTGAATTCCTTGATGAAATAGAACCAAACCTTTCTAGTGTATTCACAGTGAAAAATCAAGTGATTAGATTCCTCATACTCTTTCTCACATAATTTGCACGCTAAAGACGCCACTGGAACACCTCTATGTTGAAGGTTTATCATAGTTGGAAGCGAATTGTGAAATGCCAACCAGAGAAATATAGAAACTTTAGGCGGTATTTCTTTATGCCAAAGAAATTTAGGGAATGTTGGCTCCTGAGCTACAGATCGCATACTGACAACTTCATAGCATTTTTTGATGGAGAACTGTAATGACCCGACCTTCCACCGATATTGTCCCCACTTAGCCACTGCGGTTATCCGGCAGTGCGGGGTTTTCAACGGGCACCGCTGCGGTTACCCAGCAGCAGCTTCCCAGGAGGTCACCCATCCCTGGATTACTCCCGCCCGAGCACGCTTAACTGCAGAGTTTTTTGCCAATTCTCAGCCAGTTGTGCTGAAAAGGCCTCGTGTAATGTAGACGTTCCTGCATCTTGTAAGACTAGTATCTAGCATCACCGCCTAGCATACTCTCCCACCTGAGCACAAGCGACCTACCGTTATCACCGATATTGTTCCCACTTACCCACTACGGTTATCCAGCAGTGTGAGATTTTTTATTGGCACTACTACGGTTATCCGGCAGCAGCTTCCCGAGAGGTCACCCATCCTATGACTACTCTCGTCCAAGCACGCTTAACTGAGAAGTTTTTCCCACAACTTAGTCAAGTGTACTCATCAGGCCTCGGTGTTAGGAAAGGACAAACCACTACCTATATTCCATACGGCGAACCCTACCTGCCGAATCGGGGTAGTGGTTTTCAACGGGCACCGCTGCGGTTATCCAGCAGCAGCTTCCCAGGAGGTCACCCATCCCTGGATTACTCCCGCCCGAGCACGCTTAACTGCAGAGCTTTTTACCAACTCTGGAACCAACTGTGCTGAAAAGGCCTCGGTGTTAGCAAAGGACAAACCACTACTTATATTCCGAATCGGGGTATTACACCCATCCTATGACTACTCTCGTCCAAGCACGCTTAACTGAGAAGTTTTTCCCACAACTTAGTCAAGTGTACTCATCAGGCCTCGGTGTTAGGAAAGGACAAACCACTACCTATATTCCATACGGCGAACCCTACCTGCCGAATCGGGGTATTACACTAAAACGGTGGTAGTATTATCTAGACCTTAATTGATGCGGCTTGGTAGCATCTGGCCTCTTTAATGGCCTAAACACATACAAACTACGACTGACATGAATATTACAATGAAATCATGATTCCTTATTTTACCTTATAAATAAAAAAAGATACAATAATGATCGAGGCATTTGGATCTATAAGCATAAGCATTTCCTTTCAATAGGTTTTGTAATCATCGGTTGTTGATGGTTTTGCTTGAGGGATAAAACCAAACACTTGATAGACAACTTTTATATCATATACTTTTTTCGTTTTTAAAAAAGTGTTACTTTCAATTTTTCAATTTAACTTATTTTTAGACTAAATTAAAAAAATGATAGTAATATTTTTCTAGAAATAAAGGGAGTATCAGTTACAAAATCAGAAAATAACGGTATATAGCAAATATTTGAATTGCAAGAACAATAATTGAAAAATATGGGGCTTACTAATGCTCGGAGATTGTTTTCCTGTACTCGGGGAGAACCCTTGTCTTCCTCATAATCTCCTCGACGTCAGAGGTTTTTTCTTAGTCCGCCACCCTTCTTCTGACCCAAAATTAAATGAGTACAGACAAAATCAGAAACTTATTTGGTGCAATGACATGCTGACTAAGATTGATCGATCCCCAAAAACCCCAATGAAAAAAAAACTTCAAAATTGGTTCCAAATTGATCACAACCACAAAAGTATCCAGCAATGATAATTCATTAATTACCAAATCAGAAGTGGTTATAAATGATTTAGTCGAGAATCTTATTCATCTTTACATGATTTCTAAATCACTACCATTACATGTTCCTTGGAATATTGTATAAAGAAGAAATTGTTTATACTTCAGCTCCAAGTTTTTCAAGTCACCTAATTATTAATTATTAGAAGAAGAAAAATTGAACTATAACAAGAATAAAGGTATCTAGAAAAAGACCTCTATGAAATGTTATATGTCCATAATTGTAACTTGCAATGGCTGGAATTAAGGATGCTGAACTCCATAAAAAAGAAATGAAAAATTATGACAACTCCAGTCACTTTTAGATATTTATAGACCACTTATACAAACTCCCTTGACTTATTCCCCTTGATCTTTGGCGAAAATAAGGCGCTTCACACATAACGAAACCTACAACTAAAAAATCCAACTAATATTAAAAATTAGTGGCTAAAAATCAGCAAAGAAAAAAAAATGAAACATAAGTATTCTCGAACAATAAACAACCAGATTAATGATTCTTCAGACTTAACATATTGTCGAACACAAAGGGATTCAAGGTTTGTAGAGTTTTTGTTCAAATGATTCATGTATCCTTTAGCTTTTCTCGAAAAAATGATATTGACATGCATCTTTCAAACGTCCAAGATCACCGTTCTACCATTGATGGATTTTTTTCAATAACAGATGAACCAAGCTCTGAATATCATCTCGTCGAATGTGGCAATATTTCTTAAGAGCCTGGGTAACGAAGAGCTCAGATATTATAACTTTTGATAAAAAACCAGCGTCTCAAAATGAGTTGAAAGCAAAGCCAACAGAGTTGTAAGTAAGGTAATCATTGGCGATGGTTAGAGGACGTGAACCAAATGTGACTTCATCGGTCATAAGACACTCTTTTGCTAAGAAGAAACTATGATGCCTGGAACCAAACCTAGACAAAGATTGATCAAAGGACCATATCGGATTGCTAATTTGTGAAAATATGAGTAAGGGAAAATATCTATAAGGTGTATATGTCCACTGGTTTGTAAGCCTACAGATACACTGTACCTTTACATGATAATATATTTATAGGACTATAACAACGATAAATAAAAAATATCTTGATCATTTATTTAGCGTGTTAAATTTTGGGAAATCAATAAAGAGAGACGGTTATTTAATGATCTTGTTGCTTACATGTTTTATACCCATGATTCCCATGAGTATCTTTGCTCCGGAAATCAGGAAAACAACCTGAAGAAGTCCAAGTATCCCACCAAGTATCAATGCTGATGATACTGATGGAATGTGTCTCTTCTCATTTCAAGTTTTGGCGTCTTATAATTGTCATATTTGTTTGCAGTGTTTCCTGCATCTGGTTGGACATTGTAAATAGCAATAAGTATCCTTTTGCCATGCTTTGAAAGTTTAGTACACTAACTTTAATAGTAGAGTGAGAAAAAATATACTTTTACTGCGATTAAATGGAGAGAAGAGTATTGACCTACCATCAACTTTAGTAATTAATTACTTCCTCCGTTTTAATAAAAGTAAGTTAAAATAAAAAAGTGATAGTAACATTTTTATTAAAACGAAGGTAGTATTTAACCTCATTATTCTTCGAACATGCCTTTTTTAAGTTATCGGCTTCTAGTTTTCCTTCAGTTTTCAATTTACTGAACAACATCTTCCTCCGGCAACAAATAAGTTGTGATACTGACAATAGAAATATAGCAATTCTTGACACTTGGTTTGATACAGCAATAGCAACACCGACACCCGCAAGCTCAACTGGACCTGCAGTTCTGAAAACATGTATCACAGTAGTATCTCTAAGTTTTTCAGCTAACGAATGTTTAGAAGATACTAATACGGAAGAAACAACTAATCCATGTCCGTCATTTACTTTTTAGATAACCCAAAACAACAAACCTATATATCCAATGAATGCCATATCAATCAAAGAAGCAATGTGATCTTCCATTAGAGCCAATGCTGCAGGAATTGCTATTCGTAATATGTCCAACCCAATAGCTCATCTTTCTTGAAAGAAGCCTGCCCGTATAATCATTGAAGCAATTGTCAGTTCCAAAATTTTAGTAAGAAGAACGATAATACCAAATATCCACAAGCAATTTCGGCTTAACTCGACACTATACATCTTTAAATCAAAATAAACCTCCTTCTTGCAATTAAATATAAAGAAAAATGCACCTTGCATCTTTGAAGAAAACACAAAGCGGCATACTCCACTTGTTTTCATCCAGATTAGCTTCCACGGCCATACGGAGGACAGAGATTTCACCCGTACTCCTATATTTTTTTCATTTTATTCCAGGCATCACTCAGTATATGAGGATGCCTCCTCCAAGGTGTGTCAATCTTGACTTGACAATTGGCATATCTTAACATCATTCGAGTGTTTATATCCTATAATGACAACACAATCAATAATGAGCAAGCATATGTGATAGACACATTTTTATGTCTAAATTGTGCTCAATTCTCTGTATTGTTACTGCTCGATTGGTAGGTATTGTGTGATTTTATGTGTTTGTAGGTCTTTTTAGGAAATAAATATTTGTGGAAAAAATCGGCTCAAAAAGTGATAAAAGCACCCCGAGAAAAATTGATAAAGGCATCCCAAAAATTACTAAAGGGGCCCAGTTGTTGGATAGGGGCACCCTTTCCCCTTCATTTGAAATAGAGAAAATGGCGGGAAGATTCAGTTTGCGTGTGAAGAGTTTTCTGAGTTGGTTGGGACCGAGTTTTAAGGAATTTAGAAGGTGTTTTCGACTTATCAAAGTGAAGAAACAATAAAAGCTTATCAAAACACGTCATTTTGAGTTATTCTTGCGGTGAAATATGGATGAAAACTCCATATGCTGACCAGAAATGGAATCTTTATCTGACTTGGATTGATACGGGATTAAAGTTTGATTTGGATTGGATTTTTAGTCCTTATCGAATCAGGAGAGGTATTAGGTTTACAAAACCTATAAATAGCGAATGAGATCGAAAAAAAGAGGAGGGGAGAGGTCGTCCCGAAAATCCAGGGAAGGAATTCTCTTAGAGATTTCTTGGGCCCGTGGTGTATAAAAGGAGTTGGTGGAAGTCACAAAAGAGGGAAGAGGTCAGCCAGAAAACACAGGGAAGGAATTCTCTTAGAGATTTCTTAGGCTTGCGGTGTATAAAAGGAGTTGGTGGGAGTCACAAAAGAGGGGAGGAAGGTTGGATCGAGCTCAGGAAGCTAAACAGAGCGAAGAAAAATCACTCCCGAAAAATTCTGCTGCTGCTGCTGAAGAAGACGAAGAACAGAGAAAAGGTAGCGATTTCTTCAACCACTCTGCCACGGTTTCTTCAACCGATTTGCAACGTTAATCTTCATTTTGAAACATTTATCTTCAAGCTCCATTGCAACTGTTAATCTGTAACGTCCAAAAAACGTTACAGATTCCCTGTTACATTATTTTTAGCTTCTTTTCATCTTTTTAACACTTTTTAAACCATGTACCAATCTTTTAAGAGTGTTTTGAGCATGATGAGATAAACCAAACCACTGGGACAATGGAGGAAGCCATATTTCATGCATGGATAGTAACTATTTTTGATTCATTATGACTTTTGCATTGATTTTTAATTGATTTATGATTTTTCTCAATTAGCTGTGATTTTGTTTGATGGTGTATGGTGGGACTTAAGAGTTTTTAATACGCCATGCTTATGATTTACAATTAATGTTTTAGAAATCTATTTTTCACAAAGAAACATAGTCAATAAAGGAGCTATAATTGTTAAAGAATCATTATCAATCAGAAGTGATTTTGGTGGTATCTTGAGTTCCAGTTTCTCCCAATTTTATTACAAATTTTTATTGTTTTCTATTTTTAATTAGTTTTTAAATCTTAAAACAATCTTCATAAATTCAAGAGCTTGAACTATATTTTTACCACTATATTAAAACACATCAATATGCACTCGAACAATATAAATGATATACTAGAAAAATGACGTGTGAATCAACAGAGTAGCGTAATTAACATAAATATTGTAAATGGTGCTAATACAGAGGAAATGTAATAAACCTACAAAGTTGGGTTAACATAAAATATTGATTATACGCTCACACGTGGGTCCAAAACAACCTCCGCCGCTAGATATAATCTTGTCGTTGAAGCTACTCTAAAATGTGGATGAACTTATTGATTGCATAAAATCAAGCCCTCCCCTGCTCCTATCAAGCTGCATATGAACATGAGATATCATCACAGTACTATGAAACTAAAACAACACAATTGAGTAGCATTGAGACTTGGTAGATGACACGTTTAATTCTAACAACAAACAATTGATATTGTTGGGAAATAAAAGGAGGACGAAACGTGTAAGACGATTAACGAAGGAGACAATGAAACTAAGAAGAATGAGAAGCACACAATCAAATCCGTATCAAAGGATCGAAAAAGGATAGATGTGAAAGACTGAGTAAATATCTGCATGATCGACACATAAGATCGGGAAAGTAATATCATACTGATCGAAACAGATAGCATTAAATGCTTATTGAACGGGAAAGTAGGAGTAATGATGAATGAGGAACGGGAAATTAAGACTAATTATGAACGTGGAACGGGAAAGTAAGACAATAATTACTTTTATCACACGCTTGACACATAAGATCGGGACAAAGCTGATTCTCAAGGAACGAAGAATACGTGTTAATCATGCAAGGTAATGGACCAAAAAACAAAAGGCATGACCTGTCAATCGTACAATCATCCCGATCCAAAGATAATAAGGAGAACGAAAGAGGGTATCGGGACAAGAGGGACCCACTAGATAATCTATAAATAGAAGAGAGCATTCAACAGAGAGGGGGTCGGAAAATTGAAGTGAAGAAAAGGCTAAGGAAGAATAATCATAGAAAAAGGAAAAAGATCATTAGGTATGTATACATTGTGTAAGATAGAATTTATAAATTCCACTATCATGATTCATTTTCTTGATTAAAAAGATTACGGATTTATGACTGTAATTTGATCAGATTTATGATCTGTAAATGAATGGATTATTAAAAATTTTCTCATTAATTGATTTAAAAGAGAATTCTATGTATCAAATTGTAAGTTAAAATCTTTCTGTTTACTGTTTTTTCATCAAATCATTGGTTGTTGATGTCAATGGGAATTTTGGCATAAACAATTTGGCGCTAGAAACAGGGACTGGGTTAAAGGATTTATCCTACCTGTTCATGAAAAATGGATTTATCTGTTATATATGTATTCCAAAGGTAAAGAAATTTAGTATAAAGAATTTGGTAGTTTTATGAAACATTCTGGTTTAATTTAACTTTTGCCAGCAAGTGATTTTTTCTGCATAATAACCTTTATGTGATATGAAAAATGGAAATAGTATCTCATTGAAAAGAAAAACTTTTAAGTTTGAATGAATCTGTTTAAATGTTTGATTTCCTATTTTATGCGTTTTAAAAGATTCATGGTAAATTATACAAATTATTTTACTAAAAGTATAGACATATTTTTAGAAGATCATAAAACTATTTTCTGTCACTTTCTTTATTAAATAATCTGTTGAGAGATTATTTGGCTAACTTTTAAAAGATCATTAGAATTCAAGGGAAGAAAGCAAATAATCAAGAAACAAAGAATCCAGAAGAAATATGTCTCAAGAAGCAGGCTCTGGAAACCAAGACAGTAACGACAGACAAAGGGAAGTTGAGAGTGATGTAGGAAATTATTCACCTATCCATGAATTAACACCAAATACCATATCTCAAAATCAGCTGTCACATCATGAGAATTCAAGAAATGATGTAAATTATCTTCAAGATGAAAGAAATGAATGAAATAAGAAGAGAACAAAGGGCCAGTCATAATCAAATTGAATTATTAACCAGAGAAAATCAAGCCTTGAAAAATGCAATTCAACGTGAGCAAAGACAGGTTGTAACAGGGTCACGAAGTCAAGAAACAATTTCTGGAAGGCGTGCACCCAGAAATGAAAGGGAAAATCAAGATCAGAGAATGGTATTAGTAGGATCATCATCACGGGCTAGGAGGCAACGGGAAAATCAAGAAATTCAACGTGTACAATGGCAAAAATGTATGGAAGCAATGGAGCAAATGAAAGAAGAGATAAAAGGATTAAAAAATAAAGAAGGAGGAAGAACAGAAGAGGTGTTGAAAGAAGCCAAGCGCACACCGCTGGCTCAGCGGTTGACATGTGTTCCACTGCCAAGAGAATACAGTATCCCTGTATTTGAATGTTATGATGGTACGAAGGACCCGACCTCACATTTAAAGTATTATAATCGAGTGATGTCACGATGGGACGGACATGAAGCAATAATATGCCGATGATTCCCTTCAAGTTTGACAGGTTCAGCATTGTTATGGTATTGTAGATTGCCAGAGAGTTACATTGAATGTTATTCACAATTTATGAGGAAATTTCTCGAAGCTTACATGTACAACAAGCCCGTTGATTCGGGAGTAGACAGATTATATTCCCTCACATCGTGGCCAGAAGAAACGATCCTGTCTTATACAGCCCGATGGCATACAGTTTGTCAAGCAATTGGAGATGTCGACTCAAGTACAGCGATTAATCATTACAAGTGGGGAATCGCTGACCGGAGATGTCAGCTTTTTATTGAAATTCATCGTAACAATCCTAAGACCCAAGACTGCAAGATGTGCAGGAACAAGATCCAAGAAGTAATTCACGAAATCAAAGAAACATGAAAATGACAAATTCAATCGAAGTATCACCAGAACAAAAAAAGAAATTCCCTCATAAATCTGAACCAAGGGAATCAAAGCGCCCACGACAAGGGGATAATAAAAATTTTGTGCAGCGATTTCAAGAAAGAGTGTTCACAAAACTCAATATCTCATATTCTGAATTATTCGAAATCATAAAAAATAAACCAGATTTTCAATGGCCACCATCAAAAGGCAATCAGTCTGAGTTCACACAACGTTTGAAAGATTATTATGAGTACCACTGTTATAAAGGGCACACAACAGATAATTGCATGAATTTTATTATGCTGGTACAAAGAATGATAGATGCAGGAGAGTTGAAAGAATATATTCAAAGGCCCGAACCAATAGCAAGATCCGACAAAGGAAAAGCAGTGCATATTCCATATAACGAACACACCATTAATATGATATCATTTTCATAAAAAATAGATGCAGATATGAACGCTGCAATTAATAAAAAGTTTTGTAAAAGGATTCGAGATCATGAAATTTTTAAAGTATCGGGAAGGATAACGGAAGCTTGGGAAGACTGGATGGCATCCCCTTTAACTTTCTCAGCACGGGAAGTAAATCAAGAAATTGAGATGCACAATGATCCTTTGGTCCTTACATTGCTAATGTCAGGATGGAACGTTAGAAAAATTCTTATGGATGGGGGCAGTTCCTTGTACGTATTGTTTCATGACACATTTTTCAAAATGGGACTCACAAAAGATCAATTAATCCCATCCCGATATGTTATTTATGGGTTCAATGGAATGGCTTCAAGACCTGAAGGAGATATTGATTTGCAAGTATCTGTTGGACCAATTAACATCTCAACAAGATTCAGTGTAGTAGATGCTCCATCTCCGTACAATGCAATAATCGGGAGACGTTGGGTACACCAGCTGAAAGGTGTAATTTCCACTTATCATCAATATTTGCGGTTCCAACACCGCAAGGAGAAATGGAGATCAAGGGAGATCAAGATGATGCGAAGTTTTGTATAATGGCGGAGGTAAGAATGTATGAAGAGCGGGAACAACAACAGCGTGAAAGGAAGAAAAACCGTAAGATCGAAGCAAAGGAAGAAGAGATAAATCAATAGTTGAAAAGAAACATCAAACAAAAATCAATAAATATGTTAGGAGAAAGCAGTAAGAGTCAAGAAAATTCAACAAGTCAGCAGTTCGAAGGACCCTCACAGCAATTAAAGGGAACTCCAACTTCGATCGGGAATCCAAAACCAATTTTCACTTCTGTAGAAGAAACTAAAGTCATAAAATATTGGAACTTCAAAATGGCCTAAACAAGTTCGAATTGGAACATTGATGAAAGAAGACATGGAGCAAAGTTTAATCAAGTTACTTCATGATTTTGTAGATTTATTTGCATGGAAGATGGAGGATATGCCCGGGATAGATCCAAGTATGTACAACATGAATTATAAATACGTCCCGATGCTATACCATTTCGACAAAGGATACGAAAGGTTGCACCGGAGTATCACGATCCAGTCGAAAAAGAATTAACAAAGCTTTTAAGTGTAGGATTCACTCGTGAAGTGCGATATCCAACGTGGATTTCTAATATGGTGATCGTTCCAAAAAAGAACGGTGGAGTAAGAATCTGTATAGACTTCACTAACTTAAATAAAGCATGTTCAAAAGATAGTTATTCACTTCCCAACATTGATCAATTGGTAGATGCTGTAGAAGGCCATGAGGCATTATCTTTTATGGATGGCCAGTCGGGATACAACCAGATTGCACTTGCTGAAGCAGATCAAGAACACACAGCATTCTTCACTCCCCGGGGGTTGTATTGCTATACCAGGATGCCGTTTGGATTAAGAAACGCAGGAGCAACATATCAATGATTGGTTGATGCAATATTCAAACCTTGGATCGGACAAATACTAGAAGTTTATGTGGATGATATGTTGGTAAAAAGTAAATTATATATCAACCATGTACAAGACCTCGCTGAAATTTTTGGTGCATTACGAAAATACAAGATGAAAGTTAATCCGGAGAAGTGTACTTTTGGTGTTACTTCGGGACGTTTTTTGGGTTACTTGGTTACAAAAAATGGAATTGAAGTTGATCCAGCAAAAATTCAAGCAATAACAGATATGCCATCACCCAACTGTATTAAAAGTGTACAAAAATTAAATGGATGTTTGCTTTAAGCAGATTTATTGCCAGATCATCAGAACGGTGCAAACCCTTCTTTGATATACTCAAGAAGAAAAATAAATTTGAGTGGAACGATCGATGTGAACAAGCTTTCCAAAACATAAAAAAACATCTAGCTATATTGCCAGCATTACAAAAACCGGAACCTGAAGAGATATTAACTTTGTACACAGCGGCAACAGAAGATGCAATCAGCGCAGTGATGGTACGTACTAATGAGAAAATAGAAAAACCGATATATTATATCAGCAAAACCCTTAATTCGGCAGAAAGAAATTACACTAAAATTGAACAACTCATCTTATCATTGGTCTTCGCCGCTCAAAAGTTACGTACTTATTTTCTCACACATTATGTTCGTATCCCGAGCAAGGCACCATTACAATCAGTATTAAAGAATACAGGAAAAGTAGGAAGGATCGCCAAATGGAACGCCCAGCTAGAACAATTCAACATCATTTATGAGTTGCAAACAGCACAAAAATCTCAAGTTTTAGCTGACTTCCTTGCGGATTTCCCGATTGAAGAAGAATATGAAATTCAAGATCCGATAGCTGGAAAAAAAGAAGTTAACTTATTTAAAAACTTTTTCATTAAAATTTTTATCACATTAATAATTTATTTTTATCTATGATTAAAGGATTACCAGGATGCGAGGAAGAGGACCCACAAGATATTCTGAACTCGACAAACTCTCAAAGGTGGGAAGTCTTTGTTGATGGATACCGAAACAAAGAAAGAGCAGGAATTGGCATTGTGATTACTGCACCAATGGGAGGGCGAATGACACATTCATTTCGTTTTGAGTTTGAAGAACATACAAACAACATAGTAGAATAGCTGTGGTTCATGCTCTAAAACTCATCATCGAACTAGGAATCAGCAATGTTCGACTCACAAGTGATTCACAGTTGGTAATTCGACAGGTCGAATTAAAATATCAAACACTTGATGAAGATTTAGCACAATATAAAAATCTTGTTCAAATTTTAGCAAATCAAATCCCAAACATTATTTTTCGGCATCTATCTCGAGACAAAAGCCGACATGATGATGCACTGGCATTCATTTCCTCCATGGTAAACGATCCTAATATCACGGCAATAAAAGTCGGAAGAATATATGAACCATCTATTCAGATAAAAGCACTTCATAACATAGAAGGAAATGTGACAGAAAAAATTAATGATCCCGCAATACAAAATGCCCCATCTATGCCTCAACAAGTAGATGATCAACCAAGTGAACCAGATTGGAGGATTCCGATTCATCAATATCTACAAGATAACATATTGCCTTCCAATTCTAAAGAAGCAAGAAAAATTCAACTCAAATCAGATAATTACCAGCTTCGGGATGGAATTTTGTATCGTAAATCATTCCTCGGGCCATTATCCCGATGCCTATCACAAAAGGAAGGAATACGGATACTCAAAGAAATACATTACGGAGATGCAGGAAACCACAGTGGAAGGCGTTCACTCGCATTAAAATCTAAAACCCAAGGCTATTGTTGGATATCCATGCTTAAGGACTCAGAAAACATGGTACGAAGGTGTGAAGAATGCCAATGATTCGCAAAGAAAATCAAAGCACCTGCCACAGAGCTAAATTCTGTACTCAGTCCATGGCCATTCGCGAAATAGGGGGTAGATATTGTTGGTCCGTTAGTTGAAGGGACCAAAAAGAGAAAATATTTAATAGTGGCTACCAATTATTTCACCAAGTGGGTAGAAGCTAAAGCATTAGCTCGGATCAGAGATTCCGATGTGTTCACATTTTTATTTGAAAATATCATCTGTAGATTTGGGATTCCAGCAGCCTTAGTTTCTTATAATGGACATCAATTTCAAGGAAAGAACATTGATATGCTATTTGAAGCATATAACATTCAGAAACACAAATCGACACCATTTTATCCCCAAAGTAATGGACAAGCTGAATCCACAAATAAAACAATTGTAAAAAATCTGAAGAAGACATTGGATGGGTATTACAAACGTTGGTGTGAACAGTTGCATAATACATTATGGGCGTATCGAACCACAACGAAAGAATCCACTGGAGAGTCACCCTTCCTTCTTACATATGGGACAAAAGCAGTTATACCAACAGAAGTCATTCTACCAACAACTAGAACAGAAGCATGGGAGAAAAATCTAAAATACGGATTTAATGTTACAAAAGTTGGATGATTTGGAAGAAAAAAGAGAAGTGACACTCCAGAAAATGGAGAATTATCAAAGAAGGTTGTCACGGGATTATCACAAAAGGGTCAAGTCACGAAACTTTGTCCAATGACAATATGTTTTACGACAAATCCCAGAATACCATCGGGACAAAAGTGCTGGAAAGTTCGCACCAACCTGGGACGGTCCATATGTAATACAAGCATCAGCGGGACAGGGATCGTACTATCTCCGAAATATGCAAGGAGACATCTTACAACATCCTTGGAATGCACAATACTTAAAGCTTTATTATCCATAATTAATAGCACAGCTATGGTGGCCAACACAGGTATTAAAGTCTTTATTCAATACTTTATTTAACAATAAAATTCTTTGTGAGTTTATACTTAAAATAAGAATCAATTCCAGGGATATCTTATTCTGGAAAACGCTACGATTGGCGACATAATCAAAATTCAAATCCAGGAACATCTTATTCTGGAAAACGCTACGATTGGCGACATAATCAAAATTTAAATCCAGGAACACCTTATTCTGGAAAACGCTACGATTGGCGACATAATCAAGATTCAATTACTCCAGGAACATCATATTCTGGAAAGCGCTTACGAATAGCGATACAATCCTAATATCAAAGAGGTAAATGTCCTTATAGAATTTTAATAATTCAGAAATTCTAATAAAGAAGGAATACCTAATTTATGGTTATCATTTTCAGAGTACGTTCGGGACCAACCCTGTATCTTACCCCTGGCCCGGGTTTGTTTCGTATATGTGGGATCTCGAATTACATGTTTTGAGGTATATATACTTCGATCCATTGTACTCATGAAACAATATGATTAACCTAAAGATTTCATAAATTTCATATCTTATGCAGGGACAATATTCAGAGCACATTCAAGCACAAAAGTGGAAAATCACAAAATGATGTTTTCAACTATAGTAAGTCAAACTTCAAAATAACAAAGGGTCGGGATACAAGAAAGAACATCAAAAGATGAAGCTATGAGCATTAGAGCAAAGAACAAGTACAACTAGGCTTCATAGTTGGACCGTCGGGACGGTTGAGGAGGAACCATCGGGACGGTAGCACGACCATTCAAAACAGAAGGATCGGCTTGAGCACGATCCAAGGCAGAATTAAATGACATTGCAATTTTTTCCTTGGCATCTTGTCTTACCCAGATGATATAAGCATGCTTGTAATCAATTTCTGATTGAAGATCTTTAATTTTTTGTTGATCCCTTTCTGCTTTTTCCTTTTCAGCATTTAATTCCTTTAATAACTCATCAGATCTTGATTGTACTTTCATAATTTCCTGTTCATGAGCTTCGCGTTTCGAAGTTTCAGCATTCAACTGAGATTGCAAATCCCGAAGCTTTATTACACTCAGAGCCACGTTTTTCTCTGAAGTCTTCAATTCTTCAGTAATATTTGCTATCGTGTTATTTACGATATTGAGTTCAGCTCCTGCTACTGTTGCTCGTCCATTGGCTTGGTTGACCTTCTTTTCTTGCACTGAAAACCAGAATGAATATCAGATAAACCATATAATACCTTCAATAAAACAAGCATGTAACTCAAGCATATACCTCTAGCTACAGACTTAAACTCTGCTTCTTTAAGGGTTAAAGTTTTCAGAGCTTCCTGATATTTGGATTCAGCTCTATTACGTCTCCAAGTATTCAACTCAATACTATCGGACAACTGTGCTAATTTCCCCTTAACCAGTTCCATATCCATATTTACTTCTCTTGCATGATTGTTCAACTGAGTCATCCTACGCTGGAACCTAAACAGGGATTCCAAGTCTCCCACTGATCCCATAAATGAATTTCAAAACTTCAAAATAAATAAATAAATATGTGTGGTACGAACCTATAGGTTCGTACCCAAAATAAGTACGATCTAACCTATAGAGGTACGAACCCAAATATGATACGAACTAGAGGTGAGGAACGAACCTTGATTCTGATCTTGAAGCTTTTGATTTTGATCCTCAAAATTTTGAAGTTGTTGTTGTTGCTGTTGTTGCTGTTCTTGTTGTTGAAGATAGTTGTTTTGCTGCTTGAGATTTTCAATTTCTTGCTGCAAATTTTCATTTCCGCGCTTCGCCTTTGTTGCTTCATTCTTGAGCATCAGCTCCATCATTATGGCCCGAGCCTTATAAAACTTGTACGCTGCAAATGTGCAATCGGTACCATATTTCAACTGAGCAAGAGCTTGCTGCGGAAAAGAATATGATGGACCCTCTGCAAAAGTCAGAACTTCATTTAAAGAAGAAGGAAGACTGAGTGGGTATGATTGATCGAAATACTCGCTTTCGAACCAAGCGTCCCGAGTATTCTCCAGTGGAACAGCACCGAATGAAGTCCGCATCCTAGCCATTGAAGAACTATCAGATTTCAATGGATCGTGATATGCGGAAGTTTTCAGAAATCCTTTAGAAACAAACCACTGAAAGGCTTCGTCTTCTTCACCAGCAAGAGTGATTCCTTCATCCAATTCAGAGAAGGACCATTGAATAGAAGGTTCAGCATCCGGCATGTCAACATCAGCACTATCAGCATGAGCGACAGATTGAACTAATGTCCCGATGGGTGCATTTGATTTATGAATGACTCTAGGAGCATTTTCATCCACAAGGAGGCTCGGGACATTAGGGACATCTGTAGCTGAAATGCTAGGAGCTATGATTTCAACATTCGCTTCTTCAGAAATTTCATTTCTCTGTTCTTCCACAACAACATTTTCTTTTTCAGTATTTTCTTCAACGGTAACAGCTTCGTTCACTTCTTCCATATTTTCTTCTTCAATAGCAATATCATCTGCTTCTTCTTGAGGTAATCCAGTAAAAACTGTTATTGTACCACTACTTGAAGCAATTGGCTCTATGTCAAAATTAAAAGGAATAGGAGAAAAGGAATCATAGAGGACGGTGGGAGCAGCGATGGTAGGAACAGTTTCAGAAATGGATTGGGCTATTGAAGGCTGCTCCGAAGAAAGAATTGGCTCCCACACGCTAACAGGAACAACATTGATGATAACGTGCTGTCCCGAAACTTCTGCTCGGACCGAACCTTCAACGTCCTATCCCGAAGCAGTGATAAGAGCGGAACTGGTGTTCCCCTCAACAAAGCAATCTCTAATTTCCCCTTCCTCTATTTCGGAAGGGTACAATGGTCTTTTCAGTTTTTTCTTCTTCTTTTTAGGGAACACAAATTTTCGTTTTCCCTTACCTTCAATAACTTCTTTCTCAACTCTTTGCCTACCCTCAACGATCTGAATACCAAGACTTGGGCGAGGAGAAGGTACATCGGTGTGAAGTTCAGAATCGGGTTCAACCTGAAACACAAACATTTGTCCCGTAAGAAAAAATTCAATGGTAGTTTGGGACAATATTGAAATAAAGAATAATACGAACCTTATAATCAAACTTGTAGTCCTCAAAATTTAACCGCCAAGGACAATATCTTGGGAAACGTCTACGAAGATCTTGAATTTCATCTTTGGAGATGTTACCGAAAATCCAAGGACCTTCAATTACAATTGGATTGCGATACCACTTATAGTCATGAATTTGATTTTGGGATCGTCGACCTCATGTAATAAGGGAAATCCCGAAAGACACTTGCGAACAGGGCTAACGCTCCACTTCACGTAATTCCTGTTAGTAATGCAATCTCCATATGTAGTATGAAAATTTTCAACGGTATAACTGCTACGTTCTGCAAAATCTGGAACGTAGCAAGTAAGATTAGTCCGCCCCTCACTTTGGAGGCTACACTCATCAAGGATACGCCACCAATTTCCATTGTACTGAGTAATGGATCGAGCAAGTCCACGAGGAGAATCACCACGAGTTGCAAGGACTTCATATTGAAAAGGATTTTCTTCTTCATATAATGGGAGACGAAGTCCGGCCTCTAAAGTACCAGCAGAAATTAGTAAACTATTGGGAGAATAGTTAAAGCTTTGCATCGCTCCTAAAGTTATTACGTCAGTATTTTTGTCATAGAATGAGACTTTAAATCGATCAAGATCATGTCTTCTCTTAAAAACCTCAATGTTCATAGACCGGTAACTATAAGACGCATGAGCCTGCTTATTTCTGGGGGCAGGATTAGCGGCTGTAGAAGCCTCGGGAGCTGGATTACAAGCAGACCGAGACACAGCATATCTAGAAGAAGGAACTCTTGAAGATCTTCCAGATTCTTGGTGATCACCAGCAGCATTGGGATTTCTGGAAGACATAACGTTTTATCTGAAAAGAAAATTTCAAAGGATCAATGTGTGAAGGAATCATCATAGATCGTAAAGAAACAATCATAGAAATCAAAAAACAATTATCAGTTCAATCACATCTATTAAAAGCTAATCATGGTTAAATATTAAAGTAAGATACTGAAGGTAAAAAATCCTCAACATACCTGGAGAAAGAAGATAAGCAATTACTTGATCAAAGGTAAAATAAATGTGATTGATGCTAAAAGCTCCTAAACAGTTGGGAGAACGAAAGTATTTGAAAATTTCAAGGAAGATAAAGAGCAGCAACTTTAAGAGGTAAAAACAGAAGTGGAAAAGACGGTATCGTATTTAAAGCGAAGAATAGAAACCGTCACAATTTGAAAAGGCATTAATCAAGGCAAAGATTTGATTTCCTCGAAAAAGGGTAACTGACACAAACGTGATAATAGAAGTTACTGCTTGCGAAAAGTTCGTGTAACGTGTGAAAAGAAGTAATGGTAAAACAGAAGGTAATAATTGTTCTTCTACTTTTTTCAAAACCTTGGATCGACCGTTAAAAGTTTTTAAAAAAAGAAGAAGAAGGGGGCAAGTTGTTGGGAAATAAAAGGAGGACGACACGTGTAAGACGATTAACGAAGGAGACAGTGAAACTAAGAAGAATGAGAAGCACACAATCAAAGCCGTATCAAAGGATCGAAAAATGACAGATGTGAAAGACTGAGTAAATCTCTCCATGATCGACACATAAGATCGGGAAAGTAATATCACACTGACCGAAACAGATAGCATTAAATGCTTATTGAACGGGAAAGTAGGAGTAATGATGAATGAGGAACGGGAAAGTAAGAGTAATAATGAACGTGGAACGGGAAAGTAAGACAATAATTACTTTTATCACACGCTTGACACATAAGATCGGGACAAAGTTGATTCTCAAGGAACGAAGAATACGTGTTAATCATGCAAGGTAACGGACCAAAAAGCAAAAGGCATGACCTGTCAATCGTACAATCATCCCGATCCAAAGATAATAAGGAGAACGAAAGAGGGTATCGGGACAAGAGGGACCCACTAGATAATCTATAAATAGAAGAGAGCATTCAACAGAGAGGGGGTCGGAAAATTGAAGTGAAGAAAAGGCTAAGTAAGAATAATCAGAGAAAAAGGAAAAAGATCATTAGGTATGTATACATTGTGTAAGATAGAATTTATAAATTCCACTATCATGATTCATTTTCTTGATTAAAAAGATTATGGATTTATGACTGTAATTTGATCAGATTTATCATCTGTAAATGAATGGATTATTAAAATTTTTCTCATTAATTGATTTAAAAGAGAATTCTATGTATCAAATTGTAAGTTAAAATCTTTTTGTTTACTGTTTTATCATCAAATCATTGGTTGTTGATGTCAATGGGAATTTTGGCATAAACAAATATGATGACAACTAATATATCAAAACGCGCCACTAAAAATGAGTTAGGCAACAATCCAGTGAATTCACTATGTCAATTTCTAACAAATCCCAAATCTGATCAGTTGATCAATCTAATAGATCTTTCTAAACCCATTTTCGATTAATACACAAAATTGAAAACTAACCTTCACTATATGAAGCAACGTTGAAGGCTGAGGAGGAGATCGTGAGGAAAATGGAATGATTTAGAGCACTTAACACCAGAGGAAAAAGAGAGAAAATAGGGGTGACTCGTGTGAGGAAGGGAAGAAGAGGAGTGAGTCTTTTTGGGCGGGACTGAGCTTTGGAAATGAAAATAGCATGGATGGATGTGTGATGGTTTTGATCAATTACAACATGCATAGAGAGATAGAGAAGAAAAGAATATTTAGATATATAAAAGGGAGTAAAGAATCAGAAGCCTACTCACAGGCATGGCTTGAGTGAAGACAAGTCAAGATTATTTCTATAAAGTAAACTGATAAAATAGGCATTTACAAGTCAAGAATCAGAAGCCTACTATTATAAACTAAACTGATAAAATAAATCAAATGGGAGAAATAGTAACCAGTATTTTCAGTATCCACCACTATTTATATTTAATTATTGAAGTGAAACATAGCTCCTGAATATTCATCTATTGTTCGTTCTATCGGCATCACCTATTATATGTATTAGAGTCGCAAATATCACTGAGACGCCTTAAGCATGACGCATCAAAAGCCCTAAGTCTTATGCATACACCATCTAATTGCGTTAGCGAGAAATAATACGAAACTAATTATAGGTTCACAAATAATATCTGGCTCTTCTAAGAATACCCCATCTAAAGATTTAACCAAAGCATGGAATATCAAATAAGTAGACGAACATATTTGCTATCCTATTAATTCTGCGTATAGGTTACTGTATTTTACAGAACCAGTGAAGCAACAACTAATTTAGATTTATATCAATAAACAAAATCATGGAAATAATCTTATTCAAATCATAATAGTCTGTATCAAATAAATCGATTTAATTGATCTTAAACTTTAAGTGGTTTCAACATTAAACCCTAGCAACAAATCAATTAGAACATGAAGTTGAGTTTCTCAAAACCCATAAAAATAATCAAGAAAGTAGAGAGTAAAATAGAGAGGGAAAGATTAAACCACAGTAAAACAATGATGTTGTCTTCTTATTCTCCTGTGTACACAGCAGCCACCAACCCACGCTTCTCTCTCCTACGCTTCCGATCAATTTTTGTCAGTCTTCCTTTCTCTAGCTATTCTGTCTTTCTCTTCTCCAATCCCTTTCTCTCACCATCACTGTCAGTTTCTACCCTCTTTCTCTCCTAACCTCAAACCCTTCAATCTGCTCCCCCTATACTCTACAGACGACCTCCTACTCAACCATAAAGAAAATTGTAAAAAGAAAAGCTAAAAAGAATCCCATCTCTCTTTTCATCATTCCTCTTTTATACTCCCTTACCAATCCAGGCTACCCTACTTCACGTGATGCTCCCACTTCTCTTTTCTATCTTTTCACATGAATCAGTTTTGTCTCACACCAACCGTACATTTTTCATGTGTCTTTTCACACTAAAAGAAGTCTCTCTTCATATGACATCACCAATGCACGGACCCACTTCTTGTACTTCGTCCAAGTCTCTTCTCTTCTTGATTTCACGTGATCACTAGCCAACACCTACATTCATGTCCTTTCTGTTTCTATCTGATGCCTCTTACTCTCACCAAAACAAAGTACGCCAAGTGCTTTACTACCTCTCACTTCCTGCCACGCCTTCCCTGTCAGCCGTCCTTTTCAAACCTCACAAGCAAAACCTAAAAAGCAAAATTCTTCTCTTGTGTACGTATGATAACACCTAGCTTAGCCTACTCCAAACAACACCTAGCTTTTGGTCTTTCACTGACTTCTAGCTTCTTTCTCACGTGAACCTTGGTTCACCCCAAGAGAAACCTACTACTAGGTCTATACTTCTTATCACGTCAAACCAACAAAGCCAAGTAGCTTCTTTTCTTTCTTTCACCTTTTTACGCCACCTACTATGTACCCTATCTAATCTCTCACCTAACTACCCTCTATGCCTTCCTCTACCTTCTTTTTTGTCTCACACCTTCCTCTCTTTCATGTGCCAGGCTTTGTCTGCCATAAAAGCGAACTAAGCCACACCTTACCCAATCACCTGATGGGCTACACGAACTAGCCTTGACCGAATAGCTACACATCCTACTCCCTCACTTGTATGTCTAACCAAAAGAGAATGGCTTCACCTGATACCACTGTTTGCTTTCTCTCTTTTCTTTTTAATACGCCGTCAGACTGTACCACCTATTCTTCTGATCTCCCCTGCTTTTCTTTCTTTCATCCAATGCTCACTCCACCAACAAGAGAGAAGTATTATCCAACTCCAAAAACTCCGTTCTTTAAGCAATTTAGCTCATTTAGTTCTATTTATTCGTAATTTCGGGTTTTCGGTGTATCGCCTTTAAAATATTAAAACACTGAAATTATTAAAAAATCAAATACTAGCAAATATAAATTAGACGATAAATATGTATAAATTATGCCCGTATCACTAAACACATTTTTATCATTCCAAACTTATTTTTTACCCTTTTATCTACCTCAAATTTATTTGCCTTTTCATAAAAAATTTCCTAACTCCACCCCTGCTCATGATACATAATCTTGTTAAATTTATAACTGCGCTGATCGAATGACCGAATTTGTATTGCAACTATTTGTATTGAGTTTGATGTCACATTTGGTGACCACTCACAGTTGATTGTGCCGATGATCAATACCAAACTTTAACCTCAATGTCAAATTCCTTAAAATATTTTGGTGGTTTGCATTCAGTCAATAATATCGAACACCTCTGTTGAAAGCTTATTGAGACATGTGATCAACAGATGAAAAACAAAAAATTACCTTGAGATAATACAGAACCAACAGATATACCCTCAGCAGCATCTCTAACAGGTAAGACACTAATCAAACCCTTTTCCCTCTGCTATAATTATTGATTTGTTATAATCATTGGGCTTCACCTTTGTCTTTCCTCAGCAGCATCTCTGAGTACAACAGATCTTTTACATTATTGATTTGTTCCACAAACTGAAAGTGAGACAAATCAAAGCTGAAAAGGCAATTACTGTAATAGAAAACCTGTTGAAAAAGTTATCCCAAGTCATCAACTCTATATCAAATGATAAGACCGATCCTATATTAAATGATTCTACAGTAGTCAGGCAATTAATCGAGGCACTGAGCCATGCCACTTTAGAGTGGTGCATTATCCATAACCACATCTTGTATGAATACCATTCTAATTTACCTAAATCTGTTCCCTTTTGCAATGTGCCATTTAAGTACTTAATACATTCTACAAATGCAACCATCAGCCTATCCTAATCACAGTTTAACAAAAAGGATATATAATCAAAACCCGAACCCTGATGGCCTATCAAGGTTAAACTTGACCTATTTAACACCCAAATAACATTTTAAAATACTTTTGCAAAGGAGATCTCTTATCCAAGTGTTAGTTCCATCAGATCGGAAATAAAACTGTAAGGATTTCTTGTTAAGGTAAGAAGAAAAGTAACTGTTGTTGTCTAGCTACTTGCTCTCTTAGCTTTGTCGCTTGTTTCCTGATGGCATCCATTCACAAACTGTTTGAGCAAGTCTAAGTAGGGTGAAAGAGATCTAGTGGAGGTTTAATAAGTAAGGTTAGGAGAGATCACGGAGAAGTGGAAATGAGAAGCAAAAGAGAGAGAGAGAAAAGGAATAGACTTCCAAATGTTTTTGGCTGTTGAGAGAGAGACGTAGAGAACCTAATTGAATCGAACGTTTGTATTTCCTATTCTCTCTGTTGGAAATAAAAATGGCTAATACTAAAATTAAGAGTTTATTACTTAAAATGATTTTTGTTACTATAATTAATTTGATGGGTGCTAGGATCACTAGTTTAAATTTGGGTGGAATTATAGCCATCCATTTTCACTTTTTAGTGAATGAGAAACCTTTGGTTGTCCCACATTGGGCAAACCAAGGAGGAAGTTCATGCATATTACCACAAACGTTCTATATAAGGAAAAGAACTAGTGGATTGGATATGGACTTGGGAAATGGACTAGTGGGCAAATGCATACATGTACGGTGCTTTGCACCGAAGCACCGCAGGCCGCGGGCTTGCGGAGCTTGCGTGTGCTTTTGCGTGTGTTTTGGCCTGAGCCTTGGCGCGACCCTTGGCGTGAAAATATTGAGAAAACGTTTGTTTTTATTTTAAATAAATATTTTACTGTTTTGAATTAAATGAAAAATAAAATCATTTTTTTAATTAAAAATCTTAACGTTTTGTTTTAATGGGGTTTAATATTTCAAATTAAATTTTTTCACCGTTTTAAAACTCAAAAGATTACTTCTCCTATAAAAGAACAACAATGCTAAGGTTTTCGTTTTACCCCAGTCGCAGCCACTGTCCTGACGACTTTTCCCCTCTTCTTGCTTTAATTTGCGCACTAGTTAACTTTCATTTTTTCTTCTACTGTTAAGTTCACAACGGGCCAACGAGCTCTGCTAGCTGGGTTGGTATCAAGTGGTTTTATCCTGAATTCAAGTTTGTCACTGAAAGGGTATAGCAGCATCTTCCTGAAGGTGTACCTGGCAAATATTGAGTTAAGGGCAGTCTGTTGAACATGCGACTTCACCTCTCTGTGCTTGAGTGTGTGTAGTGCTTCATTCTAACCCTCCCTTAATCATCTTCAAGTTCTCTGTTGTTTGTGTTTCTCTGTTACAGGAAGGTACTTATCCAACAATCTTAACTCAATATCTGTGCAATCAACGAATCTTCTGTAACAATGGCAAAGACTGATGTTGAGAGACCTCAGAAGTTTTCTGGTAAGGATTTTAAGAGATGGCAATCGAAGATGCTCTTTTTCCTGAGTTTCCACATGCTTGATGAAGTAGTATTGAAACAGTATAACAAAGCTCTGGATACTCCTGAATCATCCAAGGAAAAAGAGACTTGGACGAGAAATAATTATTTAGCAAAAAATCATATTTTAAATTGCCTTGAAGACTCTCTGTATGATTTTTACAATGCTAAAGATGATTTTTCTGCTCACAATTTATGGTCTGCACTGCAAGAAAAATATGAAGCAAAAACTGCAGGAAGTAAAAAGTTTCTGGTTGCACGTTTTTTACAATACAAGATGCTGAATGAAAAATCTGTGGTTGACCAGTTTCTGGAGTTGCAGAAAATTATTAATGAAATCATTGCTGAAGGTATGACTATTTCTGAAAACTTTCAAGTATCTGCTGTGATTGAAAAGTTATCAAGTTCATGGGCCGAATACAAGAGAAGACTAAGGCATGAAACTGGTGAGATTACTATGCTAGAACTGGGCAAGAAAATACAAGTTGAAGAGTTGCTGTGCTCAAAGGACAAGAATGTCTCCTCTGCAAGAGACATATCAAACAAAGCTCATGTGATCGAACACAAGTTTGCTTCACTCAGTCTGGACCACAACAAGCGCAAGCCTGGACCTCAAGGAAAAGGTAAATTTCAAAAACCAAAGTCTGCTATTGGTAAGATTAAGGGAGCTTGTTATGTCTGTGGTGTGTCTGGCCATATGGCAATGCATTGTAGAAAACGCAAAGATGCGAATTTTAAGAAACAAAATGTAAACCTGGCTGAAAGTAGTAAAAATGAATTTTCTGGCACGATGTCTGAGGTGAATTTAGTTACCAATGTGAGGGACTGGTGGATAGACTTTGGAGCTACCAAACATGTCTGCGAAAGCAAGGATATGTTCACCTCCTACCAGACAGTAGGAGAGGGAGAAAAACTCTATATGGGTAATTCGTCTGCAGCACAAGTTGCAGGAAAAGGAAAGGTTTCGCTGAAGCTTTCTTCTGGGAAAATCCTCACATTGAATGAAGTGTTACATGTACCAGACATCTGCAAGAATCTCATTTCAAGTGGTGTGCTAGATGACAAGGGATTTAAAATTGTTTTTGAGTCCGGAAAAGTGATTATCACTAAGGGTAGGGACTTTGTGGGAAAGGGCTATAAGACTGAGGGCCTTTAAAAATTATCTGTAATCTCTACTGAAATTAATAAAGTTGATTCTTCTTATGTTGTTGTCTCATTGAATATTTGGCATGGTAGACTTGGTCATGTAAATTATAATTCAATGAACAAATTGGCAAAATCTGGCTGCATTCCAAAATTAAATTTGGAATATGAACATAAATGCGAAGTTTGTGTAGAATCAAAATATGCGAAGAAGCTTTTTCAGAAAAAAGTCCACAGAGTTTCTAATCCCTTAGAGTTAATTCACTCTGACTTAGTTGATATGAAATCAATCCAAACCAGAGGTGGAAAAAAATGGTTTGTTACCTTCATAGATGACTGTACTAGATACTGTCATATCTACTTGCTTAAAGGAAAAGATGATGCTCTTGAAGCATTTAAATTATATAAATTAGAAGTAGAAAACCAGATGAGTACCACCATTAAAACTGTTAGGTCTGATCGTGGGGGTAAATACGTAACTCCTATAGGAGACTTTTGTGCGCAACATGGCATTATTCATGAGGTAACTCCTCCTTATTCACCACAATCTAATGGTGTGGCTGAACGGAAAAACCGAACCCTTAAGGAGATGATGAATGCCATGTTAATCAGTTCAGGACTACCGGCGAACTTGTGGGGGGAGGCCGTCCTCTCAGCTTGCTATATCCTGAACAGAGTGCCCCTTAAAGGAACAGAAAAATCATCGTATGAATTATGGAAAGGCAAACAACCCTCTTATGGATACCTCAAAGTGTGGGGGTGTTTAGCCAAGGTCTCTATTCCTCCACCTAAGAGGACTAAAATAGGACCTAAAACCGTTGATTGTGTATTTCTAGGATATCCCGAGCACTCCACTGCTTATAGATTTATGGTTGTGAGTTCCGATAACTCAGAAATTGGTGTGAACACCATTTTGGAATCTAGAGATGCTTCGTTTTTTGAAAATGTTTTTCCGATGAAAACTGAATCTCGCGTGATACGTGTAGATTCTCTAGATGTCCCTTCTTCTAGCCATTCATTACCGATAGAAGAAGATGAACCTGTTTATGAGCCAAGAAGAAGCAAAAGACCTAGATTAGAAAAATCTTTTGGGCCAGACTTCATTACCTGTTTAGTTGAATCTGATCCACAAACCTATAAAGAGGCCATGACTTCGTCTGAAGCTCCATGGTGGAAAGAATCCACTATTAGTGAGATGGATTCTATTATTCAGAATGAAACCTGGGAAATAGTAGATTTACCTCCAGGGAGCAAAACCATAGGTTGTAAATGGATCTTTAAGAGAAAACGTAAGGTTGATGGAACCGTGGAAAAATATAAAGCTAGACTTGTAGCTAAAGGCTATAAACAAATAGAAGGTGTAGATTTCTTTGACACTTATTCACCTGTCACTAGAATAACTTCAATTAGGTTGCTAATTGCAATTGCTGCAATCCATAACCTAGAGATACATCAAATGGATGTAAAAACTGCGTTTCTAAATGGTGAACTAGATGAAGAAATTTATATGGATCAACCCGAGGGCTTTGTGGTGAAGGGTTATGAAAAGAAGGTGTGTAGACTTAAAAAGTCTTTATATGGCTTGAAACAAGCACCTAAACAATGGCATGAAAAATTTGATCATGTAATGTTCTCTAGTGGTTTTTAAAATAAATGAAGCTGACAAATGTGTTTACACTGTCAATGATGCTTGTGTGATGGTATGCCTGTATGTTGATGATATGCTTATACTAGGTACAACCTTAGAAATCATTAATTCCACTAAGAACATGTTGAATGAGAACTTTGACATGAAAGACTTAGGTCCTGCTGATGTAATCCTAGGGATAAAAATTAGAAAGGAGTCTAATGGATTCAGTCTCAGTCAATCTCATTATGTTGAGTCAGTTCTTAAGAAATTTAACCAGTTTGATAGTAAACCTGCAAGTACTCCTTTTGACCCTTCCTGTAGACTCAAGAAAAACAAAGGCAATGGAGTCTCGCAACTTGAATATTCACGTGTCATAGGAAGTCTGATGTATTTAATGAACTGCACGAGACCAGACATTGCCTATGCAGTGAGTAGACTAAGTAGGTATACCTGTAATCCAGGACAAGAGCATTGGGATGCACTTTTCAGAGTGCTGAGGTATCTTAAATACACTTTAAACTTTCGGTTAAGTTATGAGAGATACCCTGCTGTTCTGGAAGGATACTGTGATGCAAAATGGATAGCTGACTCAGAGGAGTCTAAATCTACGAGTGGATACGTTTTCACTCTAGGCTGTGGAGCGGTGTCTTGGAAGAGTTCCAAACAGACCTGTATCGCTCGATCCACTATGGAATCCGAGTTTATAGCGTTAGATAAATCAGGAGAGGAAGCCGCTTGGCTAAGATGCTTTTTAGAAGACATTCCTCTCTAGCATAGGCCTGTGCCAGCTGTATCTATACATTGTGATAATCAAGCTGCAATAGCTAATGCTAAAAACAGCAACTATAGTGGAAAATCTATTCATATAAGGAGAAGACACAATTCTCTAAAACAACTAATCTCAACTGGCGTTATTTCTGTTGACTTTGTGAGGTCTAAGGAGAATATCGCGGACCCTTTGACGAAAGGTTTGTCCAAGGAGATAGTTAGTAATGCATCGAGGGGGATGGGACTTAAGCTCATCAATTAAAACTTGCCATGAATGATACTCAACCTTGCTGACTGGAGATCCCAAGATCAATGTTTTGAATGAGACAACTAATTTGTGGCGGGTAAAAATTAAACTCTATCAGAGAATTATTTTCTCTGTCCCTTCCCTATGGTGTAGACGTGATAGTGTGACTGCAAGTGAGGATGACTTAGAGTAAAGTCTTAATGAGTTCTATAGTTTCAATTTAAGATTGAAATGGGGTGTAGCAGTTAACACTCTTGATAGAACTCACCTATCTGAATGAGGAAGTGGGTCGCTTCCTATGAGAACTGAGCTGATTCTCTAGAGCATTATGAGAAACGGGATACGTCCAGGGCCAAAACGGACACAACGGCGTGAACTTAACAGCATTTTAAGAGATATCTCGCGTAAGGAGTTATTGAAGAATTACACTAAACGATGGCAGTTCAAGACATCACGTTCACTGACCATCAAGTAGTTCCGGTGCTTCTCACTAAGCAAAGGTTCAATTCCAAATGGTCACCTATTGCTTAAGAGGTATTTCTCGTTTTTTCGATTTTTCGATTTTTCGGTTTCGTCATTCATGTGGGGGATTGTTGGAAATAAAAATGGCTAATACTAAAATTAAGAGTTTATTACTTAAAATGATTTTTGTTACTATAATTAACTTGATGGGTGCTAGAATCACTAGTCCAAACTTGGGTGGAATTATAGCCATCCATTTTCACTTCTTAGTGAATGAGAAACCTTTGGTTGTCCCACATTGGGCAAACCAAGGAGGAAGTTCATGCATATTACCACAAACGTTCTATATAAGGAAAAGAACTAGTGGATTGGATATGGAATAGTGGGCAAATGCATAAATGTGCGGTGCTTCGCACAGAAGCACCGCAGGCCGCGGGCTTGCTGGCTTGCGGAGCTTGCGGTGCTTGCGTGTGCTTTTGCGTGTGAGCCTTGGCGCGAGCCTTGGCGCGATCCTTGGTGCGATCCTTGGTGCGACCCTTGGTGCGACCCTTGGTGCGACCATTGGTGCCACCATTCGTGCGAGCCTTGGTGCGAGCCTTGGCGCGAGCCTTGGCGTGACCTTTGACGTGTGCTTGGCGTGTTCCTGCGAGTGCACACGTGTACCCATCAATGAGAAAACGTTTCTTTATTTTAAATAAATATTTTACCGTTTTGAATTAAATAAAAAATAAAATCATAAATATTTTTTTTTAATTAAAAATCTTAACGTTTTGTTTTAATGGGGATTTAATATTTCAAATTAAATTTTTTCACCGTTTTAAAACTCAAAAGATTACTTCTCCTATAAAAGAACAACAATGCTAAGGTTTTCGTTTACCCCAGTCGCAGCCACTGTCCTGACGACTTTTCCTCTCTTCTTGCTTTGATTTGCGCACTAGTTTACTTTCATTTTTTCTTCTACTGTTAAGTTCACAACGGGCCAACGAGCTTTGCTAGCTGGGTTGGTATCAGGTGATTTTATCCTGAATTCAAGTTTGTCACTGAAAGGGTATAACAACATCTTCCTGAAGGTGCACCTGGCAAATATTGAGTTAAGGGCAGTCTGTTGAACAACCGACTTCACCTCTCTGTGCTTGAGTATGTGTACTGCTTCATTCTAACCCTCCCTTAATCAGCTTCAAGTTCTCTATTGTTTGTGTTTCTCTGTTACAGGAAGGTACTTATCCAACACTTTCTCCCTATCTAACTCATCACAGACAGTCAAGAACCTTTGTTGTCTGTCTGTGTAAAGGCCTTTTGCTCTCGCACAACAACATCAGTCGGTAAATTCTTACGCTAATACTCTGCCATCTTTTCTAGACACGTCCAAACAGTAATAAAAAAAAGTGCGAGATGATGAACCATATCTAGCGTAATCTATCTTGTTAATATTACTTATCTTGAAGGATTACGCATCTGAGGTATCAGTTCTTTACTTGCCTTCAAAAGATGCCAACCAATTCCTTTCCTGAAAATTTCGAAGGTAAAAAACATTTAAAACTGAATAACATTTGATTATAGCCTACTTGAACATATAACAAACATGGTAGAGCCAAACTTTTGTCAATTAACTACCGACTTTCTACACACTCCTTTAAGTGGAAACACATTACGACGCCAGATGGTACAAATACAAATTAAGCAGAATGTCAAGAAACATAATTTTTCGACCTATGGAAGATACCCCTTATTGTTTAGAATTCTGCCACTAGTCAAAGTGAGTATTTGCTTATTTTACTCATGTTTTCTCCTCTTTTTGCTAATGCTCAACAAATCAGCGCCTACCCAAGCTTGAGCAGCTCGACTTACAACTTCTTCACGTGAGCTATCAGAATGAATTAACATGATGGATTTGTGTCCAGACAAAGTTCCAATAACTAAGAAAGATATGTCATTTTTGATTTACGTTTGTACTTAACAAAAGCTATGAAAATGAGTTGTATAGTAGTAAAGTCAAAGGATGAACTATGCATAATACAAAAAGTGCTCATGACCAACTTTGACCATAAAATTAACCAAGATATGTATAATACAAAAAGTTCTTTACTTCAGTTAGTTGCTTGTGACAATTGCTTTCTACGATAATCTTTATGTTAAACACCCGCGTACGATATACTAATTTCTTACTGATGTCATCGCCTCTTATGCAATTTTAAGTCCTCCCCGAACCATACATTGTAACTCAAGACATTTAATGTATGCAGTTAAATTTCCTTATTTTCCCATAAATATTATTTCTACAGAGCAACAAGAAAAAAATAATAATTAGAAAGTGAATTATGAATTAACAATCACTCGATATTCGGTTTAAGAATAAGCAACAAGAAATGAACTCAAAATACTTAGAGAAAATGCATATTACTACTATCATAAGTATTGTAACACCCGTATTATTGACAAAGAGGTAAAATAATAATTTTACATATCAAGGCCAAACGGTCATTTAGGGATAAAATAATAATTTTATATACTAGGATCAAAACGGTCATTTAAAGGTAAAATAGTAATTTTACATATCAGGGATAAAACGGTTATTCATAGGTAAAATAGTAATTTTATACACCATGGGCAGAACGTCATCTTATAATTAAAAGTGAAAAGTCATATTCATCAAGTTTTGAGCGAGGAGTAAAATATTCATGTTTTGCCTAAAAGTACAGTCAATTAATAACACTTACATTCCTTTTCCAAATATGTGGAAATGTGATTAAGACATATATAGGGAGGGGACATTTGCCTATCTATGCTAACTAGAAAGCAGACTTGGCTAACTAGAAAGCGAATTTGCCTAGCCATGCTAACTAGAAAGCAGACTTGACTAACTAGAAAGCGGATTTTCCTAGCCATGCTAACTAGAAAGCGGACTTGGCTAACTAGAAAAAGAATTTTCCTATCTATGCTAACCAGAATGCGGATTTGCCTTAGATATGCTAACCAGTTGGCGGATTTGCCGAGCTATGCTAACAGTTGACGGGTTTTTCTAGCCATGCTAACCAGTTGGCGGATTTGCCTAAAGTGCAGTCGATGGATGTCCTCTCCCCTTCTTTTATTTACTTGTAGAAATGAGAGTAAAACATACATAGGGAGGAGGTGTTGGTTGGAGATGTTGTTAACTAGAAAGCGGATTTGCCTAGCTAAGCTAACCAGTTGGCGGATTTTCCTAGCCATGCTAACCAGTAGGCGGATTTGCCTAAAGTGCATTATATGAATGCCCCTTACCCCTCTTTTCCAAATATATGGAAATGCGATTAAGACATATATAGGGAGGGAGCTTAGGTCGAATGTGCATGAGCGGTAATGCACATATATATGCGATGTGACCTATACGTTGGTGCGTACTTGATGCATAAGCGTCAATATGCTTGTAGCTTAGTCAATAAAGCTTGAATTATGCGAAAGCATCATTCTATCGTGTTGCGTACTCGAGAATGCATATTTGCATACTAAGTAGCGATAGTTATGCACAAGCTGGTGCATACGTTGCGAAAGTCCATTGGCCTATAATGACTAGTCTTTTCTTGGCCTTTGTCCTTGCAACGAAGTTGGAATCGATGTTGGTTTTTCCTTAATAGGCTTAAGTTTTTTGTTCCATTCGAACTAACACTTCGGATGAACTACGGTCATGCTTGATCCTTTCAAGGTACGGGTTAGGTACGTAGGCAGCCGTAATACAATGCATTAAGGTGTAGCATCTTGTCGCTCATATCATCTAACTTGGAGATGATTGTGACGCTTTGGTAACTCATATCATCTAGCTCGGTAATGTTATGCAAGAGATGATTGTTTCCGTACTTGATGAGGTTGTTGCATTCCATTTGATGGATGTTCATACTTATCATCAAGCCATATGGTATGAACAGAATAAGCCTGGTTGCTGCACTCTTGGCAAGAGCAAGATCAGTGTATGCATCCAGCGCTTAGTCGAAGCAGAGTTGAGGAAGCAAAAAATAGGCCTAAAATGGCCTAGGTGCTAGTCCAAGGTATGAGTTAGGCTAGGACAATGCTCATAAGTATGTGATGCTTTCCAAAGGCATCAACCATTGGCTTTAATGGCCTTGTACCTTTTGCAGAACAAGGGTGAGTTATAATGGTATGGAAACTATGTTTCGAGTACCATGCTTGCAAAGCATGCTTGGAAAAGAAAATCGACCTGCATTTGCCTAGCGAGAAGTGAAGCTTTAAAGCTCGGTTACCGTCTTTATGAGTGGCGCGTCGGGGAGTTCTGGCCTGCCCGACGCGTAGCACCGGAGGCGGGATTTCCTGGTCCTTCACAAGTATTCACTCATTTATTCAACTCATTGGTTCCCATGAGATCTATTAACCTTCTTATCATGTCTGATCAAGAAGCCAGCTTATTCCAATCTTCTTTGTCAGATGAAAATTTACTCTTAATTCGGAAGTCCTTGGTAGGCATCGCCTTAGAGATGAAATTATGCACTGATTATACCCTTAATTCAAAAGACTCGTTATTTTATCTTTCTAAGTGGCTTTTATTCCAGATCTCCATTTTTTACAGCAGATTCCCACATCGAGGAGACCTTCATTACAATATTCCAACACCAAGGAGACCTAGTAAACAACCCCTAACATTGTAGTGAATGATGAAAATATAAGAAAAAACCATAAAAAGGTAAGAAAAAATCTAGAAACATGTATCCAGTAGTTTAAGCGGTGTTTGAATAGGTTAAACAAAAGAGTACCTATTACTCTGTTAGGTAGGTATTGGTAGACAGCGATTCCATATCTTCAAATTTGGCAATACTGAACTTGTGATGAGTACCATGATTATTTCAACAGAAGCGCCAGGACATGTTTGAATATCAAAAAAATAATTCATATTCTGTAGGCTAATTCTCACACCAAACAATGGATATAAAAATCAAGCACCCACCTAATACATCCCAAAAAAATCCATAGAACTCATTAGCAGTATATATATGTAACAATATATTACATATGTGTAATAAAATGTAGAATCTCTTAAAAAAATTGAACTAAACCTATGTGTCGTTGGAGAAAAATTGAAGAACAAAAAGAATCCAGACCTAAAAATTTTAGAAGAAAACCAGTTGTGATCTAAAAATATCGAGAGAAATTTAAAAACCCTAACGGAGATAGAGAGCAACAATTGAAAACTAAATAAAATTCAGACCTAAGATAAATTGAAAAACCCATGATTGAGATAGAGAGCAAGACACTGGAGAAAAGTGTGAAAATCATTACATGGATCGAGGTTTATATAGAACTCGAAACATAATTCCATAGGGAGCGAGTTAGGGCATAACTATCGCAGAGAATGGAAGATGGAGGAAATGAAGTTTGTAATGGAAGAGGGAACATATGGAAGATGGCGAAAGGGAGGATGGAGGGGTTAATTGGTGGAGTAATAGGGGTGTTTAAGAAGTGATTGTGCTGTCGAATCAGGGCAGAAAACGTGGGTGAATTCTCAACCACGATTTATGTATGCAACAATCTGAGAAATGAAAACCGTCAATCCCTAAAGATAACAGTTTTTGGGCGATCGGATTGAGCTGAGACATTTCTTTTGTAAGATAGATTCTTATCATATAGTTAAAAGAACGTAGTATCCTAACTTCAATTAAAAATATAACCGGGCTTAAACTACCCGATCCATTTGCTACAACAGAGACGCGGATAAATAATTAGGGTTTTTTCTGGTTCATTTGGGGGAACTGTTGATGCTTCTTCTATTTTAGTTTATAGAGATCTATAATAGAATAGTTAGGGATTTTGTAAAAAATAGTTAGGGATTTGGTTCTTGTCAGTATTTAACTTTTCCCTCTACCAAATATAGGTATACATCTCTATTGTAGTTTGTTTTTAATTTCTAGGGTTTGTATTTATGTTTTATGTTAAAATTCAGGTAGTTGATAGATGATTTGAGACACTATTTGGATCAATATCAAATGTAATTTTAACTGTATTGGATTAATGTAGAGTTTGACCTGTAGTTTGAGTTTGCTTGGAAGGAAATGAGATAATATTATGTTGAGCTTGTATTGGTCGTGAATATCTTGTAAATCTGGCTTATTACGTATAGCTCTTAGAGCTTAAGTTAGGTGAGTTTGGCTTGTAATTTGGGTCTGTAATAATCAGGGATAAAACTAAATTTACTCTAGGCCTAGTCGACTTGATTTTAGTTTCGTCATACACTTCAAGAATTCATTTCCTCTTTAATGAAAGACCAAAAATTGGGGTTTTCATTTTATTTTCACTTTATATTTTTGGTCTTTAATTATTAAAATTAACTGCAGTATATTTGAGTTGGCTAATGCTAGCTGAGAAATTTATTCAGTATTGCCTTACCAGGTGTAGATGGTGGGTTTTTAACAAGGGTAAAATAGTAAAATTATCTCTCAAGACACGAGTCTGGGAAATAGTAAACCCTAAAATTCTGCAAAGAGTTTAGGCAGATGTTTATCCATGTCCTCTCTTAGTTGTTCATCCCTATCCTTTCAGGTGTTCATCCCTGTCCTCTCTCTATATGTATGTCCAACTACATATACGATTAAAATTACTAAATGAATCAACATTTATTACTGTACGAAATCATCATAATAACACTAGTGCTCACTAGACTTTCCCAGATATTTTATGACTTTTACATAAAATCTTAAGCTCCTAGATGGATTGCCCACTAGTATAGAGCAATTTGAATATTATTTGGGTGTTATATTCCACAACTGAATTTCTCTAATTGGCTCGTTAAATACCTATATAGCTTTATATAGAAGATTACATATGAATCTACTTAACTAAATTACCACAGTTGTGCTTAGTTTTCAAGTCATAATTGTGTCATACACAATTTCATAGCTTCTACTAGTTAAGCCTAGCTAGCCTCAGTTACATTAATCCTTGCTTAAAGAGGCAACTAATGTGAAGAGCATGAAAAGAGTTCAATTTAGGGTTTTTGAAACACTTAAAAATATGTTCACAACACTTATAAGCGTCTCAAATGATGAAATAACACTTTTTATCCCTAATTGGCAAAGGAGACGCTAGAATTGAAGTGTTACAAAGGCTATAACACAAATCGTATCGCCTTAGACTAACCATAAATAACGAACACCGTTTGAGGATTTTACAACGTTTTCAGTGAAGGCATTATATATGAATTTTTCTAATAACGAAGTTTCACGAAATTGATCATGTTTTCATACACGTCTTCATTCATTACTTCATTCAAGTTATATTTCTAAGCAATTATAAGGTTAATTTAAGATGAAAACTTGCCCCGCTATATTCTGAGCTATTTGGAACACAAAGATCACGTCCTGAGCCATTATTCTCTTCTTCTTTTCAAACAGGACGACAACCCTCATCACATTCTGAAGGAGACTTGAAACCGTCATTGTCTTCATTATGAGAGGATCTTCCTTTTGAGGCAACAACAAAACACTCATCAATGCTGCTAAATGTGTTTCATTCAAGATATAAAGAACCAAGGAATAAGCTACCTATAGGCAAGGCCACACCCTGTGCTAGATTAATGGAGAGAGGAACCACTATCGGCTTCATCTTAAGGAGAGAACCGTCATTGAATATTTCTCATGATAGCCACAGGCATAAAAACACAGCAACACTCAATGTGCCATCCAAGACATGACCTGTATTTTCTTTCTTCGACCACCATTGCGCCATCCACAAAGTATAAAAACACTTTTCAACATTAGGCTTCACGTCATACTCTTTTATTTTCTTTATTAAAGTCAGACGAAATTGTTTTTCCTTCTCATTCAGAAAAAGGTCAAGATCTCCTGAGACTGGAAGATGAAGCAAGATAGTCACATCCTCTAGAGTGACTGTCAACTCTACCAATATGCATATAAAAGTTTGAGTTGGAATGCACCATCGCGAAAGAAGCGCAACCATGCCACATATATCCTTCTTGAGCCAATGGGTACCAGGTATCCTAATAGCATCATAAATTTATGTGTTCTTCAACAAAGCCACGACATGATCCTTACCAAGCATATTCTTCAACCATCCATCCCAACCACTCAAAGGAGACTGGAGAATTCTAAAATCAATAAGTGAAACAACATACTCTCTTTTCCGAAGACAAAATTACATCACATGTTCAACAACAACTAATGGAGGGTTCACAGCTTCACCCAAATTTCCCAGGACGCATATAACATGACCAGGGTTGACTTTAGCATGAGAATAAGAAAATATAAAGAATTCATCGTCCACATTTGGCATATCTCTAAAATGATCAGAACCAGAAATATTGTTTATTCCATTGATAGGGAAAGAATCATCATGCGATATCTCAACAGAATCAACAAGAATACTTCTATTTATTTCAAGATGTATAAAAATATCAAAAAGTGAAAGTGTCGATTTTATATATAATAGCAGAAATATAAAATCATATGATTCAAAGCCATGGTATCTCTAATAGATGCTCACCTTTGTTTTCAATAAAATAGGGAGAAGAGAGAACTGAAAGCATACATACCTGGTGTTAATGCTTTACAGATGAAGTAGAAGGAAACAACTAAGCTAAGTTTGTTCTCACAAGAATCAAGCAACACTGCAACCATCAAAATTCACGTGAATATTCACTCACGGAAAAAAAAAAAAAAGGGTTTTGGTCCAAATCCTAGCTTACCTGGGAACAATAGTTGGTTATGAAGTTGATGTTCTTCTGAAAATACAGAGGATTAACAAGGTCTGCAAAAGAAAACTAGGGTTTAGAGATGTTGTTGATTCAAACAAGCATATTAGAATTTCTTTTTGAGAAAAAATATATACAAAAACTCAATCTAGAGTTGTACACTCATATAAAAGAGATAAAACAAAGATTACCTCACTATTAATGGCCGGTGGATGCTGTGATAGTTGAGCAGAGGGTACTGATATTAAAGAGGAGAAAGAAGTAAAGACGAGAAGAACAAATTTTCTCTTTATATTGAATAACTAGTTTGAGTTTAAGAAGGGAACAAACTTCCCTTTGGTCCGTCCAGCCAAACATGGATCCACCCTTGTCTGCCTTCCTGTATTGTCCGCCTCTTAAAACTTGTTCGTCCTCACAGCCAAGGCTTGTGCATCCAACATCAAAACCAATAACTTGTCCGCTATCTCAACTCCAACTCATCATCCCAAGCTCAAATCATGCTTGTATGTTATGCTACCAAGTTGTGCTAGTCTGTTTTTCTACTAGGCCAATGCTTGCCCATCCAAGCTGTACTTATTCGGTTAACTCCAAGTTCTACTTTGGTATTTCAACCATAGATCATTACTTATTCATCCAGGATGAAATTCTAGCTTGCTTATTCGAAAGTTCAAGCTGGCTGCTACTCTTCAGGTAAAATCTAACCATCAAAATGAAAAATTATATTTTGTTTTATTTTTTTCTGACAGACCACCATCTAGTACTTCCATGCAACATTATTTGTTCCGTGCTAAACAGGGGAATTTATGTAGATGATGGGTTTTTGACAAGGGTAAAATAGTAAAATTATCAATCGAGACTCGAGTCTGAGAAATACTAAACACTAAAATTTTACAATGAGTTTAGGCAGATGCTTATCCCTGTTCTCTCTTAGGTTCTCATCCCTGTCCTTTCAGGTGCTCATCCATGTCCTCTCTCTATATGTATGTCCAACTACATATACGATTAAAAATTACTAAATGAATCAAAATTCATTACTATACGAAATTATCAGAATAACACTAGTGCTTACTATAACTTTCCGAGATATTCTATGATTTTTACATAAAATCTCAAGCTCCTAGATGGATTTTCGACTAGTGTAGAACAATTTGAATATTATTTGGGTGTTATATTCCACATATGAATTCCCAAATTTTAGTTTATGTCAATACTCATGCTCTACTGCACAGTATTGGCTCACTAAATACCCAAGTAATTTTTTTGGGGTACTTCCATGGAAATAGCTACGTGAAGATCTTAAATTTTCACCATAGAAACCAAAGGATATATGGCGACGTGACTCCACTGATGGACTTATAAGGGGGCTAAACCAGGTTCAAATCTCTTAGCAACCAAAATAACAAAGTGTTCATTCTTTTATTAATACAAAATAAAACTAGAAATTAACAAAATCTCGTATAGTTATTTAGTACCGTCTTCAATACCTGGAATTCTCATAATGATTCACATTATCCAATGGACACTTAACTACAAAGCCGTGTCTTCCATATTGGCGGCAGATGCGGCGAATTGGGAGAGATGAAGCATGTAATGCTTTGATTTTCATACAATTTTACCCTTACAGTTGGAGCGATATATAGAAATCATCTCTGGACTCCTAGCGTAGGTCAAGTGGATCTACAGGCGACAAGTTCAAATAATTCTGTCAAAGAATTTTCATATTGAATTCCTCGTCGCCATCATCATAGGCATCTCTATAATTTGGGAAGGTGTTAACACAATATACTTTTTCTATTTTCCTGATGTCTCACATAAAATACTTGTTTAGCTTATGAGGTTATAATGAATGGATCATTAGTGTCCTAACATAGCAAGCTCAACCAAAGTGTAGCTAAGTCTGTCTTTTGAGACCCCTTTTTTATTGTCAACCCAAAAAGAGGATTTTTCATTGAACGATAAGTCAGCACATACACCTCTTGTAAAATACCGAAATAATCCTCCTGATCAAGGATTACTTCCTATTTTCTAATATTGTATCAGTTGCTTGTACATAAACCCCGTTATTCTGGTTTACTGAACCTTTATGAGACTTTATACAAAACAGGTATCCATTAATGTGATATGCTTTGTATTTCCGGGTAGTTTGATAGCCACCAGACTGCCGCTCTCTCTCAACCTGAAGTACATTATACAGATTATCCTTCAACTTGACAGAATAATTACATAACAAAAGTAACATTTTCTGCAATCTCTTACATCCGCTTTTAACCATCTGTCGAAATTTTCATTATACCGTTTTTGCAGCCATGCATCCCATTTATTGGGATATTTATTCTGCAACAATTATATTTGTAGGTTAGGCAATACAATGATATATGTTATTATATTTTTAAAAATATGGACATCCTAAAAAAGAGAAAAAAATAATATTAAAACTAATACTTGATGTAAAGAACAACTTCAGGCGAACTCTGCAATACATATAAATGCGCACTTTCTTCCAAAGTTCATTACTGACAACATCAGTTTACCAATTGATATTTTTTTTCCCTCGAAATAATTAGAATCTTCACCAATGTCATGTGTGTTATGCTTGTCAGGAGGAATTCTGATTGTCTTTATGCTTCCTATGTACTTAGTGAACATCTCACTTGTCTCTTCTGCAATATTTCCTTCAACAATACCTCCACCAGGTCTACTTCTGTTTCACACATGCCTTTTAATAACCTTCATGCACTACGGATACATCCATCAGAAGCATACATGACCACATATTCTCACTTCCTGGTAAGATGCATTGTTAAATGAACCATGATATCGAAAAAGGATGGGGGAAAGTATTTCTCAAGTAAGCGCAACGTCTCACAAAGATCAACCTATAATTTATTTAGATTTTTCACCTTGATTTATTGGTCAGATACTGCTCTAAAAAAGAAACAGAACCTGATTATAGCGTCTCATGGTGGCTGCGGCATAATTGATTTAATCACAATGGTCAAAAACTATTGCATTAACATGTGATAGTCATGTGATTTGAGTCCGATAAGATTTTGATATTTTAGACTTATCAAGGTTGAAAAGTTTAAAAAATACCCTTGCGAACCTTAACTCGGATAATGTTGCAGTGAACTTGTTCTTTTCATCCGGGGTTAATGTGTAACATGTTGCGGGAAGTATAAATCCTTATTTGCCATCTTCCTGAGGATGTAACTTTGGTTTGAACCCTGATTTCGCAGATCCATTCGAGCCTTTATTCCATATTTCTTATTAAGTTCCATGTTCAACAATGTTTTGATGATACTCTTGCACACATTCTTTTCGACGTACATGAAAAGGAGGAACCGGTAACATATATAGATCTTTTTATAATTAATATTATCACCACCCTTTAAACTTTTCAGTTCAATTGTCCTTTCGACTCTCTTCATTTTTATCTCAAATTCAAAAAATGCAAGTCTTGATTTAAATTTGGGTTCGAAGCTGAGTTCGAATCTAGGTTCTAGTTTGAATACAAAACTGGAGTACCATATATACAAGATAAGAAATATTTTTGCTTCTCTCTTCATTTTCATCTCAAATTCGAAAAATATAAGTCCGGATTCAAATATGGATTTGAAGCTAGATTCCAGTTTGAATACGAAACTAGAGTATCATACATACAAGATAATAAATATTCTTGCTTTGAATGATCACTCTTAACCAAAGCATGAATCATGTTATAGTGAACATATACTATTTCAAAGAGAAACCATCTTTACATAATAGAGCCCAACCACTAGCTAACCCAATGAAAGAAACAAAAATAATGTTGGAAACATTTAAGGCCCAAAAGGTTTATTAATATTCACTTTTGAAATCTTCGTCATAGAAAAATAACCTCAGAATCATTCTTATGGATTAGGTCATGCAGGTGATCTCAAGTTATCTTAGAGACAGACCTTGGCAATTCTAAGATAAGACTCTCACATTAAAATTGTTATGCAAAATGCAGGGGAAATTCAAAAAGCTATATAAAAACAACGAGCAAGGAATACTAGCAAGAATGAATATAGTACCGAAAAAATAGAAAATGACTAGATAAAAACTAAAACATGGTTTTAGAATTCATAAAAAGTACCTGAGTTGCAGTGTTTTCCAGAATAGGCAGCATGGAACCCTTATCCATTGTTGTCATCAAAGCGATTATCAGATTTCATAAGCTCAAACTCTTGAGCAAGTTTCTTACATTTAACCAAGATTAGTATATAATAGTTATTTTTTTTTATTTCTTATATCACCCATGTATGAAGGAATAACAGAATCTCTAGTCACTACATTTAAAGGAGAACTATTATCAACCTACCTTTGTTGATCATCATCCTTGAGATTGTTAATTTTTCGGGAGTACCTCATCTTCTATCTGTATTTCACCACCGACACCTTCATGTAGATCCTCTTCTGGATCATATTCATAATTCTCTTCATTTTCTTCACTATTTTGGTGCTCTATTTGATTACATAATTCGATATCTTTTGTGGACATGCCTTCAATTCTCGGCATAATTACCACGTAATAACAAGTGTCATCACTATATATGTTTAATAGTGTAACATTATTTCCACAACATATTTGGCTCCATATCATTTTATAACATTAAAACCATTATTATGTTGTGGGGTTCT
The DNA here is from genome assembly GCA_023531435.1 of Papaver californicum. NCBI lineage: Eukaryota > Viridiplantae > Streptophyta > Magnoliopsida > Ranunculales > Papaveraceae > Papaver > Papaver californicum. Next base: position 2,262,861 of record JAJJMC010006637.1, on the reverse strand, counting down.
GATTTAGATGCTTTTAATAACGTTCCAACTAATAGTGTTTTCTTTAGTTGGAAGACTTTAATTCGACAATGATGTGAATTTTGTAATTACTTGTGAAATTTTCCATTAATACATTAACCTTTTATCTTAAATAAAAATAAACAATTCATATAAAAGAGATATCAAGAAAAATAAAATAACATAAGATAGTTTAGTTTAATTTGACCGACCTTTAACTTTAGCCTTAATATTCAAATTTCTTAGACTAAGGATAGAGGGTTGCACTTTTTTGTCGAAATTACATACTTATGACCAAGGGCGGAGCCAAAAGTTTTGATTGGATGAAACATATTGATATTTAAAATTATAAAGTTTTATCAAATTTAGATATTAATTTTTTAATTAAAAATTTAGTATCACTTATCTTTGTTACAAAAATATTTAGTAACAAACGTCACAATCTTCTGACATAAGTAATTGTGAGCAAACGATTTAATAACACTTTATAATTATTACAAAATGATTATTAATTTTATTTTAAAAATAGGGTGGGTCTTGGGTCCCACCCACCTTTTATATGGCTCCTCCCCTGCTTATGACAAACAAATAAATTAAAAAATTAAAAAATATCTAGTCTATAATTGGCAAAAAAAATAATAATATTTATTTATTTATTTATTAATGTTGATAAATAACAGACATCTTTTTGATCTTCACATACGATCTAGAAAGTGTTCGAAACGACTATAATTTTTCCTAAGATTTGATAAATATCTATTATACTCCTTTTAGTCTTTCAGAAAGTCATTCATTCACTATTTATACCGTTTTTAGATGATAAAGAGAAATTAATTTATTTTTTATAATTATTCTTAAACATAAAAACGATAATAATACAAGTGTCACTTTTTAAAAGACAAAAAAAGTACCATAAAAAAATAAGTCAAATGGGTTAAATGATTCGGAGGTAGCCCAACCCTATCCCACAAATGAGAAGAAAAGCGTCGCCATGGGTTCTTTCTTTTATAGAGGTTTGGATGGCTCAACATCGTGGCAAGCCAATTGCCGAATTAGGAGAACGGGAAATGCATGGATTTCTCTATTGTGGCACTACAGTCACTTCCCGGAATCAAAGAAAGAATGGCATGCTAAAATAAATGAGGGATTATGAGTACATTTTCCTTTTATGCATATGGTGCTTGTGCAACTTCACTTACGGTCTAGTGGTCATCAGTGATGACCAGTTTGTGCGTGCAGGTTACGAATCCATGCTTCAGACATCTATCAAAGAACAATTTTTTGGGGACCAGCCCATTTTTTAGGGGACCCTTATCTACTTAATACATATATCCTACAGAGCTAAGGGTGTCCTAATATGATGAAATGACTAAGTTTCCCTTAATATTAAACCTTAACCTAATGATATATAAACCTAAACCTAATTCTATCTCTACCAAATTTAGAACTTTTCATCTCTTTTTTTCCCTTTTCTTCTCATCTTTAACCTAATTTAGTAACCACTAAACAATGGTTAAACCGATTGATGAAGTGATTCAATAAAATACAGTTGCTGATGTTGGAAGCAAAATCAAGATCCAAAAGAAAAAAGCAAAGGCTGAATCTTCCAATTCTAAAGTTATACGGTAATTCTTGACAAACCCATTCATTTCTATCAGTTTTTTTATTCTTATTTTGACTTGAAATCATGTTCAAAACATAGTATTAATGAAAAGTTTGGTTAGGATCACCAGCCGAACTTTCTGTTAGGAAGAAGACCAAGAACAGTTCGGTTGAGAATAACATTTAGGGGCTAGCCGAACTTTGGTTTTGTCATTGATTTTCCAATCGAACTTTTTTGTTTAGTGAAAATTGTAGGAGTTCGGTTAGATCGATAATACATCTTATCAATCGAGCTTTTTAGTCCCAAACTGGGAGCAAAATGTTCGGTCAGAGATATTATTTTCCATTTGCCGAGCATTATTCTGTTTTTGGTAATTTTTGGTGTCAAACCTATACGAACTTTTTGATTGTTGACCGAACTTTTTGTTCGGTTAATTCGATAAATATCATTCATATCCAAAAATTTACATTGGTTTATCCACATTAGTTTCCGAAAGAAGGTAAAGGAAATGGAAAAGGAAAAGGCTGCCATGGATGAAATGGGTGAATGATGTGTTTGTAATTGTGGTAAGAAAAGGTTTCAAACTCTCGAACTTATGAAGATTGAATTTAGATTTAATAAATTAATTTTAAACTTAAAATATACACAAGATATGAAAATAATATTAACAAATACTGAGGTTATGGATTTCACCATTAACCAATTAAAGTGCTTCAAACTAATTAATATTCATGCAATTCTTACATTTAATTTGATTCTAAAATATTGCAATAAGTAGATTTTTAAAATAAAAATTGTATAACAAAAGCATGGAACATCTAAAACCTAGGCCAAAGCATGTACCATCTAACGAAATCACAATTGCTTAACAAAAATCATTACAATTATTAATCAAGGCAAATAATCATAAAAGAAATTACAAAAATTAATTAAAATAGAAATATACCACTTTTATTGAAACAATGGCTTCCTCCGTCACCTCAGCATATGGGGTTTAGCTCATCTTCCTCAAAACACCCTCAAAAGTTTGGTACATAGCTCAAAGTGTTTGAAAATAATGAAAAAGAGTGAAATAAATGAAAACAGTGAGTTTGCAACGTTTATAAACGTTACAGACTCGCTGTTACAGAGGGATAACTATTTCCTGAAGCTAAACGTTGCAATTGAAGTTAAACGTTGCAAAGTTAAAAGCTATAACAACGGAAGCTTCAAACTTTTGGCCACGGAAGCTTCAACCCTATGGCAACGGAATCTTCATCTTCCTTATCATGATCACGAGCAGATTTTTCTGGATTTCTTGATTTCGATCTCTGGATCTCCAGACCCCCCGCTCAATGCCTATACACCTCTTTTATTTATACTACAACCATCAACAGCTCCCGAATCTTTCCCAAATTTCTTCTTTGATTGAAAATAATTCTGGGAGTAAAAGAAGATCTCTGTGATATGATATTCTCTGCAATATTCTTTCTTTATGCCCTGATTTTCTTTCTTGATTCACTCGTTGTTGCTTTGTTAATTAAGATACTCGAGAATAAAATCTCCCTCAGGAAAACAGATCAACCCCGAGAGTATACTTTTTTTTACGGCAAACAATTTTCATGAGATTTTGTGGGTATTTATCGAGTGTCCCACATTTGTTAAACTTCTTATATATAATGCAAGAGAATAATCTTGTTTTACTCTTCCAAATATCCCGAAATCATGCTTGCAAATCTTCTCAGTTCGTGAAAAATCTCTCCCGCCAAATTTCCAATTTGAACTTAAAAGAGGTGGGTGATTTGAACCAAAATATGGGTGCGTTTATCAAAACTTGGGGGTGCCTTTATCAAAACTTGGGGGGGGTGCCTTTATCTATTTTACGGGTGCCTTTAACACTTTTGTAGGGGTGTTTTTAACACTTTTTCAGAGCCAATTTTCTCCACAAAAGTTTATTCTTCCAAAAACCCTAAAAGCACATAACATAATAATATTATTACAAAATATGAGAACTATTAATACATGTATGAGACTAAATAAGAAACATAAATGTGTCTATCAAATACACCCAAACTTATTATTTGCTAGTCCTCGAGCAAATCTAGAAAATAAAAATCCTAACTTACTTTCGCAGGCATCGCGATTGCACTTAGCGTGTGCAACAAGCCTTTGAACCCTTAGGTGTCCCTAGTGGACGAGTTATAGTCTCGTGAGGGTTTACAAGAGGTGTACCCACAAAACCTTTACTCCAAACCCTAACTACCTGTGAACGATTAATGATAGACACTAAACAAGCTATTTAGTTGGCATACTAAATTTTTCGGCTATGGGAATCATTACTCTATATGAGTCCAATTGTTGTACATGAGTTTTCACTCATCGCACTAAAATTCATACAAGAATTCAAAACTGTACTTAGCTAGTCGATCAACCAAAATACTCAGAATCTGTCAAAGTACAATCACATAAAAGATTTATAAGATGGATGTGGACAAGATGAAGTTTGCACATGTTGACTAAGGTGAATGGTGTTTCCCATATTTTTCTGAAGGTCACTGCCAGGATGAACCCAAATGGATTGAGATACGCTCTCACTAGTCTTACTCTTAATATTGACTCAGCTGGTAAATACAAAAGTCCCAGCGGTCGATTTATTAAAAATAAAATAATCTTTTAAATATACTGACAACATGATTGGATCAAATGAATCCAAGCGCATGCTCCTTATCAGCATCTTACATGATAGTTCTCATGGATCCTGCGTTCCACGCTTTCTTAGGTGACGGAGACAAGAAGAACACACACATATTGCTATCAAAGCGTCAATACTCGTTTTTTTTTTTTTAGTTTTTTTAAATAATGATCTAAATAATACAATAATGGGGCTTGATCTCAAACACTCAACTTCATCCTGACAGCGATAACAATTAGATATTGGTGCCCCACCAAATCACTTAGAGAAACACAAAAATTGCAAAAACAAAAACAGAAGGTGAGATGGTTGAGATAGACTCCGACATATGGTGATAACTATCATGTTATTTCTAACACCTGAGCTAGGCATTCTTTTATGAATAGACCATTTAGCTGGGCACACCGATTCCTATAGAAAAAGAGTTAAGTTTCCATCTACCTAGAATGCTTAGTGTCATCCTGAATTGTTCACAAGTTTCTAGACTTTGGAGTTTCATACTTCACTAAAAGTTTCTCCCTTACCCCCAAACTTAAATCTAACATTGTCCTCAATGTTCTAAAGATGAATTATTAAAAGAATGAACAAGGAGAAACTGTTACCAATCGAAGGAAAAGAGTTAAGGAAAGAGATTACCGTGTCGCATGAGCATGGGTTACCTCCCAAAAAGTGCTAAGTTTAAAGGTCTTCAGCTAGACTAAGAAAGAATTAGTCACCTCACTAAATCATATAGCAATAGTCGGAACAACTGTGGGTCATCTGAATAAAACAATGTTATCCAAAATAGAAGGAAACTGCAGCAGACCCAGAAAATGAACAAACAAAGTGCACCCTTATCCCTATCTAGTGTCTTGTTTAAGACAACTATATTTAGTTGATGTTCAGGTTCAGGCTCTGTGAAAGGGTCTAGATAAATCTCTTTAGGCTGAATTTCCTCATAAGAAGGGTCCGGAGGATCAGGTTCTAGAATCTGGAAAAACTCAAATAATAAATTTAAGGCACATAATAATAACCTGAAAATTTTATCCTCAAATTCAATCAGATTTGACCCACACAATTGACTACTATGAAAATGCTAGTCATTCTTAAGCAAATATGTCGATTCTAATCTCCTAAAGTAATTAGGCATAGTCTCAAAACTTGATAACTGACACATTTGAAATTCAGACGTTCCCACATATGGAAGAAAATATTTTGGTGGGAAAACAAAATCAATCTTGGTATCATTTTTTAGGTAAACCACATCGACCAGAGGATAGGTTTCTAACAACTGAACTTCTTTTTGGACATCAACAGGCTAAGAGAATCTAGTTTGAAGATGATCTTGAAAAATGGTAGAGGTGCAAATGTCAAGTACCAAGTTAGGGACTTTAAGCAGGGATACTTGACAATCACAAGAATCATCGGTACCCCCAAAATTAGGGTGGACATTACTCTCAGATGAACTAAAAACTGTTGGTTGGATTCTAGGGTCCTTAAGGTCAGAACTACATTCAGCTTCCTCTATAGAAGGAAATAAGGTAGACTTATAAAGTGGTAGAAGTTCAAACTTAGCTTTCCATATATTATAAGTGTCCATCAAAGGTGCAGAATCTAACAAATTATTCACCTCATTAATAACACTATCATCGTCAACATCAAACCCAAAGTGGGCTAGGCATTTCTCTAATGGATCTTCTAACAAAGTGTTTGGTAAAGATTTCTGAACTGAAGTACTAGTTACGTTCACTTCTTCTAAATCATAGATTTTACAAGAATGTTGTCTATTCATACTAAATAGATTCAGTTCAATAGTCATGTTACCAAAAAAAAAAAATTTATTCCATTTCCATAGTTGATGACATGACAACATTATATGTAGCTAAAAAGGGACGACCTAAGATTACTGGTATTTTAGCCTCTGGGACCTGAAAAGGTTGGGTGTCTAGGACAACAAAATCCACTGGGGAAACTATTTTACTAACCTGAATCAAATCATCCTCTATCACATTTAAATTCTCTAAGAGTCTATCATCTTCGTCAGAGACTATTGTCTTTGAATCGTTATACTCTAAATCACTAGTTTCAGGACAAACTCGTTCCTCTAAACCATTATTGGCTTCAAAACAAGAAAATTCTGCACCGTCTAAAATAGTGGTATCTCTAGTCAAACCCTCTTCCTTTGAATAGGTGAATAATCATTAAAATCATTTGGATTTGAACAGAGATAACAATATCATCATGAAGCGCAATTGGAGTGACAATTTCTTGATCACTCTGCCTATATATTTCAAGTTCTTCACCAATACTATCCTCATCATCATAATAATATGAATATGTTTGAACCTCGTATAAATAAGTAGTATTACCGATCTTATCCTCGTCCTCTAAAATAGGTAAATATTCATCATTACTATCAAGGGTAAAAGTGGAAACACTGTACTGGCTATTAAGATTATTTTGAGCAATTCTTTCTTTTGTCTCTAACACAAACCTATCTGTATTCTCAGTTAACTTCTTGAGTGATTCTTCTAGAGTCATAATAGGTTCATAAGGAGGACTATTTGTTCCATGCACACTTAATTTAAAACTATTTGTTATCTCAGTTAACTTCTTGAGTGATTCTTCTAGAGTCATAATAGGTTCATAAGGAGGACTATTTTGCGACTGCTTTAGGGAATCCCTCCAAGACAAAGAACTCGAATTTTGCTTATTTTTCATGTTCATAAGACGGGTGTGTATATGTATAGTAATTGGGATCACCCTGGTATGAGCAATAACCTCTGAAAGGTTGGTGGTGGTCCCAACTACTATCCACACCATGTTGATAGTACGGATAATGTCTATTTTGAAATTCAGTCGGGTATTCATTGTATTGGTCCTCATAATACCAGTTCGACACTTTCTAACAAAAACTTCCTAATATATTTACAAAAAATCTAAGAAAATAAATCCTACCGGAAGGGGTTCTAAACAAACACAAACAAGGCCGACTCAATCAAATCAAACCTATTGAATCTAGGAAACAAAAAGCATGATGGATCAATTTAGATTGTTTCTAGACTAGCTTCTATTCTTTCAAAAGACAACTAGTTGCAGTTTTAGAGAATCTCTCAGAACGATCTGAATTAGATTAAGTCGAATAGAAACAGGATAAACTCTAAGGAGCTTCGATAACCCTGCCTCTTTGGCAACTTTTCCTTGGGTTACAAGGCGGCTCTAATCAACTTAAAATAATCTTCCTGAACTTTAAGTTAGGATAACAAAGTTAGGCCAATAAGCTCATTACCCTATAGGTCTCTTTCTAGTCAAATTTTAGGCTTAGGTTCGCGTTGGGTAACGTGTTCCTAAGGCGGGCAAGAAGGAAACAGTGATAAAATCCAAGTCCTTATTTTATATGGCCAATCCTTTACTTTTACTAGAAAATAAATCCGTATTCAATTCCTCAACATATATGCATTACGAAGGAATACAGTAAACCCATTGACAGGGGATTCTTGGGTTTATCGAGTCTTACCTCCCGTACCAGACGGGCGATGAACCGTTGAAGTCGACTCAGGCCACCGACTCCTATGTCAGTGTACGAACCCGAGGGGCCGAGACAATATCGTAATTGTCGTCCTTCCCTATTGCAGTTTATATTTAGATATCCTTCAGTGGGGTTAAAAAAATTAATAATAAAGTTCAAAAGTTCAAAGTCCGAAGTCCAAAAACAAGAAAAACAGAAAAATACCTAAAATAATTACAAAATAATAAGAATTTCCTAATACAGTTTTCTAAAAAATTAAAAACCCTACAAAATTGAAAAAAATAACTCTAACTAAAAAAAAAATATTTTCTTCTTTTTCCGTTCTTTTCGCTTTGTATTTGACTCCAAGTCTTTAATCAATCAATATAATCTTTAACTCCAATTTATTTTTGATCCAAAACCTGTAATACAAAGAAAATACCCAAAAACGTAAAATAGAACAAATAAAAATAAAAAATCTAACTAAACTAATTAATCTAAAAAAATCTAAAAATAATACTAAAAACAAGTCCGCGTCGCCGGTGCTAAAAATTGATGTGTTTGTAGTTGTGGTAAGAAAATGTTTCAAACTCTCGAACTTGTGAAGATTGAATTTAGATTTAATAAATTAATTTTAAACCTAAAATATACACAAGATATAAAAATAATATTAACAAATACGGAGGTTATGGATTTCACCATTAACCAATTAAAGTGTTTCAAACTAATTAATAATCATGCAATTCTTACATTTAATTTGATTCTAAAATATTACAATAAGTAGATTTTAAACTAACAATCTAACGAAATCACAATTGCTTAACAAAAATCATTGAATCAAATATTAATCAAGGCAAATAATCATAAGAGAAGTTACAAAAATTAATTAAAATAGAAATATACCACTTTTATTGAAACAATGGCTTCTTCCGTCACCTCAGCATATGGGGTTTAGCTCATCTTGCTCAAAACACCCTCAAAAGTTTGGTACATAGCTCAAAGTGTTTGAAAATAATGAAAAAGATTGAAATAAATAAAAACAATGAGTTTGTAATGTTTATAAACGTTACAGACTCGCTGTTACAGAGGGATAACTATTTCTTGAAGCTAAACGTTGCAATTGAAGTTAAACGTTGCAAAGTTAAAATCTATAACAACGGAAGCTTCAAACTTTTGGCCACGGAAGCTTCAACCCTATGGCAACGGAATCTTCATCTTCCTCATCAAGATCACGAGCAGATTTTTCTGGATTTCTTGATTTCGATCTCTGGCCTCTCCAGACCCCCTGCTCAATGCTTATACACCTCTTCTATTTATACAACAACCATCAACAGCTCCTGAATCTTTCCCAAAATTTCTTCTTTGATTGAAAATAATTCTGGCAGTAAAAGAAGATCTCTCTGATATGATATTCTCTGCAATATTCTTTCTTTATGCCCTGATTTTCTTTCCTGATTCACTCGTTGTTGCTTTGTTAATTAAGATACTCGAGACTAAAATCTCCCTTAGGAAAACAGATCAACCCCGAGAGTACACTTTTTTTTACGACAAACAATTTTCATGAGATTTTGTGGGTATTAATCGAGTGTCCCACATTTGTTAAACTTCTTATATATAATACAAGAGAATAATCTTGTTTTACTCTTCCAAATATCCCGAAATCATGCTTGCAAATCTTCTCAGTTCGTGAAAAAATTCTCCCACCAAATTTCCAACTTGAACTTAAAAGACGTGGGTGCTTTGAACCAAAATATGGGTGCCTTTAGCAAAACTTGAGGGTGCCTTTATCAATTTTACGGGTGCCTTTAACACTTTTGTTGGGGGTGTTTTTAACACTTTTTTAAGCCAATTTTCTCCACAAAAGTTTATTCTTCCAAAATCCCTAAAAGCACATAAAATAATAATATTAGTACAAAATATGAGAACTATTAATACAAGGATGAGACTAAATAAGACACATAAATGTGTCTATCAGTGAAACTCTTTTTCCGGATCGAAAGGATGGAATTATTTCTTGTCCTCTTTCAATTTACGAAAAGGAGTTACTCCTGAAGAAATATATCAAAGGATGCTGGATGATCCGGATTTTTTACAAATGATGAACGATCCTGATTGTGAATGGAAAAGACCTTACAATCCCCTCAACTACGTAGAAGTTCCAACTTTGGATGAAGGATCAGGGGCAGAAATGATTCGAAGGATGAAGGCCGATCCGACCTTTAATCCTCGACTCTTTTTCAGGGAGAAAGACTTTTCAGGCGTAAATCCATACTACAACGAAGCTGGTGAGTATATAGGTCCAGTTGAGGAAGATGAAGTTGTTGATGATCCTAAGGAGAAGAAGAAACGAGTAAAATTTTCTGATACTAGGACCAAGTCAAAAGTAACAAGGAGTGGAAGAATTTCATGAGATCAACGAGATTGATCACTTTGAGTATCTATGTTTTATTTTATTTCGTTTTTCTCGGATATTCTAAGTTATTTTGAACAGTTTCTCTGAACAACATATAGTAAGTTATGAACATGGTATGTTATTTTGTTATTGGGTTTTAATTTATGTTGAAACAGTATTATGAAGTTAGATGTTAAGTGAATTTTCGGTCAGCATCGTTTAAATTTTTGCAAAAAAAAAAAGAGAAACGAACTTTTATTTTTTATTTAAATTATAGAGTTCGGCTAGTCATAGCAAATTTCGGTTTAGCCGAACAATTGGTTCGGTTTAGGAACCAAGTCTTCGGTTGCATGTAAAAACAAAGAAATATTCAGTTTCTAAAGAGAACTGATTGTTAGCTGAACAATAAATTAAAGAGTTCGGCTAGGTATAGCGAATTTCGGTCTAGCTGAACTTATAGGATGGAGAGAAATTATCTCGTTTTTTTTTGGAAAATAGATCCGTTGGGGCCTCTCTCTATATAAATGTTGCACTCTCTAACTCATTTTGCACAAACTTTTCTCGTCTGAATTTCTATTTTTGACACCAAGATTCTCTCTTCCTCCAATTTTTCGCATTTCTAGTAACAAATGGAACCATTCACCGTTGAGGATGATGTAATGCTTGTTAAAGCTTTCATTCCGGCTTACCGTGAAAGGCCTCGTGAAGGTTATTCGATGTTTTGGAAGAGAGTGAAAGAATTTCATTTCGAATTAGATGGGAATCCTGAAAACCGTAAATGGTTAGAAGTAGCCGAAAGATTTGAAATGCTACAATATATGTTCCGAGAATACATTAGAATACTCTATTGGGTAAGCGATATCATCGCAAAGCTACTCCTTAAGAGAAAGTGAGTATTTAAACACGATCTTTTATCTTGTGAATGGAGTATTATTGGTTTTTAATACAAATTTGTCAATTCTTTAATTTTAAGAGTGCTAGAGTTAACTCTCTTTCGGGAATACGTCATGGTGGAACAACATTCGTGCACGAGTTATGTTATACGTATTGAAGACATATGCCCCGATATTTCTTTGACAAATAGAACGTGAATGGAGGTAAAGATAGCCGAACTTTAATGGTTTCAGTCGAACATTTTTAGTTTCCACACTTTTCAAAAAATATAGCCGTTAGGAACAAGTACTATGTATATACCAAGCTACTAGTTCACATTTAAAATCACATATTCACTTAAAAATGGCAGTCACTAATGCTAGCTTTATTTATAGATGAAGATTTATCTTTTTGCACAAACTATGTGCTTTTTTATCCAAAGAAGGGTGAAGAACGACGTCAAAATGGTTTAGTTAGTATGAGTTATTGGGGTAGAATTCTTGAAACCTTATGCATCGAAACAGGTAATCCTAATAACAGGGATTGTCCGGTGTTGTTTTGTAGATTTCAAACTATAAGAAAACAAGTCGAAGAGTTTATAACTTTAATTCGGGTTGTCAATCGATGTCGAATTAGGGGTGAAACAAATTCTAATGTTGTAGTGCGAGCTCGAGAGGAATGGAGAAGATGGAAAGGAAAGAATTTTGAATACGAAGATCATTATAACGTCCTTCGTAGGTTTCTCGTAACACGTACAGGGTGTTGAAGATGCTAAAAATATAATCAATTTCTATATTTGTAATTGTATGTTAGTAGAAATATTGGTTTCTAGGTTTCTCATTGTGTGTTATTAGAAATATTGGTTTCTAGCCTTGTAATTCAATGTTAGTAGCATATTTAATAAAAAAAAATTGAAACTCTTGTGTAATGTTCGGCTAGGTATAAAAAGTTCGGCTAAGAATTGCACAATCCAGAATAATGTTCGGTAAGGGGTTTCAAATCAAACCCAGCCGAACTTATGACACCAAAAATCCCTGGTGAAATCATAAATGTTCGGCTTCCTGCAATAAATAATTCTTAGTCGAACTTCTTGATAGACACATTCGTGTCTATTTTATCTCAATTCTATATTTTGTTAATGCTCAATTTTGTACTAATATGGTGTTTTTATGTATGTGTAGTTGTTTTTGGAAAATAAATATTTTTGGAAAAATCGTCTCGAAAATATTATTAAAGGAACCCCCAGATTGGATAGGGGCACTTCAAAGCTAAAGACACCCCCATCCCGGATAAAGGCACTCCATCTTCTCCAACTGAATTCTGGCGGGAAAGTTCAGTTTTGAAACTGATTTTTTCTGAATTTATTTTCAATGAGATTTAATGGGATTTCTTGCTTGATTTGGATTGTTACCACCTTGTTACGACTAAACAGGGATGGTAAGTCTTTTAGTTTCGAAAAAAGAGGAATATTTATACGGTTTGAAGAAAACAGATAAGGAGATATACTCGGGACTTTCTATGGAAGATTGCGTGAGTTTAACTCTGTCTAAAATGTGTGATAAACATGTATGGAGAGTTCGAGCTTCCATTTGACGCATGAAGAAGATATAAAGGGAAACTATTCCCGTAATTGACAGCTACAAATACGTGAAAATATCCCGAAGATATTTTCTTAACTGTGAAGATTTGTGAGGAGTTATGGAAAAATATTTGGGTTATTGTGTATAAATAGAGGCCGAGAATACCTAAACAGGGGATAGAGAGTTTGGAGGAGAGACCAGGAGACGAAGAGAATGGAGAGAAATCACTTCAGAAGATTTTTTCTTTGCTGCTGCTGAAGAACACGAAGAACAGAGGCTACAACAATGGTTTCTTCAACCTCTCAGCCACGTTTTCTTCATCCATTTGCAACGTATATCTTCAGATTTGCAATATTTATCTTCAGCCTTGCTCTGTAACAGTGAGTCTGTAACGCCTATAAATGTTGCAAACTCACTGTTTTCTTTATTTTTCTTCTTTTCCATCATTTGTAAACACTTTGATCCATGAATCATTATTTTGAGCAAGTGATTAATATGAGGAGCTAAACCCCTTTGCTGAGGCGACGGAGGATGCCATTGTTCCAAGAAAAGTGGTATACTTATATTTTAATTGATTTTCGCAATTTCTTTTATGATTATTTGCTTTGATTAAAAATTGATTTAAGGATTTTTATTAAAAAATTGTGATTTCCTTGGATAGAGCATGCTTAGCATAGGGTTTTTGATGTTTTATACTTTCGATTTACAATTGTTATTTTGAAAAATTTACTTTGCAACATATTAGAATCACTTTAAATGTAAAGAATTGCATGAATATTGATTAGATTGAATCACTTTAATTGGTTAATGGTGGAATCCTGAGTCTCAGTGCCTCTCTAATCTTGATACCAACTTTGTTTTGAGTTTTCGAGTTTATTTATTAGAGTTTGAATCTAAAATCAATCTTCACAATTTCGAGAGTTTGAAACCCTTTCTTAACACAACTACAAACCACATCAACTTTTAGCGCCGCCGACGCAGACTTGTTTTTAGTTTGTTTTTTTTAGGTTAATTAGTTTAGTTATAGATTTTTATTTTTTATTTATCCTATTTTACGTTTTTGGGTATTTTTCTTTGTATTACAGGTTTTGGATCAAAAAGAAATTGGAGCCAAAGATTATATCCATTGATTAAATACTTGCAGTCAAAGATAAATCGAAAAGAACGGAAAAAGAAGACTTTTTATAGAGTTTTATATATTTTTATTTTTAGAAAATTATATTAGAAAATACTTAATTTTTGTAATTTTTTTATTTTTTGAGTTTTTCTTTGGACTTTAAATTTTTGGACATTATTATTATTTTTAAACCCTACGAAAGGGTAATTTAAATATAAACTGCAACATGGAGGACGAGAATTACGACATTGTCTCGTCCCCTCGGGTTCATACACTGACATAAGAGTCAGTGGCCCGAGTTGACTACAACTGATTCATCCCCCGTCTGGTACGGGAGGTAAGACTCGATCAACCCATGAATCCCCTGCAACTGTATTCCTTCGTATACGTATATATTGAGGAACTGAATATGGATTTATTTTCTAGTAAAGGGCAAGGACAGCCCATATAAGATAAGGACTCGGATTTCATCATCGTTTCCTTCTTGCCCGCCTTAAGAACAAGCTACATAACGCGAACCTAATACTTAAAATTTGACTAGAAAGAAGACCGATAGAGTATTGAGCTTATTGGAAATTCATTCAAAATGAATATATTGGTTACTCTGTTAGCGCTTTTAGGGCCATTAATTTGGAAGTTTCCTAACTTAAATTTCAGAAAGATTATTTTAAGTAGATTCGAGCCGCTTTGTAACCCAAGGAAACGTTGCCAAAGAGGGAGGGTTATCAAAGCTCCTTAGAGCTTATCCTATTTCTATTCGACTTAATCTAATTCGGATCGTTCTAAGAGATTTGCTAAAACTGTGACTAGTTGCCTTTTGGAAGATTAAAAGTTGGTCTAGAAACAATCTAAGTGGAGCCATCATGCTTTTTTTGCTAGATTCAGTAGGTTTGATTTGGTTGAGTCGTCTTTTTTTGTGTTTGCTTAGAATTCCTTTCTTATTATGAGTTATTTTATTGCATGCCCAGGCCGCCTAATGCATTGAGTGAGCATGCCTGGAGAAGAGATTTTATTGGTCGTTTGATCAGTGGCGAGAATAGAAACTCTGTCTTTGAAATTAAGAATTTAGGAAACCCTTCTTTTAAGAGCCCTATTTTTGGAAACTTTAGTTTTGAGAATTTGTCTCTTAGTGATGAAGTTATTCCTAGTTTTCCCGATGTGCCAGAAATGGCAACTTTAAAAGATTTGTTGAATCCCACTAGGACTTCTCGTCCATCATGTATCAAGTTAGCTGAAACTCAAGCAAACTATAAGTTGAAACCTGGGACCATACAAACGTTCCCAATCTTCTTAGGAAAAGAAAATGAAAACCCCTACTTTCACATTAGGGAATTTGATGAAATATGTAGTGCCCTAAGAATTCATAACATGTCTGATGAAGCTTTGAAACTTAAGTTGTTTCCTTTTTCCCTAAGAGATAAGGCTAAATCTTGATTATATAGTTTGTCATCTGAATCCATTAAAAAATTTGAACAGCTTACCGCTGCCTTTTTATCTAAATTTTTCCCTAGGCATAAAACATCATCTATTAGGCACGAGATTTCCACATTTGTGCAGCAAGAGGGAGAATCTTTGTATAGGTATTTGGAAAGGTTCAATGATTTGTTTATACAATGTCCCCATCACGGTTTAGAAAAGGTTAGACTAGTCCAGATCCTTTATGAATGGCTAGATTATCCAATGTCGACCATGGTCGAGTCATTGTGTACATGGAGTTTTGATAGTAAAATTGTTGATGAGGCAATGACATTTTTGAATGAAATTGCCGGAAAAAAACCAGCAATGGGAATATAGTAAGGAAGCCCAGAGAAAAATTTTACTGAGCAGAGGTAATGTCAATAGGGTAGATGGAATTCTTGAATCAGATGTCAAAATTGCATCTATAGAAAAAAGGTTAGAAGCCTTAGAATTGAGTCAATCTAGTTATAGAATATAGCCTAAGTCATTTTGGGAAGGACAGACTGTTGAAGAGCAAGCCCATGTTCTTTACAATAACACTAAATATGATAACCGTCAAAAGTTTGACCCATATTCAGAAACCTATAACCCTGGTTGGAGAAACCATCCAAACCTTTCTTGGTTTAAGGGCCAAAATCAAGGTCAGTCTAGTAACTCTCAGGTTCCCCCGGGTTTTGGTTATACTAAGAATCCTTCTGGACCAGCACAATTTCAGAATTCGATAGATAAGACGATCATGAGTTTAGCAGAGTCTATCGCCTCATTAACTCGGAACACTAAAGATTTTCAGCAGTTTGTCAACCAAAGTATACAAGAAAATCAAAAGATTGTTCAGGCTAACAGTCAGGCTATTTCCAATTTAGAAACCCAGGTTTGTCAAAACGTTGAGTCTTTGTGAGAAAGAGAAAAAAGAAAGTTCCCTAGTCAACCACAACCCAAACCTAGAGAAGTTCATGAGTTATATTCACCAAATCATGTGAATTCAATTAAAACCCTTAGGAGTGGTAGAGTGGAAGACAACAAGGTAACCTTACCCGATAGTGAACATGTTGTAAATCACCTTTCTGAGCCTATAGCTGAAAAGACTGATAAAGTATCTAAAGAGTCCAATGCGGTTCCCGCTAAGCCCGAATTTGTGCTCAGAGCCCCATTCCCACAACTTATAGAACCAACTAGGAAGGAATCCAACTTTAATGATATATTGGAGATTTTTAGGCAAGTCAACATCAATCTTCCTTTATTATATGCAATTAGGCATATTCCTACTTATGCCAAGTTCCTTAAGGATCTTTGTACGCGAAAGCGAAATCTTAGTGTACATAAAAAAGCCTTTATAGATAGTCATGTGAGTTCAATTATCCAGAACAACATAACTCCTAAGTACAAAGACCCAGGTTCCCCTACTATTTCTTGCACAATAGGTAACTACCGTGTAGAGAAAGTGTTACTTGACTTAGGAGATAGCGTGAACTTACTTCCGTACCATGTGTACCTCCATCTAGAACTTGGTAACTTAAAACCTACCCAGATAACAATTCAGTTAGCTGATAGGTCTGTGAAAATTCCTCGTGGTATTGTTGAGGATGTTCTTATTGAGGTCGATAGGTTTATTTATCCTGTGGATTTTGTTATCCTAGATACCCAACATGTTCCTGAGCCAGAAAACCAAATACTTGTGATATTAGGTCGCCCGTTTTTAGCTACATCTAATGTGATCATTAACTGTAAAAATGGTATTATGAGTTTATCTTTTGGTAGTATGACTACTGAGCTGAATATTTTCAATATTAGTAAGCAACCCCTTGAGCTAGATGACACGTGCATTGAAGAGGTGAACATGATAGGAACATTAGTTCAGGAGTCATTACCAAACATCTTATCTGAAGATCCATTAGAGAGTTGCTTATCCCATTTTGGCTTAGATTTTGACGATAATAGCACCATTGATCAAGTGAATGCTCTGTTAGACTCTACCCCTGTGTTAGATACTAATAGATGGAGATCTAAGTTCGAACCACTACCAGTTTCTAATTCTAACTTATGTGTTTTTATGACCATCTGAGACTTTCCCTGTAATTGTAGCATCCGACTTGGATAGTGATCAAGAAAGTAGGCTTGTGACTGTACTCCAAGACAACAAAGAAGCTTTAGGGTGGACCTTAGCAGACATTAATGGTATAAGTCCTACTGTTTGTGTACATCAGATTCATTTAAAGGACGACACCAAACCTTCTAGGGAGATGCAACGTCGAATGAACCCTAACATGAAACAAGTAGTTCGAACTGAGGTGCTTAACTTGTTAGATGCGGGTATTATCTACCTCATTTCAGAAAGTAAGTGGGTCAGCCCCGTTCAGGTTGTTCCCAAGAAATCAGGTATCACTGTAGTTCAGAATGAAAACAATGAGTTAATCCCAACTCGAATGACCACGGGGTGGCGTGTTTGTATTGACTATAGAAAATTGAACAAGTTCACAAGGAAGGACCACTTTCCCCTTCCTTTTATCGACCAAATGCTAGAGCGGTTATCTGGACATAATCATTATTGCTTGTTAGATGGATACTCGGTTATAATCAGATTTTTATTGCCCCAGAAGACCAAGAGAAAACTATTTTTACCTGTCCCTTTGGTACCTTTACAAATAGAAGCATGCCTTTCGGGTTGTATAATGCACCCGCTACTTTTCAACGCTGCATGATGAGCATATTTTCTGACATGGTAGAACAGTTTTTAGAGGTTTTTATGGATGATTTTTCAGTGTTTGGTTCATCTTTTGATGAGTGTTTGCATTATTTTACATTAGTGTTGACTAGATGTAACGAAAAGAATTTAGTGCTTAATTGGGAGAAATATCATTTCATGGTTCAATCATGAATTGTTTTAGGGCATATCGTATCTTCTAAGGGTATAAAGGTAGACAAAGCCAAAGTTGACCTTATTAAGAATTTAAAGGTTCCCAAAACCGTAAAAGATATTAGGTCATTCTTAGGGCATGCAGGTTTTTCTCGGCGATTCATTAAGGATTTTAGCTTGATTTCTAGACCTCTTTGCAATTTGCTTGTAAATGATGTTAAGTTTGTCTTTTATTATGCTTGTTTAGAGGCTTTTGAGAATCTTAAGACTTTACTCACTACCGCCCCCATAGTCCAGGCACCTAACTGGAACCTACCCTTTGAAATCATGTGTGATCCTTTAGATTATGCTATTTGTATTGTGTTAGGTCAACGAGAAAACCAATTACTTCATGTGATTTACTATGCTAGCAAAACTCTGAATAATGCCCAACTGAACTACACCACCACAGAGAAGGAATTGTTAGCTATTGTTTTTGCCTTAGACAAGTTTAGATCATATCTTTTAGGTTCTAAGGTCATAGTATTTACTGATCATGCTGCTTTGAAGCATCTTCTGTCCAAGAAGGATACTAAACCTAGATTGATTAGATGGATCCTTTTGTTACAAGAATTTTCTCTAGAAATTAGAGACAAAAAGGGTGCAAAAAATATAGTAGCGGACCACTTGTCTAGGCTTATTTTTGATGATTCCCCCCTGTGAGGGATAGTTTTCCTGATGAACAATTTTTCCTTGTTTCCCGATTACCTTGGTATGCAAATATAGTGAACTATCTTGTTACTGGTCAAATGCCCCAATATTGGGGTAAACAAGATCGTTCTAGATTTTTAGCCGATGTTAAGCATTTTTTTTGGGATGATCCTTATCTGTTTAAGTATTGTCCAGACCAGATTATTATGAGATGTATACCTGAGAATGACCAGTCCAGTATTATTTCCGTTTGTCATGATCATGCTTGTGGGGGTCATTTTAGTACTAAGAAAATCGATGCTAAGATATTGCAGTGTGGATTCTGTGGCCTTCGTTGTTTAAAGACACCCACCGTTACTGTGTTACTTGTGAGTGTTTCCAGAAGTTAGGAACCATTTCCCGTAGAAATATGATGCCTTTGAACCCTATTCTAGTTATTAAGGTCTTCGATGTGTGGGGCATTGATTTTATGGGTCATTTTCCTAATTCTTTTGGTTATTTTTACATCCTTGTCGTTGTAGACTATGAGTCTAAGTGGGTTGAGGCGGTTTCATATTAAACAAATGAACACAAGGTTGTGGTCCAGTTTTTGAATGATAACATATTTACACGTTTTGGTACACCGCGAGCTATAATTAGTGATGGAGGGTCACACTTTTGTAATCGACCATTTAGGCTTTTGATGAAGAAATATTGTAATAACCACAAAGTAGCTACCCCATATCACCCACATATTAGTGGTCAAGTAGAGGTTTCCAACAGGGAGATAAAACGTATTTTAGAGAAAACAGTTAATCCTAATCGGAAAGACTGGTCATTGTGGCTTACTGATGCCTTATGGGCTTACCGTACTGCGTTTAAGACCACAATTGGAATGTCACCTTATCGTCTAGTTTTTGGAAAGGCATGTCACCTGCCCGTCGAGATAGAGCATAGAGCATATTGGGATGTAAAGCAACTTAATTTTTCGATTGACAAGGCAGGAGCTCAAAGGAAGCTCCAGCTCAATGAGTTGGACGAGATTCGTAGAGATGCATACGATAGTGCTAAGGAGTATAAGAACAAATGAAACTGGTGCATGATAAGAATATTTTAAGAAAGCCATTTTCTCCAAGTCAAAAAGTTCTTCTGTATGATACCCGTTTGCATCTATTCCCTGGGAAGTTACGCTTTCGGTGGACGGGTCCTTTTATAGTTCACATTGTTTTTCCTCATGGTACTATTGAGATTGAGACACTGGATGGTAATAGTTCTTCAAAGGTTAACGGTCAGAGATTGAAACCCTTTTTAGAGCTTTTTCCTGCAGGTGATGTTGAGGAGGTCCCTCTGGAGGACCCTGTTTACCTTATTGACCATCAAGGATGTTGTTGTACATCAGTAAGTTTTTGTAGGTTTTTTTTTTTCTATCTTATTCTCCAAAGAAGGATTGTTACACTTCACCCAGGTACTATCTTTCTGTCTTACCTCTTTATTCCTCTAGTTACCTATATTTTTCGTATTGCACTTTAATTTGAAATATTAAGGAAAATGTTAGGTTTAAGTTTGGGGGTAAGGGAGAAACTTTTAGTTAAAATAATAAAACTCCAAACTTTAGAAACTTGTGAACAATTCAGGATGAAACTAACCATTCTAGGTAGATGGAAACTTAGCACTATTCTATAGGACTTGGTGTTCCAAGCTAAATGATCTATTCACAAAAGGATGCCTAACTCAGGTGTTAAAAATAACAAGATAATCGTTGAAGAAGCATATCTCGAAGTCTATCTCGATCATATCACCTTCTGTTTTATTTTTGTAATTTTTGTGTTTCTCTAAGTGATTTGGTGGGGCACCAATATCGAATTGTTATCACCGCCAGAATGAAGTAGAGTGTTTGAGATCAAGCCCCATTATTGTATTATTTAGACCACTATTCAACAAAAAAATCGAGTATTGATACTTTGATAGCAATATATGTGTGTTCTCCCTGTCTTCGTCGCCTAAGCAAGCGTGGAATGCAGGATCCATGGGAATTATCATGTAATCTGCTGAAAAGGAGCATACGCTTGATCATTTTAGAAAAGTGGTAAAAATAATTCGTTCGCTGAGACTTGTGAAGATTCATTTTAGACCTAATTTTGATTTAAACTCGAAAATAAGTAAAAGATTTTAATTATATTGGGAAGAACTGGAACTCAGGATTCCACCAAAATCACTTATGAATGATTTCTACAATGTTTCTTTAACAATTATAACTCTTTTATTGACTCTGTTTCTTTTCCAAAAGTAGATTTCCAAAACATTGATTGTAAATCACAAGCATGACGCATCAAAAGCTCTTAAGTCCCAGCATACACCATCAAACAAAATCACAACTAATAAGAAAAATCATAAATCAATTAAAAATCAATGCAAAAGTCATTAAGAATAAAAATAGTTACCATCCATCCATGAAATATGGCTTCCTCCATCGTCCCAGTGGTTGGGTTTAGCTCATCATGCTCAAAACACTCTCAAAAGATTGGTACATGGCTCAAAAGTGCTTGAGAAGAAGAAAAGAAGATAAAAATAGAAATCTGCAACGTTTATAGGTGTTACAGATTAACTATTACATTGGAGCTTGAAAATAATGTTGCAAAGCGAAGATAAACGTTGTGGATGGGTTGAAGAAACCGTTGCAGCTGAAGATAAACGTTACAAAGCTGAAGATAAACGTTGCTGATGTGTTGAAGGAATCGTCGTCGTATCCCTGTTCTTCACTAGCAGCATAACTTTTTTTTTCTCCTTTTTTTTTTTCGAGCCTCCTCTGCTGATTTTTCTTCTCCATCTTTGATATTTATAGGTTCCACAAACCCTACAACTCATCCTGAATCGATAAGGACCCAAAAACCAATCCAAAACAAACTCAGATTCATGTAAATCCGAGTCAGAGAATGAAACTCTTTTCCAGAAAAAACATGGATTTTCCAGCTTGTTTTATGGCTTTAAACTCTTGTAATTTACGTGTTTCATCCTCTAATGATTGTTGCTTCATGTTGATAAGGTTTAAACTCTTTAAAATCCCCCCAAAATTGATTTCAACCTCCACAAAACTTTCACGCGTTTGAAAGTTCTTTTCCCGCCATTTTCTCTTTTTTGAACCAAAGAGGAAGGGGTGCCCAATCCAAGCTACGGGTGCCTTTATCAACTAGCCTAAGTGCCTTTATTAATTTTTTTCGGGTGCTTTTATCACTTTTTGAACCAATTTTTCCGCAAATGTTTATTTCCCAGAATTACCTACAAACACATAAAATAACACAATAAATATCAAATTGAGCACTAACAATATAGAATTAAGGACAAATTAGACACAAAAACGTGTCTATCATAGATTCAAAAGATCTAATCATGTTGTCAGTATATTTAATAATATAAAATAATTGTCTTATTTTCAATAAATCGACCGCTGGGGTCCTTGTATATACTAGATGAGTCGATATTAGTATAAGGATTAAGACCAGTGGGAGCGTATCTCAATCCATTAGGATTCATCCTGGCAGTGACCTTCAGACAGATATGGGAAACACCGTTCACCTTAGTCAACATGTGACCATTCATTACTTCTATATCCATCTTCTAATCTATCCATGTGTTTGAATTTTATTGATTCCGAGCAATGTGAGTGTTTATAATTTCCATTCAGTTCTGGAACGTTTGATGATTATTTGAGTAGAGTCTTCCATTCTTATATAAATTTTGGTACGCTGAGTGCAAACTCGTGTACATCAATTGGACTCATATAGGGTAATGATTCTTATAGGCGAAGAATTTTGTAGCCAACTAAATAGCATGTTTAGTTTCTACCCTCAATCATTCACAAGTAGCTAGAATTTGGAGTAAAGGTTTTGTGGGTATACCTCTTTCTAAACCCTCACGAGACAAAACTCGTCCACTAGGGGCACCTAGGGGTTTAAAGGCTTATTGCACAAGCTAAGTGCAATTACGATACCTGCGAAAGTGAGTTAGGATTTTCATTTGTTCGAGGACTAGCAAATAATAAGTTTGGGGGTATTTGATAGACACATTCGTTTGTCTATTTTATCTCAATTCTATATTTTTTTAATGCTCAATTTTGTATTAATATGGTGTTTTTATGTATGTGTAGGTGTTTTTGGAAAATAAACATTTTTGGAAAAATCGGCTCGAAAATATTACTAAAGGCACCCGGAGAAATTGTTAAAGGCACCCATAGATTGGGTAGGGGCACCCAGAGCAAAAGACACCCCCATCCCGTATAAGGGCACTCCATCTTCTCCAACTGAATTCTGGCGGAAAAGTTCATTTTTAAACTGATTTTTTCTGAATTTATTTTCAATGAGATTTAATCAGATTTCTTGCTTGATTTGGATTGTTACCACCTTGTTACGACTAAACAGGGATGGTTAGTCTTTTTAGTTTCGAAAAAAGTACGGTTTGAAAAAAACAAAGAAGGAGATATACTTGGGATTTTTTATGGAAGATTGCGTGAGTTTAACTCTGTCTAAAATGTGTGATAAACATGTATGGAGAGTTTGAGCTGCCATTTGACGCGTGAAGAAGATAAAAAGGGAAACTATTCCCGTAATTGAAAGCTACAAACACGTGAAAATATCCCAAAGATATTTTCTTAACTGTGAAGATCTGTGAGGAGTTATGGCAAGATATTTGGGTTGTTGTGTATAAATAGGGGTCGAGAATACCTAAACATGGGATAAAGAGTTTGGAGAAAGCTCAGGAGACGAAGAGAAGGAAGAGAAATCACTTCAGAAGATTTTTTCTATGTTGCTTCTGAAGAACACGAAGAACAGAGGCTACAGCAACGGTTTCTTCAACCTCTCATCCATGGTTTCTTCATCCATTTGCAACGTATATCTTCAGATTTGCAATATTTATCTTCAGCCTTGCTTTGTAACAGTGAGTCTGTAACGCCTATACATGTTGCAAACTCATTGTTTTTTTTTATTTTTCTCATTTTCCATCATTTGTATACACTTTGAGCCATGCATCATTATTTTGAGCAAGTGATTAATATGAGTAGATAAACCCCTCTGCTGAGGCGCAGGAGGAAGCCATTGTTCCAAGAAAAGTTGTATATTTCTATTTTAATTGATTTTCACAATTTCTTTTATGATTATTTGCTTTGATTAAAAATTGATTTAAGGTTTTTATTAAACAATTGTGATTTTTTTTGATAGAGCATGCTTAGCCTAGGGTTTTTGATGTTTTATACTTTCGATTTACAATTGTTATTTTGAAAAATTTACTTTGCAACATATTAGAATCACTTTAAATGTAAAGAATTGCATGAATGTTGATTAGATTGAATCACTTTAATTGGTTAATGGTGGAATCCTGAGTCTCAGTGCTTCTCTAATCTTGATACCAACTTTGTTTTGAGTTTTCTAGTTTATTTATTAGAGTTTGGATCTAAAATCAATCTTCACAAGTTCGAGAATTTGAAACCCTTTCTTACCACAACTACAAACCACATCACTTCTCACACCAAAAACCCTGGTAAATTGTGTAAAATTCGGCTACCTGCAATATTCTCTATAAAACCAAACTTCTTACACAAACTGAGCCTGGATTTCTTAAAAGTTCGGATAGAATTCAAATTAATATTACTAGCCGAAAATTATTTAGGATTGTGCAATTCCTAGCCGAACATTTTGTTCGGTAAGGTCGATACTGTCAATGTTGCTATCCGAACCTTTTACCAAAAGATAATATAATTTCAACAAAAAAAATCTTTCATTCAAAATATATGGTCTTCAAAGCACATTTAGTTCAATTGCATGTCTCATTCACTCAATTACAATTGGTTGGAAATTAACTTTTTCCTGAGATATTTTCAAAGCTATCCACATATCCATATTTGCTTCGTACAAATTACACTAACTCTTCATATCCTCGACATTAAATCCTACCCATTAGGAAGTTTGGCACAACGGAGGAATTGGACATTCGGGTTTCAAACGGAGACCGATAAAGTGGTTTCCTCCAACCAATGCAACAAACACTCTTTGATGCAGTTGGACACCTTTCTTTGATTTTGGGGTGAATGTAGCACTATAACCTATTAAGAAAATAATGAACCACACAATTGACTGCGTCAGCGAGCAAGTGCCCACAAATCGGCATAGTCATCCAATGATCACGTGTAATAGGATTGCCCTGTGTAGAGGACTTTGATAATTTATAAACTCAAAGTTTACCCCACCATCCAGCCCTCCCATCATTGTCTTGTAAAATGCAGGTTTCTCCCGTAGTTTCGTCAACAACTTTTGCCTTATATAAGTGATTTCACAACCATTGTATTCCTTGGCAAGGTAATGATGCGAAGCATAGTAATCGATGGAATAAAAATTTTCCTCGTCTTATCTAGTTTTTCCATTTCAAGAGGGGGAGCCTTGCTGCGACTGAATGTCCTTCAATATGTTCAGGACATTTGTGGTTATGTCTACCTTCAACAACTTTGAATGGAACCCATTTTTTCAATTCTTTGTTGAAATTAAATACAAGCTTGAACGGGAAATTGTTCTTCTTTGAGATGGTTACATTCTTCCTCCCGGTCTTTTCGATATACACATAACCCTTTTTCTTGTGGCTTCCGGGATTACGAATTCTCTCACAAACCATTTCAAAGCGGGTTTTGCTAGATTTTCCATTAAAAAACAATACACACATATCCCGTTTTCCATGTTCTCTAGCCCAAATTTTTGCTTCATCGGGATTATCCCATGTCTACATTGAGCAAAACACAAAGTTACAAACTTGACAATTTTCTTTAAAACACCTAAGTACACATAAATTGGTAACCTACCAAGTCATTCGCATAATGATACGATGTATCATCGTACATAATATCAACAGGAGTAGGTTGATCATACACAGGTACAGGCTCCAATTGGACCTACAAAATATATGACAATATTAGTTGCAACAAAAAAATACTACAAAGTTCGGCTACGCATATATCTGCATATCTAACCGAACAAACTAGTTTGGCAAAGTCGATAAATCCCATATGAACCGAACATTTAAGTTCGTCTAGGCCCTTTACTATCATATACTACTGAACTATGTACTTAAAAGTTCCCTCTACTTCTGTAACTAAAAGTTCGTCTATGACAATATTGGGCTCGAACTAGCCGAACATAGCTCTGTTTCAGCTCGAACTAGCCGAACATTAGGTGTTCTTCAATTAGGTAGTCGAACATAGTCCAAGCCTCCATTAACACAGAGTTCCGCTACTTGTGTTCTTCATATTCTAGACGAACTTATATCGAGCTAGCCGAATCTAAGCCATAAAATTTGATATTTTCACCAAATTTAAGCCAACGCGAGCAACAAAAACACATTAACAAGTATACATGAGCATCAAAAGCATTATAATCTTCATATTCTTCGTTGTGATCCTCGTTTATCTCGTAAAAACCCTCATTTTGAGATTGAGATTGGGTTTGGGTAATAAAACATTCATCATCTAACAAATTTTCCATCTCCTGATCGTTGTGAAGATTAACGAATAGTTTATTTACTATACGATTTGAAGGTTCTGATTCCTCTGAGCTTGCATAGAATCACTTATTTTGAATTTAAGAATCACAAAGTCTAGGTTTCAAGATTATTTTCCCTGAACTCTTCTTCTCCTTCTACTTTTCTCTCTCAATAATTCTAATTCTCTAACACATATATTTTATCTCATCTAATACTAACAATTAACTAATTTAACTAACACTAATTATTAACTCTAATTAAGGATATTTTAGACTTATCTAAAATTATATAGATAAAAAATTAAGAATTACTTTTTAATGATCTTAATAAAATTGGAGACGATCCCTTTAAATTCCAAAGGGTCCTTAAACCCTTTAAATTCCAAAGGGTCCTTAAAAAATCGTTCTCACACCAAAGTCATACCAAGCCCATCATAAAATTGAAATGATAGAAGATGCCAGAAACAGAAAACGTACCATACCGATTGTTTCATGTTCCACAAAATTCAGCCTACTTATACAGATATTTGATGACGTGTAATGATTGTTTAATTTGGAGTCCGACTAAAGTAACTCTTAAATGCTATCCCATATTGTGGTACTGGTGCCCCATTGAATCGCATCTTGATTCAGTTTGACACATGCATGAAATCTTTTGTCTCCCGGAACTGAAGTACAATAAGGATTTTTGTTTTTAATCCAACAAATTGGTTTTTTACAACTAAGAGTAATTCTTGTGGAAATTTTCAAAAGGAGTATTTTTGATAGTCCATGCAGATGGGCGGTTAAAACTTGAAAAAAAGAAGGTATGCTCTGTGGCTTGGTGCTAATTACTTAGCCATTAGGCAGTATTTCTATCGCTCAACGGTTACATTGCAAATGGCTCTATTTTATAAACACTATAAATTTTTAGGTATTTTCTGCTCACACCTTTCACAAGTTAATTTTATCAAAAAAAAATCATGAATTTATTTATTTTTTTAATCTTAATTTTAATCGATCTAGTTTTTTTTCTCTGTGGATTACAATCTTAATTCTCGTGACGGGGAGATGGAAATGGTTATAGACCGATTTAATGAAGAATAATAGATGATGAGTTATACGAGGTTAAAAGAAAGAGAAACATCATATGTTGTAATTATAAACAGGGCAAATACCTATTCCTTCGGAGCCAAAAGAAATAATGATGAGAAGATGGACGTGGCGAGGGAGAGAATGTTACCACCATAAGTCGATGCAAGATTATCTCAATCAGGAATGTATGTACTCCGATCAAAATTTCGCATGGGTTATAACCTGATGGTAAGGCTTATTGCAGAGGTATGTCGAGTACAACCTTTATTTAATTTGATGATAAGGCTTATTACAGATGTATATCGGGTACGGCCTTTACTTAATTAATAGTATGATGCACGAAATGTTCGAGGATATAGTCCTAAAGAAAAAATCATTGCAACATTTAGGATTCTTTATTATGATATACTAGCAAATTCTACCTATGAGTACATCTACATGGGTAAAACAACATTATAATTTTAAAATGTTTTGTGAAATAATAGTCAATCATTTTGGTAACATTGTTTTATGAAAACCAGACCAGAAAAATGTGAATCGAATACTTACGGAAAATAATGTAATGGGTTTTCCACGAATGTTAAGCAGTCTTGATTGCATACATTGAATGTGGTAGAAATGCTCTGTTGAATGGGTAGGCTAGTATAAAAGTTATTACCCAAAAACAATTGTACTTTTTGAAGCAACGACTACTTATGATAGTTGGATATGGTATGTATTTTTGTACTTCTCAGTTCACCAAACGACATCAATGTTTTTCATAGATCCCCTCTGTTTGAAGATCTTATGAGTGGAATTACTCATAATGTGAAATTCACCATCAACGACCATGACTAACTAGGGATATTATCGGGTGGATAATATTTATCCACATAGATCAACTTTTGTTCAAGCATACATTAAATGTGGTGGCTGAGGTAATAGCTGCAACTTAACATTCTCAAATGAGTGTGAGAAAGGATGTTGAATGGGCATTTAGAATTATAAAAAAAACGTTTTCCATCGTTTGTGGATTGTATTGTTTTTTTTAATCCAATAAAAAATGCATGATTACGCTCATTTATATAATTTTACGTAATATAGTTATTGAGGAAACCGGATGGGATTCTACCTAGAAAAATTATATTGTTTTTTAATCTAATAAAATATACATGGTTATGCTTATTTGTATAATTTTACGTAACAATAGTTAATGAGGAAATCGGATGGGATCCTACCTAGAAAAATCATGAAGATGTGATAAAGGAAAGATATTATACCACAACGTGGTCGTTGTCCAAGAGAACATAGATTAAACACTGACAGAATTTAAAACCATAATCAGTATAGAGTTAATCTAAAAGATGATCTGACAATGCATTATCTTCAGGCTGGATTTGGGGAAATGGGTGAGGACATTACTTATGATTAGTTTTATTCTTTACCATTTTAAGTTTAGTCTATGTAATTAGAATTTTATTTAATAAAAAAAACGTTTGCTTAAATTTAATAGTTAGTTTCAAATAAAATATATATTAAATTTAATTTAAAAATATTTAATTTAAAATCAACTATTATGATACTTAATTAGGCTAAAGTAATGCATTAAGGATGAAAATCATTCAATTATCCAACTAAACATCTCATTTTTCTTCATCATGAGAGTCGTCAAGTTGGATTTGGGTGATAAGTTTGATTTTGGTGATGAGGAGAATGGTGAACCGTTTTAAAATGCTTGAGTATGAAAACGACTCATAACCTTTCCCCAATCACGATTTTTGATGTTACCAGTATCTAATTAGAATTTTCAAAAAATTTACCACAAATATTATTGTTGTACCATTAATAGTATTCGATGTAAAATACACACAATTCCTACAGATAGATGCATCTTCTTTCGTTGAATACTTTGCACCACGAACTCTAGGGGCAGTTTAAGATGATTTTGGTTGGGATGGTGATACCATTTTTTCTGGGATTTGAAATGGAAGAAATTTGTGTGTGAATTAAATTAAGTGTAGAAGATGGTATATATAGTCGTTGGATGATATTTTCATTGAGCTATAATAAAAATATCTCACGGCTAAGACATTGACGCCTAACAGTAGCAATCTGATCCCGCTCCACGGGTGCGACAGAGTCTTTATCGTATGATAGATTCGCTGCTGTGAATGATATTCCACATTTGAGCATTTGGTCATCCCATTGTGATATCAAATTGTCAAATTAATTCTCATTCCGTAGGATTTTTTATAAGAGACTTTATAAAGGGTTGTGATTTTGTTGGGATAGAAAAGAATTATCAGGTTCACCACTCGAATTTAGCCTTCTCCACTCCGCCTTAGAATTCTATATGGACAAATAAATGATCCAGAACTGAAATTGAAGCAGTCGTCCTTTCATTGTGTCTAGACAAAAATAATTAAATTGCTAAGGAGAGGCATTGAAAAAAATTCTTAATATTTTTTTACTGATGAGATTATTCTTGGAAGAATTATGCATGCATGTAGATCCAAAGGATTTCTTTTGCTAGTTGTTGGAAGTTGAAATTTTCTTTCGGAAAAAATAAATCTAGTGAAGAAGATGATGAATAATGTTTGTGCACGCCACAATGTACATAAATTTCATGTACATGCACATAAGTAATGAAAAATGTGATGACTAGCAACCACAACACATATACCTAAATTATCTCATATACTTAATATTTTTTTACTGATGAGATTATTCTTGGAAGAATACATGTTCGTGTACAAAAATACATATACCTCTCCTTAGTTAAATTTCTAGCCTATATGCTAATCATTAATGTACTTTGTTACCTAAGTTATATCATACGATTATCGTATTACCTAAATTAATTTTGTGAATGAATACAGTGAGTTAAGGAAAATTAATATAATTTTGTTAGATTATCATATTACCTAAATTATCTCATATGATAAAAAAATTATTTATTTAACTAAATAACTTAAGTATTTATTTAATAAAAAATTATTTATATAACTAAATAACTTAAGTATTTATTTAATAACATAACTTATTATACGGGAACGACGGTACACACAATGCATGGACGTGAGGATTCACATGAATTACGGGATATAATATATTTTATTAATTTTGATGCACTACACTCCTCCATAACATGCTCAATAATATGATAGTCTATCAGTTAATCTGAATTTATTGTTTTAACGAACTGAATTCATTGTTTTAACGAACTGAAGAGAGCTTTTCTGTCGTTCTGATTCGTAAGAAGGTAATTTATTACTACTATCATCCGAATACGAATTGGGAAGTAGACTATACTAGAGTAGACATGTCCCTGTAAAGGAGAACTTAAAAAGAGTTATAAATGAATAAGGATCCAGAAACGGATTAGCAGATTACTCACCGAAACCCCAAAACAATAGATATGTCAATATCTCAGCTTGACCAGGAGTTAGATAGAGGTGATTGGATCCGAAGTGCCTTCCTAATTACATTAGCTTGATTACCCTAACAAAATCATGGAACATGTTTTTTGGAAAGTGATTATGTGGAAATATTGTCAGTTTCCTATGTAGAAGTTGTTTTAAGATATCCAATGGATAAATTTGAGTAAAATTTTCCCGGAAGTTCAGTAAAAAACCTCCAACGAAAGTTTCTTTCAAGTAAAACTATTTTGTCATATATAGAAAGCCTATTGGATGAGCAGGTTGCTTTTTACTTATTTTAAATTAAAAAAAGTTGGAAAATTCGTAAAATAATATTTCACCTAAGATTACTAACTTTAACAATTTACATTATTAATTTGGCTAACTAGACTATTCACATTCTCTAGAAGATCCTCTAAATCTAGAGGATCCCGTTAAGAATGCACATAATTGTTATCCAATTCATCCCCATTTTATTTCTTTATATATCTATTAGGAACCTTTTTGGGTAAATGTGGTGCATATCTTAGGTGGCCAGAAATTCAAGAAGTTAACATTTTAGGAAAAGAATAACACTAATTAACTCGATTCAGAACAACATGGGCATTTGAATAGATGAAAGGGAAGATATTTAGAATGAACTGTTAAGATATTTCAGTACTATGAGTAAAATTGTTAATTCTTCTTAACCAACTGTTTTTCTCAATAATGTGCATGCTAGTATTTCTGTAGCTGATAACAATATGTTTATTGCTCCTCCTACCAGTGAGAAAATTAAGAAGGTTGTCTTTGATATGAAACCTTGGGCCACACCAGGTCCTGATGGATTCCCACATATCTTCTACCAGTTGGTGTGGAAAACTGTTGGCTCTCATGTGGTCAATATGGTCCAAGCTTTCTTTCATTCTTATCATATTTTGAAACAGATCAACCATAACTTTACTGCCTTGATTCCCAAAAATAATTGATCTAGAAAGGCAACAAATTTAGACCCATAAGTTTGTGTAATGTTGTTTATAATATAATATCCAAACTATTAGCTTCTAGACTTAAATGTGTGTTTCATAAAGTGATATCTCCCTTTCAAACTGCATTTATGTCTAGTAGACTAATTCATGATAATATTGTGATTGCACATGAACTTATTCATAAAATGAAAAAAACTAAAGCTAAAGATGGTTGTGTAGCTATCAAGCTATACATGTTAAAAGATTTTGACAGAATTTAATGGTATTTTTTGATTGAAAATACGAAAAAAACTTGGATTTTGTAATAAATGGTGTTGTATGATTGAGCAATGCATAGGAACTGTCTCTATTTCTATTCTCTTAAATAGTGCTTCAAGTAAAATGTATTATCCTCAAAGAGGATTGAGACAAGGTGACCCCTTGTCTCCATACTTGTTCATTTTATGTATGTAATCCCTATATTCAAGCTGGACATGATAACCTCTGCATGGTTTTATAACAACAAAATCTTGTCCTTTTATATCTCATTTATTTTTTGCAGATGACTCCTGGATATTTTAGAAGTTATAACTAGAGATGCTAGAAAAATTTCTTGTCTTATTGAGCAATTCAACAAGTATTCTAGATGGGATCTCAAGTATGAGAAATCTACTTTGGCTTTTAGCACAAAGGTACCAAATAATGTGAAAAGTGAGATATCAAATATTAAGCAAATTAGAACTATGTCTTTATAGGAAAAGTACTTGGCAGTCCCTTTGCTTCTTCAGAAAAACAAATATGAGTCATTTGCTTATCTTCTGGCAATTTGGAAATCAAAGACTTAGCTCCTCCAAATAAGATTGTTTTAAACCAATATGTCCTAGGTACACTTGTTAGTCACCATTTAGCTGTTTTCAATATGCCAAAAAAATTGACTGTTAAAATGGACTATGTCCAGATGAAGTTTTGGTGGGGGAAAAAAGAACATGAAAAAGGCTTTTATCGCAAGAATTGGAGAAATATATCCTCTCCGAAAGAATTAGATGGCTTAAACATTAGAAGAACTGAATTCCTTGGCAAATCTCTCCTAACTAAACTGGCTTGGAGAATGATTGATCAACCCAATGACTTACGGGATGTGATCTTAAAATGCAACTATTTTGAGAATGTTAATCTTCTTATTGATAATGTGAAAAAACAGGGTTCTTAGATTTGTAATGGGATATGTAAAGGTCTTGGTATTGTCAAAAATCATTATGTTTGGGAGATGAGTAATGGTGAATTTGTGCATATTTTAAAGGACAACTGGATTCCAAATATGCATAGTCCACCAACTTCTTTATTTATTTTTGCTAGTCTAAAGTTTGTGAATCAATTGATTGATAGAGATACTAAATCTTGGAAGCAGGATACTCTCAAGTTACTTCCGCATTCGGGTGGCATACCGTTACTCTATATATCATGGCTCCATCAATAAGAAAACTAAGATCTAAATAATCTAAACAAACATGGACAAACATGGGAATATTTCTCGTAGAAATGGTCCTAAAAAAGTTAGCTAGCTATTGAATTTTGAAATTGGCCCATCATATTTCGTTGAGTTTGACTAGTAACATGTTAGTATCCATTCTTTGTTTCAATCTCATAAAAATATCATATACTATGATGTTCATCAACCATACAATATTAGATTCCATTTTTTTATGTTCCCAAATCTAATCTATCATAAACATTAACAGTTACTTTGGATGGACAAGATTATATAAGAATGCCCTATAAATTCTTGTTGTCTATTACAAATATCTTCAAACCCCAACAACCATTGAACATCAAATCGGCAGTATTCTATGTACAAAAAAAAACATTGTGATGACCACTCAATAACCATATTTCCATCCAAATTTTGGTATTAGATTATCCTCCCTATATTAGTAGAGATGCTTTTTTCACATAACTCCATCAGTATCTTTTTTCTTTAACTTTAAGAAAAAATTAGGTCTAATTATTGGGTAAGCTGCACTACTAGTACTACTACCTTTAACTCATGACCCTACAAACTTAAAGAAAAACAAAAATGCCCAAAAGTTATTTCTTTGTGATAAACATCATCACCGCCAAAGATTGACACTATCAAAATCCTTTATACGTCTCTCTCTATATATAGAGGTAGATGGAGAGGAACAACATGACATTTAAAACCTTGTTTTTAACCACTTCCCCTTCTACCTAGCTTGATTCTAATCCACGCATGACTCCTTCTGTTGAACTTCGGCAAGGTTAGCGGATAGTTCTTGGTTATCAAGATTTAGAAACCATTTTGGTCACCACGGGAGTTAAGATATGAGGCATATCATATCATCGATAAGAAGAAATTTCAAGAACTTGAGGAAGAGTTCACGTGTTGGTGATGAAAACATGATT
This sequence comes from Papaver californicum, assembly GCA_023531435.1. Taxonomy (NCBI): domain Eukaryota; kingdom Viridiplantae; phylum Streptophyta; class Magnoliopsida; order Ranunculales; family Papaveraceae; genus Papaver; species Papaver californicum. Next base: position 2,228,803 of record JAJJMC010006637.1, on the reverse strand, counting down.
AGAAATGGAAACATAATTGAAGTACCCATGTTTGGTAACGAAGTTGATAGAAGACGGCATCATCATCAACTAAATGGGTTTTCATCGATTTTATATGGCATTATCAAGGCTCCATTCGCTATTTTGTCCGGCGCAGTATCTTATTATCCTCAAGCTAATGGTGTTGATGGTGCATGGACGATGTCTGGTGAATTCGGTAGGATGTCCGAGATGAATAATCTCATGATAAATGATAGTATGCGATATGCAATTTATATGTAGAAGCAGCAGTAGAAGTAGTAGAAAGAATGCATTATTAGTCTCTTTTTGAACTTCCAACGGTTCTGAATTCTGATTAATAAACCATGCATTATGCATGATTGAGACATATATATATGTACCGTGTTAAATTAGAGATCCATATATACGGATAAAACTAGTATGGTGACACTCGAATAATATGATTATGATGCTTAGTAAATTTGATAATTTTAGTTTAATTATGAAAAACTGTTTTTCTTCAATGATCATTATGAATTATATTTTTGACAAGTATCATCTCAAGCAGTATGTATTTCCATTTAACGATTTTGCTATGCTACTAGAAAGATATCTATGTTATAGAGACAAGTCGAGATGGTAAAAGTCTACGCTTGTCCAGTGAGACCATTGTAAGAGAACTGTAAACAGTCACATATTTCTCTCTGTCTCATTGCAAGAGAACAGTAAACAGTTATATATTTCTCCCTCGAGTGAAGTTATTTGATGGCCGTCGAAATAACCAATAAATTGCGTAAGGGCAGAGGAAAAATGTTCCTTCAAGAAAGCAACAGACTTTTTTCTGTTTTCCTTAATGACTAGAAGCAATTGCATGGCACTTGGACTTGCTCTTTATCTTTTCGATTTTATGTAAGCCAATTAGCCTCTATAGTTGTATCCAGACACAACCTAAAGCGTTTCTGGCAACTTCGTCGAGATGATATTGATATATCAATTCGACCAACTTGGCTTGTAATTAGTTCATCCTGATAATAAATCAATATAAAAAACCGAAGAAACTAATGCGTTTGCCAGGGTTGACATTGACAAATTACACATTGGGAGTTTGGAAGGACGAAGACTTTTGCTATTGGCATCATTATTGATTTGCTCATTTTAATCTAAGCCTTATTAGCATACAAGTTGATGCACACTAAAGATAAACTAAGGCCACTTTTGATTCTCATTACAATTTCGTTCGCCATAATTGTTTTAGCCTTTTAGACTTCTTTTGATTCTCACTACAATTGTATTCGCCTTGTTTTCTTTAAATATTCTCCCATTTTGTTTCTTTTAGTTTGTCTTTGGTGACAACTTGGGATATTGGATGGTTAGGGGTATTTAAGTTCCATTTTGGCCATGTTTATTGTAATTTATAGACAGCCCAAGAAAGTCTATGCATTATGGTCCAAAAGCTTCACAAGTCGGTCAACCATAATTTCAACTATTGGTCTTTACGCAGAAACAGCAAATTATCTAACATCATGGTGCATAACTATAAGATATACAAGCTGTCTTCGGCTGTTCAAACCAACTATGGAACCCCATGATTGGTTCAATTGATAGGAGTGGGCCCATGGGAGACCCAAGAGCAAGCTTTTAGCTAATAAGTACAAACCCAGCTTCATACATTGTCCGGAAAAGTACTAGAACACTACACCATTGAAAATAATCTAATCATTTAGAGGATCCATTCAAGCACCAGATGAAACTATTGATGAAATTCTAAAAGAGACCCTTAGAGCCCCTTGCCCACCTTTTGTTTTATAAATAAGAAAGTGAAATCACTTTAAGGCTTAATTATTGAGATTTTATGAGATTAAAATTGACAAAGTGAAGTGAGAGAAGCACAACTACCATTTATAACAAATTGATTGATAGGTGCACTCAACTCACTGATTTCTCTTCTTTTCCAGGTTTATCTTCTTATCTCTCTTTATTGGAAGAAGATGGTTTTAACTTTTCCTTGTAGTGCTTAATACTAATCTCATCCACACACTTTTACCCCCCTCTCTCTCACTAGAAACTTAGAAAAGAAGATTAAAGTAGATTATCATAGTGCCTAATTGAAAATAATTGAACAATTTTGATGTTACATACAAATATTTTTCTCATTATCAGTTTTCTTTAAACATACCATATATATCATCTTAGAAGATGTCTTTCCAACCTTTCACAATCTTCTTCCTTTCTTGAAGCAGTTTCTCATTTCCTTTCTAGAGTGTAGTGCAAGGGCCAAATTAGGTCTATCCTTACGACGAAGATGTTTTCGTGGAAGTCTTTGGAGGATAGACAACTGGGGGTGTCATAACGTGATTTACACTAAGAGTAAATGTACTATCAGATTACAATTCTATTATGTTTGGTCTGACAACGTCAAAATTTCAAATGATTAACTATCATAGTGGTTTGTCCTTCGACACTTGAGAATGAATAGTGTTGGCGTATTTAAGTACATAACTACTCAGTAAGGGTATACAAAATAGTGTTTGTTAAACGAACATAGATATCATCTAGGCTGATGTAGAACACGAAAGCAATAACAAGATGGATCTCTCAAATGATTCGAAGTATTTTACGAGAAAATGAAAGCAATAAGGGAGTCTGTGTTACCTTGTTGTTGCTTCTGAACTCATCTCTTTTATGGTTTCTTCTTTAGATACAGAGAGCTTGCCCTCTGAAAAATCACATTCTTGAATAGGGATACAGAGCTGTCTACGCAGTTTTTTCATAATGAAAACCTCAGACTCCTCGCACATTGAAACTACAGAACCTTTTCGGCCAAGTCGACCTGCCCGTCCAGCTCGATGCGCATAGTGAATTGAGTCGGTGGGTAGGCCGAGATTCACCACTAGGTCACATTGAGCCACATCCAAACCCCTAGCTGATAACTCATTTGTCACCAGAACTCTTAGTTCCCCGTTCTTGAATTTCTTCAAAGTTGTTGACCTGGCTAACTTACCTAAATCTCCATGCAACTCAGCAGCCGTAATTCCACGAGCTTCAAGTTTGAATACTGCATCTTTTAACCGTTTCGTGTGATTCATAAAGGCTATCACAGATCTGGCGTCAAGTGCATGTACACATCTCCTTAAGCTATCCAACTTGTGTTGTAATTTTGAGACACAGTAGTAGTGCTTCAAACCTGGAGGCAAGCTGTCAGCTGCTCCTTGAGTGATTGTGCTCGAAGATGAATTGGTAGGATTTTTTGATAACGTATCTGGTCCAGTAGCAGGGACAGATTCAAGTGGCACAACAGTTTTCGCTCGAACAAGAACTGGGTCACGTCCCCAACTACTAGCAGCCCTAATGACAGAAAATGGTACAGTTGCTGAGACCAAAATTGTCTGACGTTCAATACGCCGCACAAGTGGCCCTTTGGTTTTGTTGTGTGGTTCGGCGCCAGGCCTTCTTCCAACATGCTCCAATATCCTATGCATGTCCTCACGAAAATTAAACGAAAGAAGTTCATCAACTTCATCCAATACAAGGAATCGACAGTTGTGTGTGTGAAGCTTCCCTGTTGCACTGATTTTAGCAATTCTTCCTGGAGTTCCGACAACAATGGAAGGTTTATTTTTCCTCAGAGCTTCTTCCTGCCTCGACTTGTTTGCACCCCCAACAAGTTGCTGAACTAGTTTCTTATCTTCAGGCCCCAAGATCTTCTCAAACTCTCTTACAATTTGGATTCCTAATTCCCTTGAAGGTGCTACTATAACTGCTTCTACACCAATTCTCTTGTCAGAATCCTCTTCCCGAGAAAGCTTCTTCGCGAATGGACCCACTTCACAAAGTATGGGTAGAAGATAAGCTAAAGTCTTCCCTGAACCAGTGTAGGATTGAATTACAACATCCTGATTTTTCAAAATTGTGGGAATAGCTGTGGATTGAACATCAGTTGGGACCGTAAGGCCCACTCTTTCTAAGCGCACAATCAGCATTGATGGGAGATTAAGCTTTGAAAATGTTTTTGCGGAAAATAGGGTAAAATCTATTTTGAGGGGGGCTTTCACCTTCACAATTTTACTTGCACCAGTAACTGCTTTTGGTATAATTTTAGGAGCTTCACTGGAAACAGAACTAGGCTTTTCATTTTTATAGGTTCTATCCCTTTTTCGGTTGTTTCAATTGTTCTATCCTTAATTTCAGTTGCTTCAAGTTCTTGACCCCTGAATCCAAGGCTGGTAAGAGTTAGTGACTCATTCTCCCTGTCATACCTGCTCTGACATTGTAGACTAGTGTGGAACCTTGTTGTTTGAGAAATCCAGGATAACTTCCTTAAATGTGGAGGAGCTCGGACGGAGAATAATATTCGTGTTGAGACTAATGTAAGCATGCTTCAATTGGACTGCAAAAGTAGTGCTTTCATGACCTCTCATACTAGATTTAGTTTGCAATGGATAAACCAAGTACTGAATGCTCTCAGGAACCAGCTCTGCCTTAATCTGCAATTTCATTCACAGAAAAGAGTAATGAGCAAAGATTGAAACCTAACAGAAATTAGGACCCTAGCATAGGATAACATGATAAGCCATAATAACGAATGCTAATACATGTTACCACATTCATACATCTACATCCGCCATTCAGTGAATGTTTATCCTAATCCCTAAATTCATGAAAAACGCAGCAAAGCACAAATACTACAACCTAGTTCCAAATCATTTATTTCTTTTTTCTTTTTTCATTTAAAAAAAAAAAAATTGTGGCCATTGTATGGAACTCTTTTAGAGACTCACATTTTCTAACAATTACCAAACAAAGCAAATACAATAGGGCTATAGGTTTTGAAAGTTTCTTCAAATAAGCAATTTTAGGTTACATATTTTTCTTCTAATTCATTCAATTTAAAAGTTTCCACGATGAGTTTAAGAGACAACAGACATATGGGAAAATTAGAAATCTTACTTGGCTTTCTCTTCATCAACTTCCAAATGAAATCTGCTGCTACAAACTTTAACACCGAGTAATGGTTTTCTTTAGTAAATCAAATGGAGAAAGAGAGAAGGGTTTAACGGAGGGTTTGCAGATACAACAGAAGAGAGAGGGGTTTTGAGAGTGTTGATAAGTAAGTGCTGATATTCTGCATCCGGGGTTATATTTTACTTCCCAACTTCAGTCTTATAATAAATACACGTGGCTCCGTCTAATCCTGTGGTGAACAAAAACTATTTTGTGCACCCAGTATCGTGTAGTTTTAATTAAACATCCTTTTTGGGTTGAATTATAGTGTGAAAACAGTTGAGTTTTTTTTGGCGGGCAGCTAAATACAAGCAGGACAGGGAATTTCTATTCCGAGTTCTAACAGATTTTAGAATCTAACATGGAAGTTTATGATGATTTCTAAATTTCTAATGGTCTCCAAAATCACGCTTCCTGGATTTTTCTTCTCTATAAATATCAAACCCTTGATGTTTCATTTGTCAAAAAAAAAAATCCAACTTTGAAGAACAAGAAGAGAAGAGTAAACAAACTGTGTATCACAACAATGTGGAATCTACCTAGAGAAATTATTACAAGAATACTTATAAGATTACCGGTGAAGAACATCTTGATATGCAAATCTGTTTCCAAATATTGGTATACTTTGATTAGTGATTCTGAATTCGTGAAAACACATCTTAAACATATAAACGATGATCAACAAGCATCTTCCTTATGACTCGACACAACTATTCTATACTACTTGATGGCATTAAAAGTGGAGGTGATAAAGTAATCAAACTTCCGTTGCCAATCAAACACCATGATGCTGAAAAACCATATTTCAAACTTCTTGGTCAAAGCAGATGCCCATTGAAGCAAGAAATTGGCTGCTGCAATGGGTTGTTCTGTTTCATTGGAAGAACTGGTCAGGATGACTTAATTCTCTGGAACCCATCAATGAGAAAATGGCAAAAAATACCAGACCCAAGCACCCAACTTGACGTTCTACGTCGTAATCCAGTCACTTGGGGATTCGGTTGTCATCCCAAAACTGGAGAATACAAAATAATTAGAATTGCACCTATTATCAAGAAAGACAAAGCACTCATTGATGAATCTGAAGTCAAGATCTTCACAGTAAGCAGTGGGTTATGGAGAGAACTCGCAACAATCCCTTATCATATAAAGGATTTGCAAGAGATATACCATGCACCCCAAGCTTTGGTTAATGGAATCCTTCACTGGAATATTAAAATAAATAGGGTACCTGTTATCCTGTCTTTCAACATCGTCGATGAAAAATTCATGGAGATGCCACAACCTGTTTTCAAACAAGGCTCGCCAAGAAGAATAAATCATTTGGGTGTTCTTGAAGGATGTCTCTCGATGCTGGTATTCAAGAGATATGGATAATGAAGGATTATAATGTGAAGGAGTCCTGGAAGAAACAATTCACTATTGAACTGGGAGAAGATGATACAGAAGATATTAATCCACTGAGCTTGTTAGACAATGGTGTAATCCTGATCAAAGCAGGTCAGAACAAGCCTCGCCTGTATTCACCAAACCTTAAAACAGAATTCGATTTATTGGGGGCGCGGTATCCATAGCAACCAGCTGCATCTGGTAAGAATAAAAAATTATGTTGAAAGCCTTGTTTCCCCAAAAAAGATTGTAGGAACAGCTAATATAGAGAAACCAACAGATGCATCCTGTAATCGAAAAGATAAGAAAAGAAAGAGAAGATGAACAAGTAACAGGTGTTGCTGAACTTGAGTGGATGTGGATGTACTGGAATATGCGCTGCGAAGATCAAATTTCTTCAGCTGATGAATAATCATAGAGAAATAAACTTTTGATGATTTAATTTATGTGGTACTAGTTAAGATTACTTGACAGTTGTGACTAGGATTCTTTCTTTTTTTATTTACTGAAATTCTTATTGCTTAATTTCTAACATCAAAATACAGGCATTTCACCATAAATCTTTTTACACAAATTTAACCCACTTACCACAAAAGGGCTTTATATGATGAGAAGACAAATCAAACAAGTGTTTCCCTGCTCAAGCTTTTTCTTACATGACTTGCCTTGTGATATCGTCATTAACATCTTCGGGGATTGCGCTTTTAGCCCTTTCTTCGATTCAGGTACAGTTCTTTATGATCAATGATAATCCACCACTCTCTAATATACTGCTATAGTGTTTTCTTGTCTAGTCGAAGAAGAATTAGCAGTCGATGCCTCCTGGATTTGAAAATGTAAATAAAACACAGTGAGTAACTCATGCTATGATAAAGGTGAAGTAATAGATTCAGAACTAGTGTGTACTTGAAGTACTGGGACTAAAGGTTTAAGAATCTAAGGAATTGTAATTATTATATGATAAAGGTTACGTAGTAAATCTAGAAGATGATGCATTTTAAACTCCGAGAGAAAATGCAAGGAAATTAAGAATGTGAGTTTCACAAGTACATGTTACATTTATGAGCCAACTCGATGGTTTGTTTTTTGTCAAAAATTGCATATCAAGATTATAAGAGGGGTGGATATTCATACATAAACCACCATGTCAAGAAACTGCAACCATATTATGCATTAACACAAGCGATAATAAACATAATGTCTAGAAATAAAATTCCATGTCCTTGGTTTTAGTCCAAAAGATTTTGTCCTTGCTAGTGAGTTTTCAACACAAGAGTGTAAGGTTATTCAAGTTTATACAAGTCCTATTTTCCATGGAAAAATAAGCATTAAGGGTACTAGATTATTATGTATTATATGAACCGATAAGACATGGAATATTATATCATTTGGTTCGAAAAAGGGAAACCAGAATATCTCCCCCTACTCGTCTCAATAATGCAGAAAGCAACAACTTGATAGACGTAATTGAGGGAAAGTGTCTCCAGCTATAATTGATTTGCCTTACCCCAACATCTAATCAAATAATCCAGGTTTCTGATATTATACCAACAAGCAGAGATTACAACCTCAAAATACAAGCACAGAACAGTGATAGTGAACTTAACACTGAATGTAAAATCTCATTGTGTTGGAATAAGAAATACTTTTGTGCTAACCTCGGGTAGATCATATCAGCATCCTACAAAATCAGGCATAACGGAGGCAAAATTTGAACAATATGACGAGTCTGGACCTTATGTCATTAGGAACCATAGAAAATTTAGCACCTAAATGGCAACTGCAGAAAATTGTTTAATTGGCTTATGCTGATTTGCTTCATTAAGATAGCTTCGCATTAGGTTAGAATCATTCATATCTATTCAGATATTTTACTCATTCCTTAAGATGATAAAAGTATCATTTTTCCAGCACAATATAATGTGAATGACTGAATACTTGATAGGTAGAGTAAGCTGTACACATGAACTTACCAACATGGCATTCTCCCCAAGCCGGTTACGCTTCTTGGAAGGCATCCAAGGATCCCCTCAAACGCTCCAAAACTTGCTTCTCACCAATGAGGCACTCGACCAACTCTAAAAGTCAAGTTTAAAGACTAAGACTAGAAGCTAAAGTAGATAAACTGCTAAAACACTTTTATATGTTTAACACCACAAAAAGATAACAGCAATAATGTTGTTACCGTTAGTGTAATCATGGCAGTCGTGCAGGCCGATCCTCAAATCAGTCTCCCAGACCTCATTGAATTTGTTTGCTCTACTTATGCTATCTACACTCGAATATCCCACAAACCAGCATTTTCTATTAGGCAGTTTCGCAAGCTTTCTTACTAAAATAGCTCCTGAAAATATAGCGAGGAGTAACCACTATCAAAAAACTGATTAGAAGTAACTTTTAAACACCATCAACGTGGAAGGTCTTGCCATTCTCTTACAAATATAATATTTGTATTACAAAGTGGCATTGGTCTTATGTTACAGTACCTATATACGTTAGTGAGACAGAATTACCATAAATTATTGGTTGCATAACAATGGGTTTGCTCACCTGGTACTCGTCGTCCTGATAATGCAGAAAATGCTACATTTATGTTCTCAGGGTCTCGAGGTTGAAAATCAAAAACAAAAGCCTGCAAAAGTTAAATTCCAAAATTAAAATAAATAAATAATAATAATCAAGTTTCATTCTTATTATAAAAAAGCCTGAATATATAATAGTATCGCCTCTAGGAACTGTTGACAGTAGCCTCATCAAATGGTTCTTGACTTGGGACACCATGGTACATGAGTAGTTCACTCAGAGACCCTACACCCTCGACTTATAATTTCCCGGTGGCTTGTACTTTGCCTTACCTCAACATCTAATCAAGGATGAGAGACTAAGAGAGAAAAGCACAGCCTTCCTTCCAAAGTAATCAAATAATCCAGTTTAGAACTAAACCCAAACGAATTCATTGATTAAGAAACTAACAAGAAATCTAAAATCAATTGAAACTTGTAAAATCTAGGCAAAAAGAAAACCCCACTCAAGGAAATGGGAAAATAATGTGGACAATATGGAAATAACAGAAACTAAGAAGAACCTGAGATTGAGGTTGAGGAGGTTGAGGTGAATTGGGTTTGATGATAACCATGTAATGTTGTAAATCCCAGAGATTAAGAGAGTAAGTTAATGACGTTATAATCTGGGCAAGTCCTTTTGAAGCTCTTAAAGGCATTGCTGCTACATAAATTCCACCTCTTTTTGTAGGAGTAATAGTAGCAGCATTACTAATGAGTGAAAGTGGAATTTCCATTTCTTACCCTAAAAAGGAATTTTTTTTTCTGATTTTAATAGCGAATATTGTAAGTCTACAGTAGGTTTTTCTTTTTTTTAAGCATAAAATTTATTAAATTACTGTGAAAACTAGGGCTGTACATGGTTCGGTTCGGTTCGGTTCGGTTCGGTTTTTGCCTTAATCATTACTAAAACCGAGAGTCTCGGTTTTTCGGTTTTGAAAATCGAGTGTCACCATTAAGCTTTTTGGTTCGGTTCGGTTTTAACCGTCTCGGTTTCGGTTTTTTCGGTTTCGATTTCGGTTTTAACCGATTTTTTTTAGATTTTTTTTTAATACAACAACCAACTCATGTTCCATTCACACATTATTCCTTCCTAATCCATTTCTACCATTTTTTTCCTAGACCTTTACTAGAAGAAACATAAACCAAACGAGAACACTAAAATTAAATGATGTAAGATCTAACTACTAGTAAGTTGGACTTGCAGAAATTCAGTTCCATGTCATCAACTAATTGGTAAAATCTGGATGAATAACAGTTGATATTTGGCTACGTTCAGTCTCAATTTTTTACGCTGTACATCTCATATCACGTAGTAGTTTGAAACTTCAAATGCTTCAGCTTGTTAGCTTATATATGATTATACTAATCCTTTCATCTTTGGAAAACAGACTGTATACCGGAGAAATGGAAATCTATACTACCGTACGAGCACCCAGAAAGCATTAGCAAATGAACATAGTACGAAACCTTTTGGTAGGATTTTAGCCATCATTATGTAGTAACCATTTTTTTAACCATTTCGGAGAGAGGCGCAGGAAGAAAGAATGAAACAAATCTAGGTTTTTTCTTTTTATATATTAGGGTTAGAGATCAACGGCTAAAAACCCTCTGAATCCAATGGCTATTATTAATCGGTTTTTTTGGTTCGGTTCTAGGGTAGGACCAAAACCGAACCAAAATTAACCGTTTTTTTTTTTCGTAACCATTCATCACCATTTAGATATTCGGTTCGGCTCGGTTCGGTCTTTTTTGGTTCGGTTCGGTACGGTTTTGTCGGTTTTCGGTTTTTTGTGCAGCCCTAGTGAAAATTGTTACATGAGGGTATATAAGTCTGCAATAGGTTTTTCTGTTCTAAAATCTACTGGATAATAAAATCATGTTGCCAAGAAAAGAAATTCATTAGATTTGGGGATAGAAACACAAAAATCTTTCATGAATCTCTAAGAAAAGAATGAGAAGAAATAAGATTGACTCCATCCAGAACAATAAGGGGATCTGGATTTCTGACAGTACTGAAATATCTGAATGTTTCACCTTTCACTTTGAAAGCATGGCTACTGCTGATCTCATAAATATCAACCAAACATTATAAACCTCATACCTAAAACCATCTCCAGCTCTGAGAATGCCAATCTTATAAGTACTACTGATGCCTTGGAAATAAAGAACATCCTCTTCAGTATGGCTGGTGACAAAACCTATGTTCCAAATGGCTTCCCCCCAAATTTATTTCAAGCAAACTGGGAAGTGGTTGGGGATGATATTGTGGAAATGGTCAAAAAAAAATTCATTTCTGGTTTCATCCTCAAGGTAATGAACTCTATTTTTATCTCTCTCATACCCAAAATTGACAACCTTATTTCTCTTGCTCATTTCAGACCCATATCTTTATGCAATACCACTTATAAAATCATCTCCAAGTTGTTGGCTCAAAGACTAAAACTCATTCTACCCAAGCTCATTTCTCTTTTTCAATCTTCTTTTATTCATGGAAGACAAATATCTGACAACATTGTTATAGCTCATGAGCTGATACATCACATGAATACTCAAACTGGAAAGAAAAGTGACAAAGGGATCATGGGAATCAAAATAGATATGGCTAAAGCTTTTAATAGAGTTGATTGGAGTTTCTTGATGGCCATCATGTCTCAAATGGGCTTTGACTCTAAAAAGGTGTAAACTAATCCACCAATGCATTTCCACCACTAATCTTGCAGTCTTGATTAATAGCTTTCCTAGAGAATTCTTCACACCTTCTAGAGGCCTAAGACAGGGAGATACCCTATCTTCATATATTTTTCTCCTTTGTGTGGAAGTTTTATCTAGAAGTCTTTTTAATGTTGAGCAGTTGGGTTTGATTCATGGTATTAAATTGTACTATGAAGCTCCCCCTATCAGTCAGTTACTTTTTGCTGATGATTGTATGGTTTTATGTCATGTTAATATGCTGGAATGCATGAATTGGTGTAAGTGTTCACTGAATTTAGTAGTTCTTCTGGTCAAAGGATCAATTTCTCAAAATCTGGCATTTTCTTCAGTAAAAACTCTGCTCTTGATATTGCTGAAAGGATAAGTAACCACATAGAAGTTCAGAAGATTGACACAAAAGATAAATATCTTAGCTCTCTTCTCTTCACCAACAAAAGCAAAATTCAGGATTTCAAACCTTGTATTGATAAGCTTAAATTCATACGCCCCATTGGCAGAGTCACTATGATAAACTCAATCAGTTCTACCTCCAGTACCTTTCAAATGAACTGCTTCAAACTTCCTAAAGCTACTTGTAAAGGACTTAACAAAATTCAAAGAGATTTCTTCTGAAATAAAGACCCGGAAAAGCCAAAGGGTCTTTACTACATAACTTGGGATTCTGTTTGCAAACCTATAGAATTAGGTGGTTTGGGCTTCAGAAACTTGGAATTCTTCAATTCTGCTATGATAACCAAAATTGCTTGGAGGCTCATTTCTGAACCAGATTCCTTATGGTCTACCGCTATGAAAGGTACTCATTTTGTTGTTAAAGAGATGATCAAAATGGACACCACTCCTAAATCCATTGATTCTTAGATGAGGAAGGGCATCCGAGAGGGAGTGGCAAATATTCAAAACCATTACAGATGGAAGGTGGGAAATGGTACTAAAATTCACATTTGGGAAGATAAATGGATAAATAATAAAGATGGCATTCTGATTAAACCTCAGCAATGCCCCACTGATCTTATCACAGTTAACTAACTAATGAACTCCAGTGGTGAATGGGATTCTACTACTATTTCTTTATGGTTCACCAGTGAAGACCAACTTGCTATTCAAGATACTATCACTCACATCCATGAGGAAGACACTGTTTTGTGGAGCCTAAATTACAGAGGAAGTTTTTCTATTAAATCTCTTTATGACAAGCAGATATTTGAAAAGTATAAGGGTGACTCTGTCAACTCAGTATGGAAGAAAATTTGGAAAATGGATACTTCACCAGTTATTCATCTCTTCATCTGGAAATGTGCTCATAGAATTCTCCCAACTAATGGCAAAATTGCTAGCATTCTCAACTACATTGATCCTATATGAAATCTTTTTTGAAGTGCCAAGGAAGACATTACTCACACTCTCATATCCTTCCCTTTTGCTTCCTCTGTATGGACACATCTGTTTCATTCATGGACTGGCTCAACAAGTGATTTCATCTTCAACAAGATTGTTAATATCGTTTTCTCTACAGCAAACAGTGTCAGACAGTATAGTTGCTCATTTAGTAGAGTTATTCATAACCATAGTCCCAGTATGAACAATATCTACTACAACAAGGATTCTCAACTCACTAGGGAAAGGAGAATAAGCCAGCACAGAGAAAAAATTTGGAAGTACTATAATCAATAGCATCTTGGAAGTTCATTCCAGTGAGGCTAATAATAACAACTATATGTATACTAATTTTGTTCTTGTTGCTTTGTCCTTCTCAGGGAACTGTTTGGGAGCATGAAACTAAAAATCCTATGTGAGATCCTGAACTCTTTCCTGGGTTTAACTGAACCCGTTAAAGTTAGAGATTAAATTCTACAATAGGAGGATATAAAACAAAACAAAATAAAAATCCAAGGTTGTGTGCTTTTAACTATTTTGGGTGCCTTAATCGAAGATAATAGTTTCTTAATAGTTGGTTGGTTTTAATCTGAATCCTTGGTGCCTTAATAGGCTTACATTCATGATGCACACATGTTATGTTAAAAGAAAATATAGGGTATCTTTGTAAATTTTTCTGAGAATATAACAAGAGAATGAACAGAGATAAAGGGGGTGCTTCTTCCTCTTTTCTTTCCGATTTTCTCTCTGATTCTGAATAAAATAAAATGAAAAAATACTAAACTGAAGATGTTGTTGTTAATTAGAATACCAAATTGAAAGGAGTTTGAGGTGGATTTGGGAAAGTTTTATAGATGTGAATACAACTGATAAAATACGGTTACAACTATTGAATTTGTGACTGAACAATAATGGTTATGTTTGTCTTTGAAGTTTTACGGGGTTATGAAGTTGCGTATTTATCAAACTCAAATTTCAAAAAAAAAATCAGAAGAGGATTTGGGCTTTTTTTTGTAGAGAAATTCAGCAAGAAGCAAGGTTGAACATGTGTTATTGATGTTTGGTTTAGGTGATAAATGACTTAAATTTTAAATGTTTTTGAGTCTTGATGTGATTAGGAAGCTTGGGTTTGTTCCTAATTGGAATTTGCAAATCAAGAAATCTACAGAAGGGAGATAAATCTACACAACAAAGTCACCTTCTTAAGCACAAAAATATTTGCACATCAATTGTTTGGTAAAAACCTGAAAGAACAGAAAAAGGGTGTGATGTAGTTTGTTGTTTGAAGATAGTTCTCATGGGTTATTGCAAGAGTTTAGAGGTAAAGTTCACATTAAAGCAGTCTTAGAGAATCACCATTGAAGAAGGGTTGTATAAAGTTTTTTTTATTTGATGTGTATTCACATGATTTAATCTACATGTTTGTTTCTTTTTAAGTATCTCATTTTCAACTTAACTAGTCCATGAAGTAGTATATTGACGAGAAATCTTTCTTTTTTATAAGCATGAATTGATGGAGACGCTTTTAATGCACAATTTCACTTTGTATATCATGTTTTTATAGTTTTTTGAACTGTTGGTTATGTTGGCATATGAGTAATAATATGTGTATCCTTTCTCTAGTGGGTACTAGATTACCTATCATGTAATGTTATTTGTAGATGGTTTAAGGGTTCTGATACTTGTTATTGATACTCATTGGATTGTTTTTGTTGTGTAGGATAATTGATGTGTTTAATTGAGCACATGTCGTACATGTCGTAACTGTTCATGTATCATATTGCTTGGATGCTGATTCACTGCATAGTTCAACTTTAGTATGCTTAACTAAAATTTATATATCTTATGTGATCTATGGATGGGTGAAGCATCAGAGAAAGCAATTAATATTGATCCATCATTTATTATTGTTGGTACTTGAGTGTCAATCTTAGAACTACTTGGAAACTTAGTCTAGATGATGAAACTTTAGCACGAACTGCGAATATGTTTTTCTGGCATCAATAACGTATGCACTGTTGGAACCATAAACTGAAATCATTCTGTTAGAACTAAGTGAAGTTTGGATATGTTATGATTAAATATGTTAGGGAAATTTGGTTAAATTTCAAGATAATCGGATGAGGAAAATGGTAGAAACTGTTGTAGTACAAAGAACCATTTCAGCAGGATATGTACAATGTTGCAGAATTCTTGAGATTAAAATAAGGCATTTTGACTTCATGCATTTTTCTAATTTATGGACATGAGGAACCCATTTTTGTTATGTTTATGTGGTAAAAATTTCAAGGGAAACCGATAATGGGAAGTACCCCAAAGAACAGATTTTCTGAAATTAATCCCCTAGGAATTCAGTCTGGTTCGAGCATATAAAATCATCCATAATTCGATATCTAACCGTTACTTTTCATTCAAATTTTTATAAAATGTTTCTGTTATAGATATGCTTATGTGTTGAAAATTTAATTATGATATCACCATTTATTTATACTTCCACTAATGTATAAGTAATAATGGTATTTTGAAGTGTTGGTATTATACTATATAGTGGTTTGTATCGATGAGTAAAAAGTATGGTGTTGTGTGGCCTACAAGGGAATCTCTTAATATTTTGCTGAATATGATTAAGGGGTTTTGGTCTGATTATGTCACATGGATTTTATGGCATGGCGTTCTACCGATTGACCACATTATCGGTTGATGGGAGTAATCAAGGTTAGGATCTTCCCTCCTTTATATATATATATATATATATATATATATATATATATAAAATTATTTAATTAAGTTAGATCTTGTTGATTGTTGAGAATAATGTCAAGTAGGAAGGAACTTGCCGTATTCTATTAGATTAAAGAAATATGTTGAAATCTTTATTTATTGAAATGAGCTTATTATCACTTGACAATACAAGTGATTCTTTGTTCGGATGATTGATGTATTAGGATTATGGCCTTGTTCATCATATGCGATCCAGTATCATTTTAGTATAGTTATTTGCATCTACGACATATTGAGGACATTGATGTTCTTGTTTAATTAGTTTGTAAAAATATGGAATGGAGCCACCGAGAGTGATCCTTCTACTGATGAGTAAAAAAAATGTTTTTATGTCATAAAATTAGTTGCCATATAATTTAGCTGAGGCATTTTAAGAAAATGGATAGTATATTTCAATTAAGGTGAAAAGATATTTCCATTATTTTAATATAATTTATTCAATGGCTAATTATTGAATATTCTTCTGATGTTCAAGTTTGTCTTATCTTAGATATATGGTCAAGTTAATTTGTGATATTTTTATGGGTACTGAAAAAAAAATAGTGTCGTCGTTCTATAAGTGTGGATGTTATGTGTCGTATGTATGCATAATTAAGCATTTTATGTTTTATATATATCAAATGAAGGAAAGGAGTAACTCTCTTTTACAGTGTGCGTTTATAGTTTTGTTGCTACTTGGCTTGATTGTGTTTGTCGTCTTGGAGGTGTATCTGTTTGTTCACATGGATGCGAGAATAAATAAAGATGCTTGAGTGGGTAGTGTACAGTAAAGGGACAACAAACTTAAATTCATTTGATGTGTTGGATTAGATATGACGAATTACGATTGTGCTTGATCCCTTCGAGCTACGGAGAAGGTACGTTGGTAGCCGCTTTGCGGTTCAGCATAAGGTTGTTCATATCATCTGAAAGTGTTAGTTATTACGCGGCAGTTCATACCAACTACTCAGAGACGATTGCAACATTGACAGGTTTCTATCTTTGGTAAGAGGTAGTTACAGTCAACCCACTGGTTGTTCATAATATCGTGAGGTATGATTGCAACCTCTTTAAGGTTGTTCATATCATCTATTGAGAAATGAAGAAGAGAATCCATACTGCTAGTGAGACTTACAGATGGTTGTTTCCTTTTAAGGCAACCCATACCAACTAAGAAGGATGGTTGCTGCCGATGGTGGTAGTTCATATCATCGATCTAAAGATGATTACTAACTTTATAAGGTAGTTCATATCATCTGAGAAAGGCAGCTTATCAGATTGGACCGACTGTGAGTTACTAGGCCATAATTGGCACCCCAACCACAGGTGGATGAACCGTCTGGGAAGACGAGATTGTCATGCCTTAATTGGCAACCACACCACATCGGTGGTTACCCGGAAGACCGTTTTGGAAACTGTGGCATAAAACTGGGACTGATCATCCCTCACTGGTTTAAAAAGGTATGCGTTGTCAGGCCGGTAATATGATTTTAATATAGTTGTAAAAAGGGTTTGATTCTCATACTTGTGAAGATTTGATTTCTAGATCTAATTTTTAATGACTAAAAATAAAAAAAGATTAAAAAAAAACTTGATTTCCAATTAATAGGAAGAACTAGGGTTAAGGATTCCACTTTTAACCAATAACTCAAGTGATAAAATCGTACAATTCTTGTATTCAGTTTAATCAAAACATTGCCAAAGTTAGGTTTTTGAAAGAATAATTGTAAACCGAAAGCTTGAGGCATCAAGAGTTTAAAACTAAGCATGACCCATCAAAAGAAAACATAATTATTTGAGAAAAACCATTTTTTAATTTTTATTCAAAGCAATTAATAATAAAATAATTATAAAATAGAAGTTACCACTTAATTATTGGAGAAAAAGTTTCCTACGTTTCCCCAATGATGGTGATTAGCTCATTGTATTGGAAACACCTTCAAAAATATATTTCATAGCTCAAAAGGTGCTTACAATGATGAAATAGAGGTAACACAGCAGAACAGACACGCTTATAAGCGTTACAGAGAAGTGTTCTC